>JAODKM010000039.1:657419-668369 GCA_026780845.1 Petrocephalus sullivani
CGAGCTTTTGTCCTGTTTTTTGGGGAGACGGGAGCGCGCATGTCGTCACTTCCGGCCTCGAGGCGCGTCATTTGACTTGTATCCCGACTTCCAGAGGTAAAAGGAACGCACGATAATGACACCTCCCGACAGACAGCATGTCAAGAGCTGTGATGGGACAAGGCATCTGTCACTGCTGTACGCCTGCAGAGTCGCAGCTGCAGAGGCTGCTAGCCACAGGAAGCTGTGATCGGGATCCTCACGCCTGTGACGTGTCTGTCTGCAGGGTCCCGACCTGACGCTCGGCCAACTGCTGAAGACTGTGGAGGAGTGCTCCCCAAAGATGGCTGCCACACTCAAAATCAAGTACTCACTCTGTCCTCCAGCTCCTCTTCCTCTTTCAGGCTCACTTTAAAAGTCATATTTGGGTCTCTGTTTCCTGCATTGCCCCCATGCTCCCCCTGCATTTGTTAGCCTCAGGCTGGTCGTGGCCTCCTGCTTTTTCTGGGATTTTCACATTGGGTTGGAGTGCTGCCCCTTGTAAGATTAATCAGTGATTTTGATTTATCCATAATAAATTATCATTTATATGTTTTTGCATAATAAAACATTATGGAACTTGTTCTCTCCTGTTTTGTGGTTCAAAAACAAGCAGTAGACTGGAGCAGTGGTTAGCCCCAGGTGGTCCAGGCCACCCCCAAAGAATATTTGCAGATGTGCAGGTGCCTTGGGCTCCTGGATGTGCTGCCCTGGGACCCACTGCCCTACAAAAAAAGGCCAGTCCTGACATGTCAAAACGGCAAGGCAGCTCCACTGGGAACCCACTGTGTCTCTTCAGCTTCCCTTACACCTGTATGGAGGTCATGGTTTGGGGATGAGAATTCCACAGGATATCAGCTATTACCCAGAAAAGACTGACCCACTTTTCCTGTGTGATAGACAGGTCTAACCTGCATCTTTGTTCTGCACCAGATTGGTGATTCCTTATAAATGGCACGTCTCTCCTTGAAGGTTGCGTGACATGGTTGCTGGGAACCTGAGGGACATGGAGTCCTTCTTCGACACCCTTCCGAACCCCTTCAGCGAGTCGGAGTCAGAGGCCAGCAAGACCAGCGTTGTCGGTGAGCCTGGACCTGCTCGCTGCTTGGAGTTTTTATAGGTTTTAATTTTCTGACGTGGATGTAGGTCTTCAGATTGTGCTGGATCCTCCTGTCTGGCTGTACCCGTTTACCACAAACTCAGCGGCTCATTTCCCCCCTTATGAGCTTTTTTCATTGTTTTAGGCAATGTTTCAGTTGTTTGCTACAAGACACACAATTTCTCAAAATTTCAGTTGACTTGTTTATAGGCAAGTGTTCTAACATAGGACTGGTTTGGGCCCTGGCACTCCTCACTGGGGCTCCTCACATGCAGTGACAGCTTGGTGGGCCCACACTGATTATTGGCTGCCGGCTCTCCCCTTCCAGGGCTCTTCATGAGGCACATGCTGTTGGCCTACAACAAGCTCTCCTTCAGCCAGGTCTACAAGCTCTACATTGCCCTCCAGCATTACTACGTGGCCGGCACGGGCTCTGCATGGGCGGGCACTGGGGGCGGTGCCTGGAGGTCCACGGCCGACGTTGACATGGACCTCAGCGATATGGACCTGAATGGTGCCGAGGACACCGCAGGGGCTAAGGCGGAGAAGGAGGAACCGGACGCGGGCCCAATGCAGGAGGCCGAGCTCATGTATGCCCCCCCAGCCACCTGGCCCCTACGCAGCCCTGTGAATCCCACTTCACTCTCATCACCTGCCGTTGATTCTCCACAGTGACGAGTCGCAGAGGAGGTGCCCGCTGTCCCAGAAGCAGGCCGAGTACTTCCTGGCACGCCAGGTGAGTGTCAGACAGAGCCCTGTCTTTCACTCTGAGTTCCCGCGGGAGTTCCCGCAAGGCCTGTGCAGCATCTCCGTGTGTCCTCCCCAGGCATACCTCCTGAAGACTGACGAGAACAAAGCCCTGAAGGCCGCCGCCCTGCAGGAGGAGCTCAACAACATGCTGAAGTTCAACCCAGACTTTGCCGAAGCAGTAAGGAACCACACCGCTTCATTTGCGGGTTGCAAACCCCAAATGTGAAGGTGCAGGTGGCATAAGAAGGCCATGAACTTGTACATTACAGCGGGGTCATGTAAGGCTGATTGAAAATATGCTGCTGCTTAAGCAGTGCAGCTTCTGCAAGTTGTGTGTCTGACCTTTTCTGTCAAGTGATTTAGTAGATTTTGTGATGATGATGATATTATTGGAATTAGCAGTAGTAGCAAGAACATTGACACTGCTGTTGGACTCCTATAAAGGAACATGAATCTGCCAGCTTGCTTGCCAGGTAGCAGCTCACATTACCCTGCAGGTCAGAGACAGAGACCTGCATGGCCGTAAGCTATACATAGAGCTGCTCCACTGTGTGGTTTTTATTTTAATTTTTTTACAGGAATCTATTATGAACCATAAACTCGAGCAGCAGAGGGTTAAGGACTAGGGTTAGAGTTAGGCTATAGGGTTGTGACCAGGGTTCGTCCTGCTCCCCTGACCTCCTGGCTTTTAAGGAGTAAAAAATCCATTTAATCACATTTATTATTCATGCCGATTTAGTTTCTCGCAAGCTGCTGGATTGAAACGCGATACTTACTAATCGGTGGCTCAGTGACGTGAAGGATTGGGGCGGTTCTGATCTAATCCCTGGCCCCCGAGGGTCCGGATGCTCCACACACCCCTCAGTCCACTGTGTCCCTGTCCCCCGCAGCACTATGTCACCTACCTGAACAGCATGCGCGTGCAGGACATCTACACCTCCACCCACAGCCTGCTGCACTACTTTGACCGGCTCATCCTCACCGGCTGCGACGGCAAGAGCAACGGGGATGAGGGCTACGGCCGGAGCCTGCGCTACGCCGCCCTCAACCTGGCAGCGCTGCACTGCCGCTTCGCGCACTAGTGAGTGTCCACCCTAGGGGGCGCTGTGCTCATGCGCAGCATGTTTCCCGCAGCACCGTTACCGAGGCCGCGTTCTCTCTGCAGCCAGCAGGCGGAGCTGGCGCTGCAGGAGGCCATCCGCATCGCGCAGGAGTCCAGCGACCACGTGTGTCTGCAGCACTGCCTGGTAAGCGCGTTCTGCTCCCCTGGCTGGGCCCGTAGAAGCCCACGGGCTGACGCATGTCTCTGTGTTCCAGAGCTGGCTCTACACGCTGGAGCACATGAAGGGGTCTGACAGCTCGGTGCTGACGGAGGACTCTGTGAAAATGGCTGCCCACTTCTGTTTGCCGGTACGGTGTAGCCACACGCTGCCTGGCTTGGGCCGATAGAGCCTGGGTTGGGACTCACTGCAGCATGCTAAGGTCCGCTTTCCTCCCGGTCTTGTTTCAGTACTTGGCCTCCTTGGGCATTCAGTCCCTCGTCCAGCAGGGGGCAAAAGGGGGAAAGACTGCCAACAAGCTGATGGATGCACTGAAGGACACGGACATTTTGCACTGGAAACACAGCATGTCTGAGCTGATCGACATCAGTCTGGCGCAGACCACGTCCTTATGGAGGATGTATGGCAAGAGGTTAGCCACTGCCCCCGCCCAGCTGAGTACTTTAGTTCTTTTTCTGGCATGAGGTGAGTTCTGTACCTTCCAGTAACCTGTGCGCCCCCTGCTGGTGGCCCATCTTGCAGCACCATGGCACAGCAGCAGGCCCAGCTTCTCCTCAACATGAGCTGCCTGGAGCAGGTGAACTACGGCGTGCAGCAGAATAACACGGAGCCCTTTGCAGTGGTGCTGTGCCACCTGGCCGAGCTGCACGCCCAGCAGGTAGGCTGCCCCCCCCCCATGCCTCGCAGCTGTGGCACATGAACGGTCTCATTCCCAGGATGAGTGGGAAGTTTGTGGTGTGTCCCCTGCCTGCTCTGTCTATAATCCAGCCCTCCTCCGTTCAGGGTCTCTTTGGCGCAGCATCTGAGATCATAACACACCTGAAGCAGCAGTTCCCCCCCCACACACAGCATGCCAAGGTGAGTTGGCACCACTGCCGTCCCCATGCCCATCTACACTGGCGTGTGAGGACAGTCCTGTTGGCATGTTAGCCCAGGGCTTGGTTTGCTGGTGGCTGTGCCCACCCTTCTGGCTTTTCCACTTGGCAGCCCTCTTTCACCTTTATGCACAGACTGGCAGAGCAGCAGCACTCCGCAAGTGCAGAAAGTGCTGTGCAGCATGGCCGCATAGAGCCAGGTTTACAGAGATGTCCTGCACTGATTTATGAGGGACCACCAGTAAGCTGTCAGTTCAGTCAAGAATAATAAATGAAAGGTAACAGATCAGTCTGTACCTCAGCGCGATCTATATTGCCCAGGCAACAGAGAGTGCAGGTTATTAATAGCCATCTCTCGGCTGAAGGTTTGGACGTAATTCTGCCATTGCACTGACTGGGTCCTCACTGGGAAGTGTTAAGGAGTTTTTTTTTTTTAGATGTAGGTGGGATGAATCTCAGCTGAGATGCTTACCTCCTTCCTGTAAGCTACAAATGACAGTTAAATCAGCCTGAAGGCCCTCACTAACCCCCTGCCCACTCCTTCACTCCTCCCAAAGCTGTGGATGCTGTGTGATCTCAAGATCCAGTTTGACCGAGCCATGAATGACGGGAAGTATCACCTGGCAGAGGCCCACGTCACCGCCATAGCTGCGCTCAGTGACATGGAGGGTCTGTACAGGTGGGTGCAGGAAAACTGGCTGGCTCCCGGAAGCCGCCATTTTTACTATGTGATATGCCGGCGTGACTATAGTGGAACGCACAGCGTTCACAAAGTCATGCCATATCAAACGCTGCTGAACGGTAAGAGCTTGTGTTTTCTGAGAGAGGTCAGAGTACTGTCCAGGCGGCATGTGAAAGGCCCACCTCCTCCTAAAACTTAACAAAGGGGGGTTCCTTAAGGGCAGGACACATGAGGCTGCTGAGCCCACTGTGGACAGAATCGCTGTCAGTTACTGGTCAGTTTAACCAAGTGAGATCAATAAAGTAACCAGTGGGGTCTGGGTTAAACTGGTCACGGTTTTACACTCAGCTGACCATGTGTGCTCACCAGGAAGGCGCTGGTGCTCAAGGCGCAGAACCGCAGTGGCGAGGCATACGGCGTGCTGCAGCGGTTGCAGGTGCTGTCTGAAGACGGCCGCAGTGCCGAGATGGCCATCCGGTGAGCAGGGGGACGCGGGGCGCTCTGACAGCCGCGCGGTGATGACTAAATATTAGTGTGCTAGGCTAAAAACAAACAAACCTCCTAATGAGAATTATTCTGCATGCCCCTTTGCATCCACCCGGTGCAAACCGCAGGGTGATGCTGACCACAGCCGAGCTACACTGGGAGTCCTCCAGCTTTACCACGGCATTGCCCCTCCTGCTGCAGGCTCTGGCTCTGGCGCGGCAACACCACCTACAGGCATTGGCTTCTGAGACCATCCTGCATCTGGCCTTCTCCCAGGTGAGCTCCCACCCTCTGTAATCCACTGCCGCAATACTGAGAACAGATCACGCCTGTTTCATGATCTGAAGTTAGTTGTAGGTGTAATGGATTTATAAGAAAGTCAGACCTCCCTCAGAATGGTCATTGGTCATTGTATGCTTTACCACTTGATGGCCAAGCTGAATCCTGGGGTGTGGAGGCTAACTTGTGTCCTCACTAGAACTGTGGGAATTCTGCTTTTATGACTTCACACAGTCAGTTACAGGGAAGGAATGAAACTGGACAGTTGCAGTTGGACAGTGATGCGTCATATGACAGCCCAGCTGAGTGAGGTTCGGGGATCAAAACGCAGCCCCTGACCTGCTCTGTCATCGTTTACCATCACTTACATGATCTGGCATTACTAGGCTGTATTTGGCATCTCCATGGTGTTTGCATAGCCAGTTAGTGCAATATTTCTGCTCTCGTCTCTTCTTAGATTCACACTTTTTTTTTTGTCACATGTATCGAGGAACATACATAGTAATATTATTCTGCCAAAATTGTAGGGGAGAGGTCAGGTGCTTGGGGGGACAACAGGACAAACGGCACTGCTGTACAAGACAAGACAGTGCTGGACAAAACGGTGCCATATAGGAATGAGTAACAAAAGCAATAAATGTAGGTGCAGGCAACATTATTGGGGGTTCCCAGCACTATGGCCTGAACAGATGCTTTGATTACATTTAACATCAAATTATTATGCATGCATGGACTCCTAAATATGAGTAACTTGGCACATTGACCACAGTATTGAAGAAAAAATAAGGATAAGGTGCAGATAAAGATGAGGTTTTAACAATGGCAACATAACGCAGCAGGATGTGTGAATGGTTGGCCAGACTCTGAGACATGTCAGCCGCTGTTGTAGCAGTCTGGTGGCTTTGGTATAAAAGGTGCTCTGAAATGGGGGGTGCTGGTTGTGGATGTATCTGTAGGGCTTTCCTGTGGGCAGGAGTGAGCTGGCTGGCTGGTGTTCCTGATTAAGGACTCAGCTCTCTTCTGGCAGCAGGGGTAGTAGATTGACTTGAGCTATGGAAGATGTGTTCTGATGATCTTTGAAACTGTCTGAACAGTCCTTAATCTGAGGTCCTGAGCGGTGAGGTTACCCAGCTACACCATGCTGCATCCAATCAGGATGCTTTCAATGGCCTAGTGATGGGAGTTTAGTAGCGTTTTACTTGCCAGCTCAAAGACCTTTACCCTCCTCGGGAAGAACTGCTTTCCTGGGGATGCTGTTGGTGTTCAGAGACCATGAGAGGCTTGTCCAGGAACCGGAAGCTGCAGACTGTTTTAATGGGTGTTCTATTTGATGAAAAGAGTCAAGGCCTCTGATCTCCTTTGTCTTGGTTATGTTCAGTGAAAGGTTATTGTGGCACCATACACTTAGGCCTTTAACCTCCTGGTGTAATGGTGTTAAAAGCTGAACTGCAGTTGATGAACAACATCCTGACAGTTCTTCTTTTCTAAGTATCCCAGAGCAGTGTGCAGAGCGAGGGAGATGGTGTCATCCATGGATCTGCCCACTGCTCTATGTGCAGGGTTGTGGGGCTTGTTACACTTCTTACCAGTCTCTCATTGGTGGCTCAGCCTCACTGCACATATACCTAGTTGACACCTTTACAGCTGAATGCTTGAGATGTATTATCTGCCCAGGGTTCCAAGTCTATTCAGGACATAGTTTTCTAGGATATTTCAAGAACATTTCTATGATCCACACTCATTTTTGCTAACACTTATTCTTAATGGAATCTGTTCTTGGCATCCCGCATCCTGCTGATCCCAATCTCCAAAATCTTTGTATTTGCCCAGTTTTTCAGCTTCTTTGAGCATGATGTTGTTGTCATCTGGGATCACATTAATCAGCAGGCCTTGCTTCTACTTTTTGAAGTAAACAACTAAGTCAGGGCGATTTGCTACGATGGCCGTATTGTCAGTATTGCCATGATGGTTGTGTCACCTATGTTGATGACCATTTCAGGCACGAGTCCGTACAGTTTCTGAGGCACTTGTCCACCTGGCTCACTACAGATCGACCAATGCAGATAGCTGGCCACCTTGTTGTGTTGCTACATGTATTCGGTGCGTACCAGTGTCGTGCTGCTGCACAGTCTGCACTTGCGGTCGACTTGCCGCTTCAAGATGTCCAGCTGATGGTACCTGGTCCTGAGTGTGTGCTTTGAGCCAGGAGCCGTTCACTACTACTGTAACTACTGTTTAGTTTTACACATTGTCTATAGAATACTTCATCACCAATGGCGTGTTAATCATTTAGTACTTTTAGATTTTTCATTACTGTGTTCTATGTTCTGAGTATACAATTTATTGGTTTATGGAGTACACACTGAGAAATATACTACCAATGTTGTTAGATCCCATGGTTTCATCATCTGAAAAATCTGTGAAATTATGGCACATTCATTGCACAAAAACTCTCAGACTCATTTTTAATGACTACTAACAAAAAAACTACAAGGAATTGTGTAATGGCTGAGGGAAGCCTGGAAAGAACCTTGTCATGTGTGTGACTGCACCCTAACAGTCAAGAAACATGCTGTTACGCTCAACCTGTCTATGCATCTTTCAGTATTAAATAACTTTAATTAATTTTTAATACAAACTTACATTAAATCTCTTGGGGACCAGCTACAACAGGCAACATTAGCACTATGCTGCTGAATACTCACCTATAAAATTGGCCACTTTGACCCTCGGTTATTCAGGTTGAAAAGGCAGGGTTTCAGCAGTGGTGTACATCTTGAATAGGTCCGTATTTAGGGGGCAGAGTGTGGCTCTGCAGGTCTTCTGTTTTTCCCCACCTAAAAATTTTTTTTTTGTACCTCCCCTGTTATTTAAGGAAATATGGTAATTCCAACCAGGTACACTTGCAGTTGTTACCAGGCTGAAAACCGTGTACCAGGGGTCTCAAAGTCCAGTCCTGGAGGGCCGGAGTCCTGTGTAGCTTAATTCTTTCCCTGTTCCATCACAAATTATTACGCTCTAGTGCTGTGTAGTAATTAGCACAGTGAGTTGAATCAGGTGTGTTAAATGAGGGTAAACCAAAAATGTGCAGGACTCCGGCCCTCCCAGGACTGGAGTTTGAGACCCCTGCCGTATACAGTGGTCAAGTTTTAGAAAACCCTACAACTTAAAACATGACGAGGTTAGAATTTTATCTTGCATTTAAAAATGCAGGACAACCCATTTATATTTCAGGACATGGACATATTTTTCATTTTCCATGACTTTTCCATTCCTGGAAAATGGATTTTAAAAAATCCAGGTTTTTAAGGTTTTCCAGAATGCGTGGGAACCCTTCTACCTC
Source organism: Petrocephalus sullivani (assembly GCA_026780845.1). Classification (NCBI taxonomy): domain Eukaryota; kingdom Metazoa; phylum Chordata; class Actinopteri; order Osteoglossiformes; family Mormyridae; genus Petrocephalus; species Petrocephalus sullivani. The sequence continues at coordinate 666,232 of JAODKM010000039.1, forward strand.
ACTTGTGTCATTTGAGCAAAAAATTTTTCAAGTCAAAAATCCAAGAGCAGGAAGCATCCTCTGACGTCTCTCTCTCCCTCTCCCTCTCTCCCTCTCTCCCCCCCCGGTTTCCGACACATGGGTGGGGGCTGCAGCTGATGCTGGGTGTCCCGGAACAGGCTCTCAACATCCTGCAGGAGGCCATGGAGCCCATCCTTGCCCACGGCGCCCTCCTGGACAAGGGCCGTGCTTTGCTGCTGGTGGCCAAGTGCCAGATGGCGGTGGCCGGCACGGGGGCCAACCGGCATGCTGGTAAATTCTCAAAGGGCTGCTACAGATTGTGCTGTTAAGACATGTTTCATTTCTGTGCTTAATAGGAATTTTTCTGCAAATGTTTGACTCTCTGTACTTTGGGGGTGGGTCTCTGTCACACATTGGCTCTTATTTCCCCAGTACATTCTTAATTCATGAGTTATCACGTTACATAGCTACCTATATTGTGATTCTATAGACTGTCAGTGTTTCTGAACCCGGTCCACAGGGATCCCCAGATAGTCCACATTTTTCCTGGGAAGGAAAAACCTGGACCATCTTGTCAGTTAGCAGGGAGGGTAGCAAAAACGTTGGTAGTCACGGGGTCTCTTAGGACTGGTTTCTGAAACACTGCAATACATGTAAGCTTGGGATGGAGGCTCACGTGTGTCCCTCACATTACTCTCTGTGACTGTTCCCTGCCCCAGCCCTTGAGCTGGCAGTCCACACGCTGGATGAGGCTGCCACCTACTTCTCCCGGTTGGGCTGCAAGGAGCGCCTGCGGGAAGTGCACTACCTGCAGGCGCGGCTGCATCACTCGTTGGGCCGCACGCCGCAGCGCAACAAATGTGCAATGCTCTTCCGCATGCTGGACCAGGAGCTCCAAGGAGGCGGGACGCAGCCAGTAACGCGGCTCTGATCTGGGCCACGCAGGGATGAAGGAGCGACACTCGGCAATGGACGCAGAGGTGGACACACATATGGTTGACACCCCCAAAACTCACCCTGAAAGTGATTCCTCTTCCCACACTTGTCTTGTTTTCCTATGTGATGGTTTCCTGCAGACTTGTGTCCTCTCCCATCACCTTCAGTAAGCTCTCTGATCAAGGGAGAACTTTTCTATGGGGGATTAGCCATATGTCTCTATTTTTGTATTTAAAGTAATTAAACTCAGGAGTTTAAGATCATTTGTTGTAAATGAAGATCTGGAGAATTAGTCCAAAACTGAGCATTGTTAAAAATAAAAACCAGCAGTGTCTGTAAAGTGGCATTTTTGTATGAGTTTTGTGCCGTCTTGGAAAAGAATGTCGGTTCGAGACCTTGAATAAGAATGACACCAGTGGTGATTGTCATTTGATGTCGGTCTGTAAGCTGCATGCTGAGGGCACTGTCTGGTGTGCTTCTGTAGGTCCACATGAACTCTTTTCTGTCTTTCCTGTTCCTTGGTGCCTTGAGTTTTTTTGTTAGACTGAGGGGTGATTAACTTAAATAGTGTCTTTAGAATAGCACGTGTAGTGATTCCAAACCCTGCCAAACCCAAGAGCATAAGGACTGCATGTGGTGATCTCAGTGGGGTGACCTCTGTCTGCATGGGTCAGTGCTGCTAGGTTTTCCCTCACCAAAGTCAAAAGGCTCGTACCCGTATCCAACCGGAATTGTGAGCAATTGAGTCTTCCTCATGCATACTGGTAAATTACCAGCTTTCCCCATGTGAGTTTGGACATGGAAGGCTTGCCTTAATAACCATTCTAACAATTCTTAATGGTTTTGACCACAATAAGGAACAACACTATCACTTCATACTGAGCTAATTCTGCATGCTGTCTCACAGACTGCATTATCAAGGTATCTGCAAATATCAGTACATTCTTTTTCAATGCCTTTTAATGCCATTTTTAATACCTTTTCAAAATTCTTTAAGACCTCTGTGTTACTCAGGGGTGTTTCTAGGATTTTCATTTAAGGGGGGCTCAGCCCCCATAAATGTTTAACACATATTTGGCTTGTTCAGAATCAGTACTCAAATGAGTCTTCCTGATCACACACACATGCACTGTTTACTGTATAAAGACACAATTTTATTGTTTGCATTTCTAGTACAAACCTTTTTCTATGTTCAAAAAAAT
>JAODKM010000039.1:686616-700011 GCA_026780845.1 Petrocephalus sullivani
AATTAGGAACAATAGTGGTCCTAAAATTGAACCCTGCGGTACCCCACTATGAACGCAGGCCCATTGTGACATTGTAGGACAGACCTAAGTACACAGGCTGGGTGTGTTTGATGCCAGTCCTTCAAGGTCCTAATACAGAATAAACTAAATAGATGTTCAAGAAAAAACTTTGACTATTCAGGTTTTTTTTCTGTATATACTATCTGGCAAATAGAACATCCATTTGCAGCAGTTTCAGGGATGATTTCCCTCACAAGCTGTTCTCAGTTCAACTCAAGCGCTACGGCCTGAGCTTCCAAGCAGCGCATGTATCTCTGTTTTAATCAAGCCCTTTATGTCTTTGGCGAAACACCCACACTGAATGTGCCCTCCCCAAGCACAGGATCACACAACAGCACAGGGCAACACGCAACCACCAGTTAATTACTGTCATATTCCTGCCCGTTCGATCCTCCTGTGTGCCACGCCTCTCGTTAACCTCGTGTGAAATCCCTCCGGGTATCAGCTGTCTCCTGTTATTCGTAATCCGTTCAATCAATCAATTTCAGTCTGCGTTTAAGTTTGTTTCCCCAGTCCGGTCATCATCGCCGTTATGCTGTCTGGTGCTGGTCCCTGCGTGTCTCCAATAAATCCTTGTACACTTTACCTTTTGGACTCCCGATCTGGTTTCCCTTCTCCGCACCCGGCACCCGACCTGACAATTACCTTGAAATTACATGTTACTTAGAAATGTTAATTACTGCCATTTTAGGTCTGTTTCGTTCTATATATGCCATATACAGCACAATATACACATCTTTATGAGTCAAACACATACCTTCATTTAAATGAAAACACAGAGATATCCAATTCTATGACTGTAAATATCCTACAGGCCTGATGTTGAATTCACAGAGGATGAATAAGAGGTATATGAGGTATAATAAATAGATTTTTGTTCACAGTGACCCATTATCTCCTCTGACAATCATGTCCTAAATTAAGAATTAATTCATTTAGTTTGGTTTTTACAGATGCATTTCAGTACTAAGTTGCTGAAGATGGTTTAGTGTCAAAATGTCCATCATTTGATATGCTTGGCAGTGTTTTTTCTTTAGTATTTATTTACCTTACCCAAAGATACAGATGAACTGAAGCAGAATGCAGCTACTCACCTATCGGTGGACTAGTAATCGCAGCCACATCTATTGTAGCCAATTCACAGAGCCTATAACGCAAAGCTGGTTGCACACAATGTTTCTGTAAGTTATTCATAATGTAGTCGGAACGCTACTTCATCACTTACCAGAACACGTTCAACCGGCAATATTGTCTGGTAAGCTGACCCGAAATTGCACGATATCTTCTGCTAAGCTGACCCAAACCCACCTGACCTGTGAATCACTACTACCCAGATAATCGCTAATGTGGATTTTTTTTAGCAAGTGCCTTGCTACAATATAAAAATATATTTATGATTCCCCTTATTTATAATTCCTCTTTGAAATGCCATCCCTTTTGTAAGCTTCACTCTGTTTTACCCTGTTACTGGAATGCACACTGACTGACAAAAAAAGAACGACTGTTCCACTTTAAGAATCACAGTTGACTCATGGGTCTCTGATTGAATATTCAAGTCATGGACATTAGGGGGTAGCCCCAGAATGTACCTCTGACCTTCCCTCTTCCCTCATTGTCTCTCTTTTGCTCACTGTCCCTCTCCTCCTCCCCCTTCTCTCTCAGCAGATTTGTTTCCTCTCACACAAGCCAGGACCTGCCTCTGTCTGGAGTATCTGCAGCTGGGGACATGAACACAGGCTGAGGGAGGGGGGCTAGCATGTTTGGAGGGCAGTGCTGGATCAGCACTAGCAGTGGAAGACCGTTCTGGTCACTTTCAGTATGAGGAGCCATGCTAGTACCATGAACAGACTTACAAGCCTATATACATGGTCATAGGTATGTGAGATGTGCTGGCACTGCATGGTACAGAATACCATGCCTGGTGCTAGAAAATGAACATAGTGCCTCACGTACTGCAGGGTCACTGCTTTGCATCCCATTTATATGATTTAGGGATTTAGGTGCCCACCTCACTTCAAGGGCACAACATTCCTGTACATTGGCCTCTCAGACGGCAACCATCCTGCCTTTTTATTTTTAGGATAAATCCTACTCTGGCTCACACACAGTTGCTCATTGTGAGTGAGCTGGGTGAGTGTCCTTCTGGCCAGAGCACTCCTGTTGGGTGTCAAAGGTATCGGGCTTTGACATTTTTCCAGAGCTGTTTTTTTTGAAGGCTGGAATATGATTTTAATGACGCCAAGGACAGTTTGCCATTGGCTGCGTGTCAATTTTTTTTTTCAGTTTTTACTTGACTGACCTGATGCAGTCACATTTCTGGAGAACTGTCAGCATCACAGAAGTGTAGAGCCCTGTAGGGACTGCATCACAGGATGAAGGGGTTCTCTGATCACGAATGGAGATTAGGAGCACCACAATATGAAATTAAGGAGGGCGAGAATGAGCTCAAAAGAAGCAAGAATCTTTCCTTCCAAATTACTTCCTGATCACATCTCATTTAATTTCAATGCCTTTGCTTTTTTCCTTAAGCTGTGCTTTCATAGGCCGCAAATCTAGCTCTTTCACAGTCAGTTTTCTCCCCTTAAGCCTGCTGTGACCTCAAACTGCTGCCACATTAATGAAGATTCTGCTTTGTGAACTGTGATTAATGGCTGAAGTCATATTAGAACAAAAATTCACTTTGGAGATTTCCCTCAGCATTGCCTGCTAATTATAATTAAAGCGTGGTGTACTGTCTGTCATCTGGGATAATGGTTTCTGCTGAATGGTATTGTGCTTTGCGAGGGGTGAAATTACACCTTTTTGTACACTGTAAGCTACTAGTGAACATCTCTCTGATTTTCCCCTCACTGCTTTTGTGTTTATCCGGTTTTCTGTGGGCATTAGACACGGAGGACAGCAATAGCATTTTGTTTAACAGAACAAGTTGACCTGCCTTCCTTTCTGATCCTTTGAAGTGATCTGATTGGCTGGGAGGTGATGAAAGCCAGAGGGTGACTCTATTGGCAGATGCAGGGAGAGCTGAGCTCGTAGTCGCCTTAGCAACCGGAGATTGACAGCAGCATCTTTCTGCCACCTGTCGCCAAGTGCGCAGCAATTCTAAGAGGCAATGATGGTGCAAAAAAAAAAAACTTTCTGAAAGCACCCTTGACTAAAATTTTTAGGCACCCTGTTGCCTGCCACTGAAATTATGGGATGGTACAGATCACATTCTGCTGGCAGAAGGCATTAGTGGGATGAAAAGGCATTATGGAGAGGCCGCTTGCCTCGATACGCGTCTCTGGCGCAGGGGGTGGGCAATACAGCAGAGCCCTGCTCTGCCTCGTGACAGGAGCAATCAGGCTCTGCATCAGCACACGAGCAGCAATGCAGACAGAGGCAAAGCCTCCCCGTCTGCCTGCACGACCCGCCACACTCGCCGGATGGAGAGCGCGAGTGAAAATGGTGGAAAAAAAAACATTGAGAGAGTCACCAACACAGCCATCTGCGGATATGCTATAGATGAATAATTCATGAGAAGCGAAGTGCCAGTTAGCCCTGGAGATCCACGCCTTGGAAGGCAGAGTGGAAGTCAGTGTGCCGTTCTCAAAATCGCACTGGAAGTACCTAAATGGATCTATGTCAGGGAACGACAGCAATGGAGATCATGTCCCCCGCCTGAGTGCTCTGACAATTTCATCTGTAGCTCTTTTCCAGAAGCGCCTCAGTTCTTTTTTCAGGACCTTCTGTCTCCCTCTGCCACCCCCTTCTGCTTCCAGATACCTGAAAAGGAGACTTAGAAACCTTGAAATGGCTCCGCTATAAGAACTCTGGTTTAGACATGCAGTGATGCCGGTATACATGCATAACGTACCAGTAACAGACTGGCCCTACGTTATACCAGAAAGTGAATATTTCGCGCCGTATTTGTTAGCATGGCTACTGGACTACAAACTAGCACACTGAAGGCCACACAACTCTTTATCTCAGAATCTGCAAGGGCTTCCCAGGATCAATCGAATCGCTTCCATTAAAATTGCATTGTTAGTTCATATATCTAACTGGTGTGCTCATATGGAGCCATTCCCAATTTGTTCTGAAGTAACTCTTTCCGCACTTTCCTGGGGAGGAACGTGTGATCAGTCACAAGCCGGAAGCTAGTTACATAGCAAGGGTGTCTGTGTTTCGCTGAAATAATGAAGCCCTCCCTGTGAGGCAGATCTCGCAGGCTCACTAACAGGAGTCACAAGGTTGTGGCTCGGAGCTGAGAAATCTGTTATTTGCAGACAGGGTGCAGGCAGCTGGTGGCAAAAGTGCCAAAGAGCTAAACTGTATCCTGTTATCTCCCTAATGTAAAGCTGATAGCAGGTTCCAGCTGCTGGGAGGCCTGTTTTTATTAGTGGATTACAGTCAGATCTCTGCTTGTTCCCATGTTCCTGTCCTCTTTCACCATTTTATTGGTCACTCTATCATACCACGAAACCCTACCCTCCTTGGGTTTGCAATACCTTTTTAAATCGATGACACTGCCTGGATACAACACAGAGCACTTGGTTTTCTGGGAGTGTGTCTCCCAGTGTCTCCACGACAACAGGCAGTGGACCATGGGGCGATCACCATGCCCGGTCTTGTCTCCAGGCAGCCGTGGGAATGAAAGTGACCTACAGGCCCATTCCCTATCAGAGACTGAAAGTTCATTGCTTTCCCTTTTGGCAGAATGGAAAGCAGAATATGAGTGAGGCTCTCTGCTGATTAACATACTATGTATTCATTATCATACATTCCCAGATATTTTTGCACAAAGCAACTTCCACTGCTTGGATTCAGCTCTGAACCCTGGGCTGTAAAGTGCAGTATGCTGCCTGCAGCTCACACTTCTCCTGAGGGTTTCCCGAGGGCCTCAGGGGGCGGAATGACCTTGGCACGCAGCTGGAAGGGCAGAGAATGTAGCTGAAAATGCCACAATGAGAGGGGGGCTCATGTAGGACACAGAGGGGGCTCACTGCTTTGGTCTCTGCACTTGGCTGAAACTCACCCACTTCAGTGGGTCATGTGACGGCTCGAAGGAGTCTAATCACTGTCCCATCTACAGATCACTATGTGCATTTTCCAGTCCAAGCAAATGAAACAATGGCCGATTTGGGGGTGACGTTGACGATTATTGAAAGCACAATCGATGTCTGAACGCACAGCTGATGGCATGCCTGTGTCCATAACAGACCCGCACAAACAGCTCCAGTCTGCACATAAGAAAAATACGCACACACCACAAACTGACAGTGGAAACGGGCGCCCTGGGCTGGCAGCCTCACAGTACTCCCCAACCTGTTTCAGTTGGCAACCAGGTCTTTACTTGGCTAACACTCTGGTATTGATTGCCAGGGTCTGGCTGATACAGTCTGTCCAGTGGAGAAGACAGAAACAGGGCTTTTTAACTCAAAATGCTTCTCCTTAACAGGCTTTATGAAAAGCATGGCTGAAACAGAAAACCCTCATGGTACCAGGGCATTATGTAGCTGTCATCATGGTGTGTGAATGAAATCTAATGAAAATGAGCATGTTCACAGACAGCTTAGGAAGCACAGTGTTCCAAATATCACCTCCCAGTGCATGAACTTGTTATCTGTCATTTACACAGTTTCATTATTCAGGTCTGTGTCACATCAAGAAAGGGTCTGTACCCTGTCCCCCCATATCCCATCCCGGGTATTTCTCAAGCAGGGGCCTATACCCCATCCCACCATATCACATCCCAGCTATTTTTCAAGCAGGTGTCTGTACCCCGTCCCTCCATATCCCATCCCGGGTATTTCTCAAGCAGGGGTTTGTATGCCATCTCCATATCCCATCCCTGCGGTTTCTCAAGCAGGGGTCTGTACCCTGCCCCCAAATTCCATCCCTTCCGTTTCTCAAGCAGGGGTCTGTACCCTACCCCCAAATTCCATCCCTTCCGTTTCTCAAGCAGGGGTCTGTAGTCCATTGCCACTAGAGTCATGGATGAGTCTTTTAGTGAGCCTGGGAATCAGCCACAGTTGGGGGTGAGATGTCCCTTTCATGATCCTGCTACAAAAGGATGTCTCCTATACACATCCTTGCCTCAGTTCATCTTAAGGCCCAGAGTTGGCAGCATTTCTGGATCATGCTTAGGATTTGTCCTAGATTGTTTCTTCTTTGCATGGTAGATTTTCATCCTGTATTTGTTCATGCAGCGACAAATTGTGTTCGCAGATGGTTTTCTGAAGTGTTCGTGAGACCATGTAGTGATTTCCACTATAGAATTTTCTGTATTTAATGCAGTCCCGCCTGAGGACCTGAATATCACAGCCATTCAATATTGGTTTTCAGCCTTGTCCCGTGCGTAGAGAGATTTTCCCTGGATTCTCTTAAACTTTTAATGATATTATGTACAGTAGATGATGAAATTTCCAAATTCTTTGCAATATTACATTGAGGAACATTATTCTTAAACTGTTATACTACTTACCCACGCAGTCTTTCACTGAGTGGGGGACCTCTCCCCATCTTCACTGCAGAGAGACTCTGCCTCTTTGGGAGGCTCTTTTTATAACCAATCATCTTACTGTCCTGTTACCAATTAAACTAATTAGTAGTGAGATATTCAACCAGGTGTTTCATTTTAGCATTACACAGTTTTTACAGTCCCCTATCCCAGCTTTTTTGAAATGTGTTGCTGACATCAAATTCAACTTGAGCATATATTTGTCATAAAGCAATAGAATTTCTGTTTCAACATTTCATATGTTGTCTTTGTTCTGTTTTCAACTGAATATGGGTTTATATGATTTGCAAATAATTGCATTCTGTTCTTATTTTGCATAGTGCCCTAACTTTGGATACTGGGTTGCACAACTTGAGTATGAGAACAGCAAGTGAGCACAGGTTTGAACCCCAAAGATGTGCAATAACAACAGCACCTTTCACCATCATATAATTGTATTTATTATTTACAAATCATTAAAGTAGATTGTTAAGTTACTCTGTGGACTGGCATAAATAAATGATATGGAACCCCCCACTTGTCTGACTCCTCCTGGAGCTTTCCCAGTTTTCTCCCTATGTCTCCTGGGCTTACACATTCGCGTTTGCTAGGCTGTGTTCCTTTGCAAAGACATGAAAGTTTTAGCAGGTCCTACATTATTCATTTTTCCTAGTGTTTCCCAATACGGTCCTCGGGGACCCAGAGACAGTCCACATTTTTGCTCCCGACCAGCTCCCTAGTAAAAATGTCGACTGTCTGGCAGGGAGCTTGGAGGGTGCCAAAACATGGTCTGACTCTGGGTCCCCAAGGACCAGATTGGGAAACACTGGTCTATACTGATCCATAAGACCAGCAGACCCATAGAAATCCCAGACCAGGCAGTAACCAGCTACTGGCCCCACTTACCTTTTCCTCATGGGGACTGCACCCCTGTGGGATACTGAGGACCAGGGATAGTGGGGAAACAAAGGGTGAGGCACAGGCCACAGACACATGATCATCTACTCTGTCTCTCAGCCCCTGCAAGCTGTGACACTATCTTCCTTCCCGTCTGCATCTTCCCAACATGCTGAATGCACACACACACACACACACAATCACAGCTGGAAGGTTATCCCCTTCTGCTTCCTGCCAGAATCATATCACAGCTGCAAGGTTATCCCCTTTATCTCTCCTGTGAGATCTGAGTGACAGCTGCAAGGTTATCCCCTTTACTCTCATGTGAGATCTGAGTCACAGCTGCAAGGTTATCCCCTTTACTCTCATGTGAGATCTGAGTCACAGCTGCAAGGTTATCCCCTTTACTCTCCTGTGAGATCTGAGTCACAGCTGGAAGGTTATCCCCTTTACTCTCATGTGAGATCTGAGTCACAGCTGGAAGGTTATCCCCTTTACTCTCATGTGAGATCTGAGTCACAGCTGGAAGGTTATCCCCTTTACTCTCCTGTGAGATCTGAGTCACAGCTGCAAGGTTGTCTCTTGTGAGATCTGAGTCACAGCTGCAAGGTTGTCTCTTGTGAGATCACTGGGCATAATCTCACCCATCTGCTCCACCCCACTAGTCCACCCCCACACTGAGCATAATCCCGCCCATATGCCCCACCTCACTGGCCCACCCCCACACTGGGCATAATCCCGCCCATGTGGTTCCCCCGCGAGCTGAAACACTGCCCCTTTGCCTAGTACTGCTGCTCATCTGTCTCTCATTTATCGCCTCTTGTTTTGTTCCCTTTCTCAGAGCATTTTAATGGCGCTTTCAACATTATAAAATGGCTTTAAGTAAAACTACTTTCTTAAGAACCCAATGGTGTAAACTTACAAAGTATAAAGTCTCCTTGTTCTCCACATTGGTAAAGCAATATTACATAGTAAATAAGTGATTTATCAATCATAAGATGATATGTTCAGTTCATGTCCATTCAGTGGCTAATTATTATTGTTAGCACGACAACATTCCAGTCATTGTGCCTTTGTGCACACACACACACACACACACCTGTATGCGTTCCTATCTTAGTGAGGACCATCCATTCCTTTCTAGGGGAATCCCAGTCACGACACCCTTAACCCCTACCCAGCTCTAACCTTAACCACAAGTGACCAAACAAAATATCAGATTTGCATTCACAGATCTTCATAAAATGAAATCTGAAGTAGTTAAAATTTTAAAACCTCACTAGTCACATTTTTCGAGGATTTGCTATACTTGTGGGGTCCCTTGGTCCTCACAAGTATAGCAGAACCCGTACACACACACAAACACATACACACACAGGTTACACGTACCCATCTGTGTAGGCCTGGAGCTCAAGCCGCATAGGGCACACAGCTGAGGGCAGTAAGCTGAATGGCAGCCCATCACATAAGCTCCCTCCTTATATTCAGCATCTACCTGAGTCTTTCAGGAAAACCCCCTTTTACTCAAGCCTCTCATCAGTCACGCGCCGTGGAGATAAGTATGACTTTGAGTTTAAAAGCTGATTCCTCCCCCTCCGGGGGTGTCGCAGCTCTCTGCTGCTTTGTCATGCTGGGGCTGTCGAGTCCTAGGGGCGGGACATATCATCTTCAGGGGATCCACGGCGTTTATCATTATGACAGTTGACTTCTGGGCGAAAAATCTGGAATTACACCGCATGCTTCGAGAACCTTTCTAACATGGAACTTGGGACGCATAAAGAAAATCATGCTGATAAAGGCAACTTTGCATGTCGTTAAGGATTAATTAAAAAAGCTTGCTTTGTGCAAGCCTCATTTAATACTCTGCTTTCCCATTATTCTGTACCTGGTGTACAGCTAAAGCTGATCCGCATACAGGCATACAATCTAGGGCTGTTAATATCAACATTACACGTTACGCACATGCAGTTGTCATGCTGCATGGGCCACAACAGAAAGCTGGGTTACACAGTAATACTGTTAACTGTCCAGACCACTATACCACGGTATTTTCAAGAACAACATGAAAACTTGGTGATAAAGTTCACTGAGCAAGTGTGGGTCCTCATGATAGTTTCCCTAAAACACTTTTACTCTGTCACAGGCAACATAACTTGGAAAGCTTTTAATGAATGTTCCTTTTCAATATTAACTAGTACACACCAATCAGCCATAATATTAAAACCTTCAGCCTAATATTGGGTAGGTCCCCCTCGTGCCGTCAAAACAGCTCTGACTCGTTGAGGCATGGACTCCCCAAGACCTCTCAAGGTGTCTTGTGGTATCTGGCACCAAGATGTTAGCAGCAAACCCTTTAAGTGGGGTGGCTATGGAATGGACTTGTTTGTTCAGCATATCCCACAGATGCTTGATCGGGTTTAGATCTGGGGAATTTGGACGCTGAGTCATTAGCTTGAACTCTTTTTCATGCTCCTCAAACCATTCCTGAACAATTTTTGTAATATGGCTGGACACATTATCATGCTGAAAGAGGCCACTGCCATCGGGGAATACCATTGTCATGAATGGGTGGACTTGGTCTGCAACAATGTTTAAGTAGCTGGTATACGTCAAAGTAACATCCACAAGAATGCCAGGACCCAAAGTTTCCCCGCAGAACATTACCCAGAGAATCACACTGCCTCTGCCAGTTTGCTTCCTTCCCATAGCGCATCCTGGTGCCATGTCTTCTTCAGGTAAACAACACACACGCACCTGGCCATCCACATGATGTAACAGAAAATGTGACTCATCAGACCAGGCTACCTTCTTCCATTGCTCCAAGGAACATTTTTACAAAAATGAGGGAGGAGGAGAAAGGTGAGCAAATGGTTGTTAAAAGACATTAGCCTTCCATTGGAAATATTTTGGATTAAATAATGACTCTGCTGCCAGATAATAAGTCCTGTTTGATTAACATTTACTTTGTGTACATTTTTTTACTCTTTTTTTACTTTATAAATATTGCGATATTTATTGCAAAAAAATCAGATCACGATATTTGAAAATTTTCCATTATCATGCAACCCTATTCCATACACCACTGCTTCAGTAAAAGGTGTTGGTGAGTCTGGTAGCCTGTCCTTGAAAATGCGGAACTCAAGGGATATTCTGCATTGGGGGAAATTGCAGTACTGGGAGGGATCCTGCACATAAAGCAGGGGGCTGGAAATGAGTCCGCAACAGTGACATTGCTAAACATGCTAAAAAATCTTTACTGTGAAAACCGTCAGTTTATAATGTTCCTGCTTTGCCAGATCAGGGCTTCCTCCTCAACTTGTAAACATGGAAACCTACTGGTTCATCGATAGGGTTGAACAGACACCTCTGTCACTTCCTATGGACTTTCATGCAAGTAGCTGGTTGATTTTAATTATGATAAGGACCTCTGGAGAAATTTTACCTCCACTGGCTAGGTTAAGTTGAAATGGATTGGACCGACGTTTACCAGAACACTGATTACTCCCTCTAAGGGAAAGGACAATTTAATAACCTGCAGGGGCAAAAATACACTGAGCAGACAAAGAGAACTTTGGCACATAGACAATCACTGCTGCTGCAAAATGGCCTCAATTTGCTTTCAGCCATAGAATATTTCCCCCCTCTTTGCTTGTAGGAAATGCCTGTTTACTTTGCACCTACCCCTCAATCTTTTTCTTATTTAAGCTGATTAGAGAAGTAATTTTCCATGCAATTTCTATTTCTTGGATGTGATAGTGCAGCATAGTATTCAATATACAAAGTACTGAACAATATACTATCAACATAAACTCAATATACTGTACCCTTCGCAGCAGTATTTTAGTATGTTGTATACTACACTCAGTGACAACAAAAGTTAAGCATCCAGAAGTAATGGTCCGATTTGGATGTAATTTGGTACACGTGCAGAGCAGCGATAGGTATGTAAATGATTCAATTTGCAAGGAGCTGGCACATCAGAGGATGCCTCGTAGATGCATCAGACAGCATTACCAGCCCTTCATGGAGTCTGTTAGGGGTCGCATTGTGGGTTTGCATGAGGCCAGGCAGTTGTATCATGCAATTGCATGTGGGGCATGCAGATGTCACAGTCGCCTAGGCCTGTCGCAATAAACGATAAATCAATTAATTGTACGATAATTAAAATGAGGTCGATAATTTTGCCCGCCGCAATAATATTCATTTGCATGCTTGTTTGTTTTCCTCGTGTCTCTCTCTACCAAATGCAAATATCGGCTTTTACCGAACCGGCTCATTTGGCTCAGCTCACCAAGAAGAGCCGGCTCTTTCGGCTCCCCGTCTGAGCCTAATGTTTAATATTTTAAGGGCGATTTTGTTTACAGAGACTGAGAGTCCATTTTATTTATTGTTTTTGGTTGTTTTCTTTATTTATTTTGGATATTAAAAATGTCTTCCAGTCCGAGTGTTAAATGTTCTTTAGAAATTAAAGTTTATTGATCATTGAAAGGGTATACTTGCATTAATATGCCATTATCATTACATCAGTTGAAAATGGTCTGACAATGACAATATTGTTTATCGCAATAATTCCTGGGACAATTTATCATCCAGCAAAATTTGTTATCGTGACAGGCCTACAGTCGCCCAATGTTGAAACCAATGGGCATGTGAGGGCACCCACACACGTTGTGATGGTTCTGGTTGCCCAAGACAGACCACACCAAGGGAGGATTGTCGTATTGTGCCGCAAGCATTACAGAACCCCAAGACATTTGTGCCTGCCATCCAGACACAGGTATTGGACTCTCTACAACACCCCGTGTCATCCCACATCGTATCTCGACAGCTGGCATCAGCCGGACTTCAGTGTCACCGTCCCATGAGTAGGTTGCTGTTAACACCAATGCAATGACAGCTGTGTCTGGAGTGGTGCTGTAACCATATCATGTGGTGTCTCGGTCCTGCATTACCACAGATTACCATCGTGTACGCGTATAGTGGTGCTGAGGAGAGAGGACTAATCCTGACAATGTTGTGGAGAGACACACCGGCATTACTCCTGGCATCATGGTGTGGGGAACCATAACGTATGACTTCAGGTCATCTCTGGTAGTGATTCGGGGACCGAGTTTGACAGCACAGCGCCACATCAGTGACTTCCGTGTGTTTTACCCCTCCTGAGACAGCACCCTGGTACAGTCTTTCAACAAGACAATGCCCATCCACACACGGCACATGTGTCTATGGGCTGCCTGCATCATGTTGAGGCTCTCCTGTGGCCAACCAGGTCCCCCAATCTTTCCTCAGTCGAACATGTGTGAGATCAGCTCGGATATCAACTCAGACCCAGTGCCAATCTGTGGATCTCGAGGGCCAGATACAACAGCTGTGGATCAACTTGCTGCAGGAGAGGATACAAGGGCTGTACGACTCCCTTCTGTACCATATTGCCACATGTATTCAGGCCACACCCTACTGACATGGGACCAGCAGTGTGCCCATACTGCCAACTTTGTTGTCCGTTTGACCTGATATTGTAATCACTGCAATACAGTAACATAACCTGTCACCACGTGCAGATTCATTTTTATTTCCACCACTCTGTCTGGGTGCTTAACTTTTTTGTCACTGAGTATATATTACCTGCTAAAAGAAAATATCAATGTTGATGAAACCATCTTTGAAAGAAATATACAGTATATAAAATTCATGTGCATGTGCATTTCCTACATCTTCCTTGTGGTAATATGTGAAGTCAAACTCTTCAAGAGCTATACAGCCGTCCCTCGCCACTTCGCGCTTCAACTTCCACGGCTTCACTCTATCGCGGCTTTTTCAAATACAATACTGTGCTCATTAAAGTACACTCACCTAAAGGATTATTAGGAACACCATACTAAAACGGTGTTTGACCCCCTTTTGCCTTCAGAACTGCCTTAATTCTACGTGGCATTGATTCAACAAGGTGCTGAAAGCAT
>JAODKM010000039.1:700111-718512 GCA_026780845.1 Petrocephalus sullivani
TTAGTACAGTGAACTCATTGTCATGTTCAAGAAACCAATTTGAAATGATTCGAGCTTTGTGACATGGTGCATTATCTTGCTGGAAGTAGCCATCAGAGGATGGGTACATGGTGGTCATAAAGAAATCGAGACTCATCAGACCAGGCAACATTTTTCCAGTCTTCAACTGTCCAATTTGTAGTTCTTTCCAGAGAATCTTGGTATGGTGAGTGATGAGTAAGGAGAATGTTTTCATCAAGACATTCAGTCAATGGCGCATCGATACCAAGGTTTCTGAAACGAAAGCACGATGGCCGACTACTGCTGGATGCTGTACCACGACAATCTAGACATGGTGTACAGAAGGAAAGCAAACTCAAAGCGTTTTTTAAGAAACAATGGTGGTTAAAAAATACTGTTCAATTTCTTTATGCCCACTGTCTATTTGCTTTTCCTCTAAAAATATTTTAGCCTCTACTATTACATACCATCACTGCTTTTGTTTTAGTACACAGTACTTGCAATTACGGTATTAACTAGCATTACTCATAATTTAAAAAGTTGACATGACAGAAAAAACTGAAAACAGATATGGAATCAGCATGAAAAATGGATTTGGAAAGAAGTGTTTTGGTCTCTGATGATTTAAAAAATGTTTTTTTGTTGTCCTGTGTTATCGGCCTGGCCGATTATTGGGGGTCGATATTAGGCATTTTGCCGATTATTTGTATCGATGTTTTATTTTAACGCTCACTGATATTAAGTAATTACAAGGTGGGCCACTGTAGCCCCGCTACCTTCTCTGCCTCTCTATGCTCTCGTCCTGCTACTTCATTTAATGTCCCGCCCACAACAATCTCTGATTGGCTACATCGCAAGAGTAATAGCCAATCAACACTGAAGCCTTGCTGTCATTCACACCACACTCACACACAAGCACAGCGTGAAGCCCCAAGGAGGGGAAGAGCAGAGCGGAATTTGCAGCTGAGCGTGGAGTGCTGTTGAGATTGGAAGGTAAAGCGGCTGATGCTTCCCCAAATTAAAACATTAGATCTACACACTGTACAAACAACACACACAAGTTACAAAACCCCACGGAGCTCCTGTGAGGTATTTCCATAATGAAAACCCTGCCCGCTTTCCCAGCTACACCCCTGAAAATGCCCGAATAATGACCCTTGTTGTAGCGATAACGTGAGCTTGTGGAAGCGTCATGCATTCACTAAAGAAAAAAATAACATCCAAGGGTGTTTTTATGTAAAGTACATCTTGTTCATTCAGAAAACCAGACTGGATTTGTTTTCTTTCGTGAATGCAGTACGCTGCCGTATGAGCCAGTAGTGTTACCTGCAATGACAAAGTGTTAATAGTGTCATGTAGCGGCGACAGCTAATGCTGCAACAGCAGCTTATTTGAGCTTCCGTGCTGCTTATCTTTTTTTTACTGCTAATTTAAATGCGTTACCAAACTCTGGTATGTTATTAAGCAAAAGGTATAAATGGTATTAAAGCATCTATTCATTTAAATTGTCCAGCTCAGGCATGTAAATTTTATTATATGCTTTATTTTTAATGTCTTATTCCTGCCACAACTGTGTTATGAATATTGTACCGTATGAATACTGAATACTGTGTCATGAACCTCTACAAAGTATACATGTTTTTTTTTGTTTTATATTGTATAATTAACCATTTGCTATTAATTAAAAACTTTAAATAAAGCAGCCTTACTCTAATAGCCGACTTTATATCTCCAAATTCTCATTGCAGATGGATGCAAAGAAAGCACAGAAAAGCAGCTCCAAATATCGGTTATTGCCCAACCAACCAGTAATAATCAATATTGATATCGGCCCCGAAAAACCAATATTGGTCAACCTTTAATAATTAGCCATGTTTCCTTCATTCATGATTTGTGGACTCCAGAACTATAAACCCACTTGGACTGACCCGGGAAAAGCAACCACAGGTCTACAAGTACCAAGCACTACACATCCGTCAATGGACACCCAGTAGCAAAGGGATTTCCCTTTTTTTTCTCAATACGAGGAAGGCTGAACTAATTCATCCTCACCATGAGGGCCAGTTTTCCTACTGATCCCACATTATCCTAAAATGTTTTAATAGTTTCTTTAAAGCCAATTCATTATGGCACAACTTGACATCCCCCACTTTCCTGTCCTCCTCAGTATTGTCCCACATTTTGCAATAAAAGGTAAAATGCTGAGAAATCCTCACACAGACACGGGTTTTTCAGTTCCTACTCCAGACTAGATACTTCAAAAACAAGCTACTGGGTTGGGCTTTGCTGATTGTATTGTGTTTCGGAATTGGGCTATTTGACTACCAATCGACAACAAAAGTGTTTCAAGTACCACCCTAAAGTACTGGAGTACCAAAGAAGTAGCCCAACTGCTTTGGCACTTTCGGTACTGGAACTTTTGGTACTGGTACTCAACCGGAAGTAAATGGAAAAGCTAAAGTATCATGCCAAAAATATCGTACTCGGTACGGTGGAAAAGTGCCCTTAGATAGCTGAGAACTGGGGGGAGAATAATATCCATAGATGACAGCCATTTTGGTTATAGCAAGGGTGGACAGCGGTCAGAGATGGGACCAGAAGTGATGGAACATAATTGAGACATAATAGCTGACCACATGGTTTGAGCTGTCAAATAGAAGACCTTTTCATATGATTAGAGAGGGGCTATAGGCGATTGAAGCAGCCCAGCACCTTACTACCTCCTCCCAGAGACGTCTACTCTCTATGGCATGAAAGATCAGCCCCAAAGGCACCAGAATGAAACAGGCCTGCACAGCTGGATTTGTGATTATTTCAGGGGATTATCTTTGCACTCTGCTCTTCTCAACAGATGCATAGATTCCTTGGGTAGTACATATGTTCTTTAGCCTATGATGCTAAAGGATACGACTGTTTAAACAACATCGATTGACAAACAGGCCCTCCCTCAATGTGGGGTGCCGGCAGACAGAACCTTCAAAGGGGAAAGTGGCTGCTATTTATAGGTCATGTTATAATGGAACGGGTCCCATCAGGGGATACAAAAACATGGAATGCTGATGTCTGGGTATGCCAGCGAGCACTCAGGTTAAAAAATAAAAACCGGTTTCCTCGTCGGTTTTCTGAAGGCGTCTGAGAGCAAGACCTACCCAGTTCGGCTCTGTCTAACCTACCTGCTGCGAGAGAGCCAGGTCTGGACAAAGCCATCCTTTTTCAACATCTACTGGAGACACCCCCAAAGGCGCCACAACACACTACGCTGGGATGGAAACCAGTACTTTAAGCGGAAATGTGGCCCGCCTCTGGTTGCAATGGCCTTTAGAATCAGTCACCTCCTAAGCTTAGGGAAAGGGCACTGCAGGCACTCTGTGAAATATATACACAATAATCAGAAAGCCAGAGTGTTGGAAGAATCATTCTCTGGTCACCAAGGTACGCTCACCTGCTACCCATAGCACCCTAAAACACTGACATAATTCGCAACTGTGACTAGTAAAGCACAAGTTATCTGAAACTGCGAAGGCAGATGGGTTCTACGGCAGCACATGAACGAAAGTAAATCAGTTCTCGCTGTGAGATCTTAATGGGCTATCAGGCTGTGTTGAGTCAAAATGCATAGGAAGTAGTATTTCTTTAAACAAGAATTGGAAAACCATGAAGCACAGTTCAAGGTGCATGCAACAGAGATACTTTCTAAATCATCCAATGGATGTCCTCCTTAGTCTGGCATCACAAGATCACAGAACTGCCATAGCTTGGAAGGCTTTGTGCTCTTCACTTCCTGTCGGTAAATCTGTTGGACCCATACACCGCTTGTGAGTGATGTGGCACTAGCGTGGTGGTCGGCTGTGTTTGTTTGCTGGGCCCGCAGTCCCTGGGATGTGGTGACTAATCCGAGCCGCACCTCCCGGCTTCTGAAGGTGTCAGACTGCCGCCGAGCAGCAGGTCTGCCACTGACTCAGTACAAAGGAGACCTTAATAAGAGCTCAACGGCGACAGGCGGCTTGGTTATCACACACAGTACATACTGCGCAAATATATATTTGATTATCCGAATTCCGCTGAAGCCAGATGCTCTGCATTTCGTGCCCGAAAGATCGAGAAGACGTGAGCATCCACGTGTCTGCTGGCAAAGCAGTACACGTAGATGGGCATCGCCTCGCTCAGAGGTCAGGCAAAACAGACAAGAATGATAACTGCACCTGTGCAGCGAGACGCCGTCGCCCACATTCTCATGCTTGTCTGCCAGAAAGCGTCTGGCGCTCATCGCTGATTTCCTGAGCTGACTGCCTTACTTCAGGACAGCCGTTGGTGGCAGTGGCAGTACATGTTCTAAGCAGAGCTAATCTCCGATTCTGAGATACGTGACAGCTGGGAGTCTGCATGGCTGTGCCACTAACACAACATTATTCTCCGTGCTGTGCTTCACATACTTTAATGATCTCTGCGCCTATCTCACAGGAGAATGACACGGCAGCCTCTGCCGCACACCGTTCATCATGGAGTAGGCCCCCCTGGGTGAGGAAGAACAGTGGGCGACAGAGCACATTATATTGGCGGGGGACGCTCATCAACGTAGTCTTGCTCATTAAAGCAGATCCTTCTGCAAGCACTGATGGACTTTTCTACAGCCAAATAGATATAAGACAGCTGCCTGCACAAACCCTGCACTGTTCTCTCTCTGTTATCCAAATCCATCACTAACCCACTAATCTTCCATATAACCCTCCAATATTCACACCCAGATCAACTTAGCAACCAAAATACACATACATGAGGAAGTAATAAGATATGTTGCAAATCAATGAAAACCACCGATGCAGTGGCCCCCCCCCCCCCCCACCCCCATACTACCTCCTCAGACAACATCAATTGAAACAGAGAAAGATATCTTCTGTGAGATAGGCAAAAAGGCTGCTGGAAGACTCAAAACGAGGTCCAGGCAGTAAGATGAACCGGCCCACCAAAGCCGGCCATGAGGCACCCTCACTGGGTGTCAGCTACACCACTGGGAGTGGCCCCAGCATTTAGAACAGGCTAGCTCCTTGAAGCCCTTCTAGAGAGTACCCTCCCTGAGGTGCCTGCTTGGATTGTTTATGTGAAGGCAGTAGCTTCATTCTTCAGACCTTTTGTTTGTTGTTTTTTGACTAGATTCACAGGCTGGCCATTCTGGTCCAGGTCCAGCTCAGCAGGGGACAGGTCACGACCTTTGAACTCTGTACCCCCAAAGGCCGTGGCTCAGACTGCTCAGTGCAGGTACATGAAATCACATTAGTCCTGTAGGCCCTCCCGTACAGACCCTGGAGACAGCGGATTCTGGGCACTGCTTTTGGCAGACAGGTGGACAGGCAGCGTTCCTCTTTAACCCCCGGAGATCTCCTGGTGTCTGAGTGTGACTGAGCCCCAGGCAGCACTGTGGCTGGAGGAACCTCCCTTTAGCTGTCTACCGGGCAGCTTTGCTGTAGTGACCCAAGAGCGAGGAAAAACCCTAACTATGAGGAATTAACATTGGGGTGTTCAAACCAGAAACATGTAAACATGTATTTTCTGCCATGCTGCAGGGTACCTGTTTACATGATTTACTGCTTAGTCTGGTTTGTACTATGCAGAGCGGCCCTTAGGAGGTCACTGGTTTAAGTCCTAAAAAACATCAACTTAGAGCTCCTCAGTCACGCATCCAGAGTTTGGGTCACCCTTCCCTAAACCAGAATTGCCAGTTCTGCTCTTCCTGCAAGGTGACGGGTATTTTGGTGCACTGGGCTGGAACAGGCTGCAGATGTGGTGTCGCTGACTCACCAGGCCTGGGACTTCCTCCTGGGCATGTTCTGCCGTAGCCACTTGGAGTGCGGGGTCAGGTGGTAGATCAGCTGCCGACAGATCTTGTCAGACGACTTCAGGGTGTCGGCGTCCTGCAAAGGGTATCCACAGGCAGACCTCTGACAAACAGGCTCCGGCAGGGATGGGGACAGATACAAACAGGACATCGACACAGACAACACAAGAACGCTGTCCCAGGTACTGGGGGGGGAGCCCTAAGTGAGGATTCAGTCTATTTCTGAGGTTCCTTTTTAACACAGTTCAGGTACATAGTGTCAAAAACACTCCCTCAACACCTCCCTGGTGAATGGTAACACCTACGCGGTCTGGCACTTCCCCAGCTCACGAAGACAGGAGCTCGAGAAGGAGCTGCACGGCATCTTGGTCACACAGCAATCTGAGGCAAACACGCCGCCCGCTCCACTGAAAGCGTTTCTACCGCCCAGCTCCAGGGCAAGCAGCTCTTCTCTCTGTTTTGCTTAAGAAATTGATGTGATTTGCTCTTGTCCAGACCACTGACTTCTACCCCCATGTCTTACAAATGGGAGAAAAGCTTTAAAATTATCTGGAGAATTGCCATTTCTACTTTCAGGGCGCCACAGCCTGCAGCTACTCCTGAGACAAAAACGCGATTCGGATCGTTTCTGGTGCCGACCACAGCTAAATTGTGGGACGTACAAAGAACAAGATGGTGAAGGAAACGGCAGACGTTAGTAAAAAAACGCCAGGCTAGTCAAAGCAGCTTCCTGCACGCCTCACCAATTAGCAACTCAGCATCGTTTCTGTCGACCAAAATCCTGTTTTTGTAGTCTTCATTTTCTTGTGGTATTAGGATGAAAAGCATTAATATGGACTACATATCTCCATCCCTGCATCCACATTATCTTTCATATTTGTCCATGTGAACCCAAAAAACATAAACTTAAGTTAAAGCTGGTAATCAGACTGGATTTGAATATGAATGCACTTTTGGGCTGGGAATGCGCATTAACCTGAACTTTTAAATCAAAAACTAACTAAAGCAACCAAGCACCTTGCAATAATTTGGATCCCAGTAGGCAGGAAGGCAAATTTAAATGTGACAGTTTGAGAAACACCCTCCAAGCCTCCCAGAGATCTCCTGAGATAAGGGATGGACTTTCCTAAGCTTCAGAAGAACCTTCAGACAGGGAAGAAATATGCTGATTCCCACCTGCCACCTGATCAGACCCTCCCATAGCAGGACACTGTGAGATAGGGGCCCTCAGTACCAGCTGCCCATCTCCCTGCTTCCCACCATGCCCCTCCCCCACCCAAGGATCATGTGACTGCCCCTTGCAGAACAGGCAATGATTCATCACAAGCAGGCTCATGGATGGATAGGGTTGCAGCCAATGATTTGCACCAGTCTGGACCAGTATCATATGGTGCTCTTCCACTGGTATACAGGAACTGATCCATATACATATAAGATGTACTGACTCTTATTTACTGTTCACACGGGGTATGTCATGATTTACTGTGTGCTAATTTCCATTAACACGTGGGAATCGTCATGTTCATGTGAAATTGCGTTATAAATCCATTCCTTTCAGTTATTCTATAGTACTTTTTTAAGTAGGTGATTGTAAATGTTCACGTTCTGAGTTTCAGAAATACACTGGTACTGGCAATGCGCTATACTGCTTTCTTTAGGAAATCCATGCATTTCAACCAAACAGATGGGGGTGACGCAACCAGCTTGATGTGGTCAGGCCACTAGCAGGGCCACATCAGCACGGGTACGGATTAGGTAGGGCTCTTGTGTGGCTCGTATACCTTGCAATAGAAAGCTGCCAGTTCGCAGTACGTCAGTTCTTCGCAATAGTGGAAAAGCACCATTATAGGGGAGGGGGACTATAATAAAATGTAAAAACTAAGTATTTTCACTGTAGTGTGACCAAGAAACAAACTACCTGGGCCTAATACCTATTAATATTGTTTTGGAAGTGTTTGAGAGACAAATGTTTTATTTACCACCTGTTGCAATAACTCTGAGGTGGCTTGTGTCTCATGTGACTTTTCTCCTTTCAGACTGGATAAGCTATCCAGTGCTGGGTTTCCATCAGAAAAGCTTCTAAAATTCCACAACATATAAAAATTATCCAAACCTCCTCATTAAATTGTAAGATCACATCCAGTCTTACAGCTCTGAGAAAAGGGTTGCTTAACTATTATGCCACCAAGACACCAATTCAGAATTCAGAAAAAAATCTGTGACATTCGGGGCCCAAGAAGCATTCTGTGCTGGGCTTTTTATCGCCTTCGCAAAAGTCTTGGGGATGAATTAATGGAAGAATTTGCAAAACCAGATATCCCCGATATCCCCAAGATTTTTGCTAAGGCGATAAAAAGCCCAGCACAGAATGCTAGGCTGTTAATTCTGAAAGAGAAAGTCTAAATTTTATAATGTTTTTGAAAGAGCAGGCAACCAGTTGGTTTATGTTCTTGGGCCCCGAATGTCACATACAGTGGTGGCCAAAATTATTAGAACACTTGGCATATTTAAAAGGTTTCAGTTGCTTTTGTTGAATTGTACCCAGAAATACCCAGAAAACAAATGAAATATCTACAAAATGATCATTATGCTCTATAAATGATAGAATAGAGCCTTCATAAGAAGAATCACTGTGCTAAGTCCGGACCTCATCGAGCACATTTGTGACGAGTTGGAAAATAAACTGGACAGATCTATTCTACATTTAAAAGAAAGCCTTTGGCTTGAGCTGCAGAAGGCATGGGATACCATTAGTGTTGTGTAAGTAGTGTAAGTTCTCAGGAAATATATTGACACTATGCCAGAGAGATGTGCTGTATTTGCTGCAAAAGGTGGACATACCAAATATTAAAGTTAATAGTGGATAAAAACAGTAGGTCTTACTTCATCTGATATTTGTTGTGCGCATGTTTCTGCATATTTCATGAACATTATGAAATGAAATCATGTTTTGGAGGCAAAAAGGTAAACATTTCCAGATCTGTCAGGTGTTCTAATAATTTTGGCCACCACTGTACACCTGTTTAAGTCATAGTAGAGACTCGAACCAGCGATATGACACTTGTTCCCTCACCTTCTTGGGGCACTGCATGTCCCTGGCCAGGCTGAGGAGCAGCTCGTGGGAGATGGGGTCCACCAGATTCAGGAAAGCTGCGTTCTTATACAGGATGTCATTGAGAGAGGTTCCTTCTAAGCCCAGATCCTACAAGACAGGGGGAGGTATCACAGGTTTTCAAAACATGCAGCCAAAATCATCTCAACTGTTATTTGTTCACAATCCATCACACAAATATAGTATCTAGTACAGGTGAGAGAAGGAGCTACATTAATAGCTGATGGGTACAGGAAAGCATACCAGGATTGTTCCACCCCTGGTGATAGAGGGGCCCACTCAGTCACCACAGACCAGCGGACTAGTCACGATCTCTTCCACAGAAGAGGACCCCTCCCTCCAGATGAAACTGGGGGATTTCCTCTGCAGACAGAGAGTTTGCCAAGGGAGTCGGCGGCGCCAGTGGGAGACTGACGTGCTGAAAGCCTGCAGCTGGTGAGCGCTTGAAGGTATGACATCCAGGAAGGATGACAATGGTTGAGTAATCCATTTGGTGACCCCCACCCAGCCCCGGGTGCTCCCCTACCCTCTGCTGTCAAACTCATTAGGGTTGTCAAAGGCCGGTTCGCTCTCCCAACACCAAGACAGAAGAGTCAAAATGACTGGCATAATGGTCAGTCAGTGAGTGCAAATGGGCGGACAGAACACTGAGGATGACATAGGCAAGAGGAGAGGATGGAAAGGTGAGGACAGTGCAGAAGGGAGGAGCAGGAGGTGCAGACGAAACATTGAGGATTATACAGGTGGGAGGAGAAGACAAAATACCGAGGGCAACGAGGAGATTAGGAGCAGATGTGAAGGACGACAGGCAGAAAGAGTGTATGTAAAGACAAGGCCGAAGGTGAGGACTCCATTGACAGAAAAAACAGATGAGGGGAGGACAATGCATGTTGGAGAAGTGGGAGTAAAGGCGAGGTCAGCTCAGACAAGAGGAACGGATGTGAAGGTGAGGAAGACATAGATGGGAGGAGTAGATGTGAAGGTGAGGAAGACATAGATGGGAGGAGTGGATGTGAAGGTGAGGAAGACATAGATGGGAGGAGTGGATGTGAAGGTGAGGAAGACAGATGGGAGGAGTGGATGTGAAGGTGAGGAAGACATAGATGGGAGGAGTGGATGTGAAGGTGAGGAAGACATAGATGGGAGGAGTGGATGTGAAGGTGAGGATGGCGCAAGGCGGGAGGAGAGGACCTGAAGGTTAGGACAATGCAGGCAAGAGCCTTGATCCTATCAGGTTAGTCATTCCAAACAAGGTGTCGTTGAAGACCACATTAAAAGCTAATGAAAAGACCACAGGCAGAAGAGGTGATTATTTGGCATCTGAGTGTATAATGTTTTGTTTTGCTCCCTTCTCGTGTGTAACTGCCAATGGTCACTGTTCTCCTAAACACTCATTAAAATCAGTGTGGGTGGCTCAGGAAGCCAGGCTGCATTACGGAGATGTGTAGTGATGAGCTTATCAGCCTGGGGCTGGGAGTGGAGTGAGGTAGGGAGACAACAGGCAAAGGATGCCAGTCCATTGCAGGGTATAGGGTAGGAGTACAGCCTGAGTAGGATGCCAGTCCATCACAGGGCACAAGACAGGAGACATCCTGGACAGGGTGCCAGTCCATCACAGGGCTCAAGGCAGGGGATACCCTAGATGGGATGCCAGTCCATTGCAGGGCACAAACTAGGGGACACCCTAGAGAGGATGCCAGTCCATCACAGGGCACGAGACAGGAGACACCCTGGACAGGGTTCCAGTCCATCACAGAGCTCAAGGCAGGGGACACCCTAGATGGGATGCCAGTGCATTGCAGAGCACAAACTAGGGGACACCCTAAACAGGATGCCAGTCCATCATGGGACACAGGTACACCCTGGACAGAATGCCAGTCCCTCAAAGGGCACAAAGCAGAGGACACCCTGGACAGGATGCCAGTCCCTCACAGGGCACAAGGCAGAGGACACCTTGAATGGAATGCCAGTCCCTCACAGGGCATAAGGCAAGGCAGACCCTTGGCAGGATGCCAGTTCCTCACTGGGCATAAGGCAGGGGACACCCTGAATAGGATACCAGTCCATCACAGGACAGGGACACAGCCTAGACAGGATGCCAGTCCCTCATAGGGCACAGGGCAGGGGACACACTGGACAGGATACCAGTCCATCGCAGAGCACAACATGGGCAGGATGCCAGTCCCTCACATGGCACAGGTACACCCTGGACAGGATGCCAGTTCATCGCGGGGCACAAGGCAAGGGACACCCTGGGCAGGATGCCAGTCCCTCACAGGATACAAGGCAAGGCACACCCTGGGTAGAATGCCAGTTCCTCACAGGGCACAAGGCAGGGGACACCCTGGACAGGATGCCAGACTATCACTGGGCAGGGAACACCCTGGACAGGATACCAGTCCAACACAGAGCACAAGGCAGGGGACACAAGGCAGGGGACAATGCGGTACAAAGGGCCACACAATTATGGCGAGAACATTGTGTTCACTCATAAGTGGAGTGTTATGGGGGTCCCTGCTTCACACTCTCCGCCATAACTGATCTCAGCTGCGGCGACCATGTCGCTGGACTTGCACAGAGGATTCATGCTGCCCACAATGGTTTTCAATATGCTTTCTGAAAACGCTTGAAACAGTCATACCCTGACTATCATGGTTCACCACGCAGGCACTAGGTGGATAGTAATGAGAGTGCTAACGGTCTCCATCTGAGGATACAGCCACATCCATTCATCCCCCATCACACAACACTAATGGTGGGGGTACATTTCCTCCCTGCAGAGGCACACAATGAAAAACTCAGGTTTTTGGGGAAGGCTGGGAGTAAAGCTCATTCTGTTATCCCTGAGATGGCAGGAAGTGTGTAATGGCAGACTGCCGGATGCCCGTCAGGATAAACAGGGGCTTGCCCCTTTGTGCACTCTGTGCCAGGATGATGTCATGACCACCTGCCTGGATGTGGAGGCCCCACTCCATCGGCTGGGCGGTGGCCCAGGCGATGCCGGCCTGTGCCAGGAGCCCAGCCCGCTGAGTACTTCACGATTCATGATGGATCACAAAGACGGGGGAATCAGAGGACAGGAGAGACGCCCTGAAGGATGGAGTGCAGGCGGATGAGTAGAGGAAAACTCAAAAGTAAGGCAGAACCGATGGCAATTTCCAAAAATCAACTGAAAGGCCCAAATTAATTCAGTGAAGGCGTTGATTATTTCCCCCCCCCCCACTCAGCTGTAAATCTGTGGCGGGGGGGATGTGATGAAAGAAAACACAGTGGGAACAACGGCTCAGTCCGGGCCTCGGGCAACCTGGCCGACTCTGCCAACGCACTGCCGACAATGTGAGGGGCCTTTGCCGAGGCAAAGGAGCTTCCGGGGCTCTTCCCACAGTCAGGGCTGAGAAGTGCAGCCAGAAGGTTTGGTGGTGTACTCAGGCAGGGGGGTGTTAGTGGGCAGAATACCTCGCGGCAGCCTGAATACCGAGCCGAGACTGAGGCCCCGAAGGAAAAGTTTCTCAGGAAAAAATAAGGAATATGGGGCCGCACTGAGACTCCTGGCTGGGAGCCGGCACTCGTCTCGCCCACGGAAAAGGACCCCTGCGAGGACCCGGGGGGGGGGCGGGGGGGTGGTACAGCAGATGGGGCTTCTGCTTCTTCTACTTCGTGTTTTTTCTCTCCCAGCCTTCAAGCGGCGCAGCTCTGAGCTGGGACTAGACCACCCACGCACTCTCAGCTGCTTACCGTGAAAAAAGGCGCTCTGGCAGGATCCGCAAAGCCGGGTAAACTTCCAAATGGGGTGGGGGGCAGCGGAAGACCCAAGTAAAACATGGAAATAGGTAAGATAGCACCTGAGTCCCCCAAACACGTTTCAGGAGCAACCTCTAAATTTTAGTTGATGATTTGAAGCGGAATTGGACTTGGTTCAGTTAGATAAAACTGCTTTGACAGCCAGAGCACTACGGCCCGCCTACCCCTTTGGGACCAGCACCTGGAACCCAGCTGTCACCGCTTTCCACAAAAAACCCATGCTGAGGCCCACGGGTAGCCAGAAGGCGGAACCAACCTGACGGCTGCAGTCTTTCTGGGTCAGTGTGAACAACAGTATGACAATTAGTGCCACACTTGTTTTCAGTCTGTTATTTAGGTGGTATTTCAGGGTGCGCCTTGGGGGAGCATTTACTCAGTATCAAAACAGACCTACCCAGCTTAAGACCCCGATTCTGAACACACTTCTTGTCCACATGCTTCCCGAAGCATGAATATATGCTGTTTGTAAACACAGCAGGTCAGTTTGTCAGTGTGCACATATATATATATATATATATATATATATATATATAGATAGATAGATAGATAGATAGACACACACACACACACACATATATATATATATATATATACATACATAGGTACACATAGGGGTATATATATATGCAGACACGTGACTGTAGGTATACAAACAAATCTGGATTATTTTGACTTTAACTATTTTGTCTGATTATTACTAGCTCTGACCTATTGTTTCTGTTTGAGCAACCAGTGTCTATTGTCCGGGATTCGCGTTTTTATTGGGTTCATGCATGCTAATTTGCGGTAGATGCCCCCTTCCACGCGCAGGAGGGCATTTCATCTCAACTAGTTAAGGGTCAAAATGAAGGACTAGTTTTCAGCAGCGAAACACTAGCAGTTCCGCACGCCCATGTCACAATTCGGCTTTCTGTATCATAAATTGCCCGATCGGCGCCTTGGAGAGCGATGCGGCCGGCGAATCCCCACCTTCCTCAGTAATTTGAGCACGTCCACCGCCTGCTCCACCTTGTAGGCGCGCAGCAGCTTCTGCATCTCCCGGATCCACGCCACTCTCCGCACGTATGGGCTGTGGTTGGTCTTCCGCAGCATCCCGGGCAGCCTGTCCGACCTCAGCATCAGCGACGTGAACAGAAAGTCTCCGGTAGCCCGACTCCCGCTCCGCTCGGCGTCCCCGGAGCTGTCATGCCGCTGGCGTCTCCGCTTGGGAAATTTCACCCCGCTGTCCAGACTACTCTGTCTGCTAAGCCTGGAGCCCATACTGGTGCTGTCGGGATATTTACAAACGCACGGCTGATGCAGAGTGTCACATCCAATATAAGAGAAAGGACAGCGCCGATAATAAAGGTGATGTTACAGTAAAGGAAATAGACTCCGGGTTCTCGCTCGCCTA
Organism: Petrocephalus sullivani; assembly: GCA_026780845.1. NCBI lineage: Eukaryota > Metazoa > Chordata > Actinopteri > Osteoglossiformes > Mormyridae > Petrocephalus > Petrocephalus sullivani. The sequence goes on from JAODKM010000039.1 coordinate 714,251, forward strand.
AACTTGGGGCGTCGCACCTATTTCTTTACTCTTCAGTGCATTATGTTTCCACAAAGCACAGCGCGTCGTTTCGTGGAAAAAACCCCGCTCTTGGTGGCTTTTATGGCATTCGCCTGGTGATCTCGCAGCGATGTACTGGAAGCGTCCCCGCTTGCTATTCCAGAGCTGTCCCCTTACAACGCTGTTTGTGTCTGAGCACCACGTGATGCTCGTACCGGTACTGGCCAATCAGAGCCGGCCGAGCCGCGCGTGTGTTTATAGACAGGGTGCCTGCCCCGCGTGCGGCTCACACCCCCGCAGCCAGCCCGAACCCGGGTCCCAGCGTTGAGGCCACCTGCCGTCTACCGATGTGTCGTTCACGAATGAGCCGGCGCTAAGAGCCGATTCTTTGCAGCGAACGAGAAGAGCCGACTCCCGTCGGGGAGAGCCGAATCTTCAGCTGCGCCCCCCCGGGTCTGCTGAGAATGCATGCAGGCAGAGGCGGGACTTCATTCTGGTCGGACCACCAAGGCAGCGAGAGTACTGGTACAGGCCAGGTACTCAGAGCGGCAGAGAGACAGGGAGCCGGTTTTAGTTGCAAGCGCATCGGGAGAAAGTGAAGAAATGAGCGGAAAGGGAAGCAGCATCTGGCTGCATTACTGGAGACTGCAAAGCTGAGTGCAGAATTTGTAAAATGAAAATATCCGTCTGAGCAGGGCCAACAACAAACCTGCACGGACGTCTAAGAAGCGCTCACCCGTCCGTGCAGCTGGATGAGAGCTTGCCTTCTCTCCTCCAGCTGCTGTGCAACCCAGGAAAAGTGACCTATTTTGAGCCAAGTACTTCTGCTGCAGCACCCACTGTCATGCCGAAAACTGCAGGTATATCACAGTCTTCTGCAACGGTTCCGCGTTCAGTTGTTTATTTAAAGGTTTTGTTAAAAATGGTAAACAATAGTAACTATTTTTGTAACACAGAAAAAATGCATAAAATAAGGCCTTTATGAAAACACTGAAAAAATTGCTTACCAACACACAAACCGGGCCCGGCTTCACGGGGGGAGGGTGGTGGGCCTGCCTCCCCCAATCACATTTTTTTTTATATGTAATTGCCCCCCCCCCCCAAAAAAAAAATCTTCCTGGTCCACCCTGTTACCGAGCCAAAAGCCGAATCTTTGAAAAGAGCCGGATTTCCCATCACTACTGCCGTCAGACTGTTCCTAGTTACACGTAGCTATACATGTACGCATGTAGAAAAATTTCACGTAACACCTCCACCAGTATACATCGAGATCAATATCTGAATTACACATTAAATAATAATAAACAATCACAGTGATATGTTTCTTTAGTGTTTGTTTAATTGAGGTTTGGGCAATCAATGTACGTCTCAAATATTACCGCATGTGCTTATTTCATGCTCAACTTAAAACTAATTAAAAGGTTGGATACTGCATCTAAATTTGCCGAAGAGTAAATTTAGTCCAGGTCTGATCCACAATCTAACGGTCCAGGGCTTTGTTCTCATGCGTTTGGGGTAAAACTTTTTCCTGATTTGATTACAATTCGACGGTGGTGAAGTGGTATAGGTTCTCTTGGCATTTCTGAGATATTTGTGAGAGGCGTTTGTACCGACACAGGCTTAAAAGACTTGTGTTTTCGCATTTGTTTCCATCAGTTGAAATTGGTGAGTATAAACATAATAATGTTTTAAATTAGCTAATGAAATATTACATAAAAGTTTCCTGGTTCTGAACAGTTAAATTATTGGATGGTTGAGTCAATATGATAAATGGGATTTTCTGTCATATGAAAGGAATTAATTAACCAGATCAACATTTCATTTTCTACAGTCAAATGGAATTAACACTTATAGTAGGCGTACCAGTAACCGTTTCACTATGCCTTGTAAATCTCTGTGGGCCTTGTCCACAGCCTGAATCCTGGGACGCTTGTTCTGTTAAGGGTCGCAGGGGGTCCAACGCCTATCCCAGAGGCTACACGACAGGGAAACAGGTAAACTCCACGTACAATGAGCCATGACAGATGCTCGAACCCTGGTCCCAGAGGTGAGAGGCAACAGCACACCAAGTGAGGTCATACAGATAAAATCCTTAAGAGTTTAGTCAATCCAGAACAAAAAGTTTTGAATCCCATTGATGGGCTATTTTTTAATTAGGATGTCATTGAGAGATTGATTAACATGCCTTGCCGTCAAGTTCTGCAATATAAATTTAATATAAAAATGCATTTAAATATATCTAATATAAATATTAAGCAACTAATATTTTAATGCCTTATCCCACATTCAGTGCAGCATGCAATACAGTAACAGAATCCAGCCTCTGACACCCACCATACACACACATACACACACCACCGACGGCGATGGATCGTGATGGGTGAAATGTAACCCTCCTGCCTGTCCTAGCTCATTATTTCTGATTATAAACACAGCCTCCGTGTGGGGGTAGGGAGACTGGCCCACCCCCGCGTGTTTGCTCTAACAATCACAGGCCACAGGGAATGTGTCCCCCCTGGATCTGTTACTTGTGCTTCAGCATGAAGGTGGGAAGCGTAAATGCTAATGAGCTAAAGCTGCTACACAGGGTGCACATAAGGGCCCCCGCTGTGAAGCCTGGCCAGGCTGGGGGATCTGCTCAGTGTGGGGGAGAGCTGTGTGGATCTCCTCCCTGTGGATCACTCGTAGCTCTCCTGCTCTCTTTAGAAGGTCATTGTTGTCAGACGGAAACTGAAATTGCTGCCAGCGGCAAACTGGTGTTGGTTTGAGGTCAACACTGAAGAGATTCCTCATGCCCCATCGGGTTCATGGCCGAGCTTTTTAGCCGTGATGTGCCAGTTAAAGGATCCATGAAATGCTTCAGAAATGCTGCATTTCCTACAGAAAACCAGGCAGAAAAATCTGGGTGGCAGAGAGCAACATTTGCAGACAGACGGTATTTGTGCCGGTGGGTGGGTGGGGTGATCCTTCCCGTCTCCGTCTGCCCTCTCTCTCCGCCTGTGACCATCCTGCTTTTTCAGAGATCCTGTGTGATTCGATTTGCTCCGTGTCACGTGGGCAGGATTTGATGCAGGTATCCAGTCAGCAGCCAACCATCTCCTCCGGCTGAATGTTAATTAGGGAAAGCAGGGATTCACAGAAAGAGGCTCCTGTCTTATTATATAACTGTATTTGTTCCTGGATCAGCTGGCATGAAGGCACCCAGGAGAGGCTCTGGATAACGGAGGCTTTGGAGTCACTGCCTCTCTCTTTCTCCCCTTCCCTCCCTCCCTCTCCCGCCGTCTCTCTCTCTCTGCCTTTCTCTCCACCTGTGAACTACCAATTAGGGTTTTTCTTCCCAGTGTCAATTTGTATTATATGTGTGATCAGAACACAGGGTGCTGGGCTATAGAAGGTTCTGTGGAAAGCAAAAGCCAGGAGGAAAGTATCAGGGTCATTATTTATCAAGCAGTTCCTTAAGGGCTATTATCTACCTTTATAAATAAATACACATGATTAAAAGTTTTTTATTTATTTGGGCCATATCTGGTTATGTATAACATAACTCCATTTATTACAGAAGAAAATGTCTTTTACCTGCAGTCCTGGAAATGAATGATTGCAGAAAACTGAGAAAAAAAAAAACATAGCAATCAAAATGTTTCAGGAAACATTCCTGAGAATTTATGTCAGCAGTGGGATTCATATGTGTTTAGTGAGGATTATGAGTGAATTATTAGGAGAAGCAGCTGTGGCTGTGTTTGCACATAATCGGCGTGCAGATGTCTGCTCAGGGCTGTGCGGGCTGTTATGCCACATGTCACTGGCTGTGTTTGCACATACCCGGCATGCAGATGTCTGCGCAGGGCTGTGTGGGCTGTTATGCCACATGTCACTGGCTGTGTTTGCACATACCCGCCATGCAGATGTCTGCGCAGGGCTGTGCGGGCTGTTATGCCACATGTCGCTGGCTGTGTTTGCACATACCCGGCATGCAGATGTCTGCGCAGGGCTGTGCGGACTGTTATGCCACATGTCACTTGCTGTGTTTGCACCAGAGCATGTGAGCGGAGCGGAGCGGTGAGAATTTCCGCTCCTCGCTCACGAGGCTATTGGCTCCGCCGCTCCTCCGCTCTAATTCGCACTAAGCCGCTCTGCTCAACACCGCTCCTCGCTCCACTAAAATTTCCTCCCGCTCCAGTCAATTCGCTCCACGCTCGCTCCAATTTAAAAGAGGGACAAATAATCTGCATGCCTAACAAATGTCACCTTAAACCGAAGCC
>JAODKM010000039.1:733927-755989 GCA_026780845.1 Petrocephalus sullivani
TAAGTTCTCCCCAAGCGAGCTTGATGGGCCAAATGGCCTCCTCTCGTTTGTATAGTTCTTATGTTCTTATGTTCTTAACTTATCGTGTCAATTTCCATCAACTAGTAGTTGAATAAACCAGAGGGAGGGAAAGAATGTCTGGAACCAGAAGTCCTCATGCTTTTCGAAATCAAAAGTAATTCATCGACTATTTGGTAGCTTGCCTCTATTGCATCTACCCCTCTGTGATGGAGTGCCGAAGTGGGACTCTGACCCCTCCAAGACAGGCCGCTGAGGTGGGGCTCCAACCGCTCCATGACAGGCCGCTGAGGTGGGGCTCCAACCGCTCCGTGACAGGCCGCTGTGGTCTGGCTCCAACCGCTCCGTGACAGGCCACTGAGGTCTGGCTCCAACCGCTCCGTGACAGCCGCTGAGGTCTGGCTCCAACCGCTCCTTGACAGGCCGCTGAGGTCTGGCTCCAACCGCTCCGTGACAGGCCGCTGAGGTCTGGCTCCAACCGCTCCGTGACAGGCCGCTGAGATCTGGCTCCAACCGCTCTGTGACAGGCTGCTGAGGTCTGGCTCCGATCTCTCCATGGTGTGCTTGTAGATTCACCCATCCATTTTTTGTGTACCTGGAACTGTCCTGTCCTTCCTGAGGCAGCTTGTTGTCACTTCCTGTCACTTTAGAGCTCAGCACTGGCACCCTGTGGGAATCAGGTAGATGTTCCCTAATAGCATTTGGCCCTTTTCGTGGAAACATCATCCTACAGTCAAACACAGGGCACTACCATAATTTTCAATGCTCTAGAAATACTCAGGCCGTATTCACTGAATGAATGAATGAATGAATGTTACATTTATACAGCGCTTTTCAAGACACCCAAAGCACTTCACAGAAACATTGGGGAGCCACTTCACACAATAACAGACCTCACACATCGGCTGAAGATGGGCTCCGGACCCCCACGACCCTGAACCCTGAAGCTGTTTCAGAAAATTGATGGATGGATGGATGGATGACACTTTAGGATGGGGGACTAAAGCAGATTAACCAGGCGCAGTGCAGCCAAATGGGGGCACCACACTCAAACCCGTGTCCTGGGACATGTGAGGGAACGTCACCCCCAGCCATTTGCAAAATGAAGTCATGTCACACAATGACACATGCAATAGCAACTCAGATTACAATATGTGACGCAAAAATCCACCTTTACCTCTTTTTTTCTGAATGCAAATGAATATTCAAAAAATGCTCAGACAAAAACATCCAAAAGCTCAGATTTTTAAGTGTTTTTTCCCAGCCTACGTGGAGAAACAATGATTTGAGAAACAAAATAGCATCCACAGAAAGGCACTTGTCACGTCACACTGTTGAGAGCCTCAATGAATCATTTTCTAATCCCATTATTGTAGCAGGTCTCTCTACAGTACATATCGTGAGTGGACCGGTACGGAGGGAGGTCGGACCCAGCTCCAGGTCCAAGTGCAGTACAGAGTCCTTGAGCAAAGCACTTTCCCTTACCTGCCCCAGTGGGGGGGAGGTGAAGGTTGCATGTTCAAATGAAGCTGTTCACATATATGCTGAGCTCTCATTGGCCGCTTTTCTTCACTCTCTGGTCAAACTCCAACACCATTTAGTTTGTGTTTAGGTCATGTGGCCAGGTCATGTGATGCGACACTATCACTCTCCTTTAGTCTTTTGACTGGTGCTGTATATTTAAAAATGAGAGCTCTGTAACATGAAGAGTTACCTTTGAGTCTCTTTACTTCCAAAAAACATCTCATGTTGTATATGTTGTGTGCATGCTGGCTATGTGTGTGGTAAAATGGGATGTACAGAATCCAAAGAAGTTCTTTTACTAATGTCAAAGTATAATTCATTAATTTAAATAATGAATGGGGATATGAATGTTGTAACCTTTAGTCAGAGTTGCTTAAAGAAAGCATAAGTCATTCATTCATTTATTAAACAATTCATCCATTTATTATAAAAAAGGCTCTAACAGCAGGATCCTTCATAAAAACATGCCTGTCATACCAGTTCTGACCACACTGGAGGACTGGCACTCTCACATAGTTTTGACGGTTGATCACAAGCTAAGCTGCCTGCTGCAGTGCCTGGGCAGCCAATTCCACAGCTGATTAGTAGCCCGCCGCCTCCCCCAGCTTGCGGGCGTCTGACACTGCCTCAATGCAGGCCCCCTCCGTGGAGATGGCGTTGACCACGTTGTAAAAGTAGTTCTGCTTCCCCACTGTATGTCCCATGGCCTCCAAAGCCTTTGACACATTCTGAAAATATGTTTGGAGGGTGTGTAAATTCAACAGTATACTGCATGGCGCTAATTATTCATAATACCTTAAATTGGTTAAACTGGTGAAGCAGTCACTTATTATACAAAAATCCCTACCTCCTGAATAATCAAACTAAAATAAATCAATCTAATGAATTTTAATAATTATTTCATTTCCAAGAGTATAAATTGGCCAAATGCCATTATGGGAACTTTCTTATTGGGTCATTAGAGGATCTTATTCAAGCAGAACATTTCCAGACTGCTAACAGAGGTATGACAAGCAGATTGGTGTGTGATGTGGCAGAATGCATCCCTGTGGCTGTGCGCTCCGGTGTGTGATGTGGCAGAATGCATCCCTGTGGCTGTGCGCACCGGTGTGTGATGTGGCAGAACGCATCCCTGTGGCTGTGCGCTCTGGTGTGTGATGTGGCAGAATGTAGCCCTGCGGCTGCTGTGTGATGTGGCAGAATGCATCCCTGTGGCTGTGCGCTCCGGTGTGTGATGTGGCAGAATGTAGTCCTGCGGCTGCATGCTGCAGTGTGTGATGTGGCAGAATGCATCCCTGTGGCTGAGCGCTCCGGTGTGTGATGTGGCAGAATGTAGCCCTGCGGCTGCATGCTGCAGTGTGTGATGTGTCAGAATGCATCCCTGTGGCTGTGCGCTCCGGTGTGTGATGTGGCAGAATGTAGCCCTGCGGCTGCATGCTGCAGTGTGTGATGTGGCAGAATGCATCCCTGTGGCTGTGCGCTCCGGTGTGTGATGTGGCAGAATGTAGCCCTGCGGCTGCTGGCTGCAGTGTGTGATGTGGCAGAATGCATCCCTGTGGCTGTGCACTCCAGTGTGTGATGCGGCAGAATGTAGCCCTGCGGCTGCATGCTACAGTGTGTGATGTGCCTGTCCACATCCCCGCAGCCGCATACTCCAGTGTGTGATGTGCCAGCATACATCTCTGTGGCTACAGACCCTGGAAATCTGCACAAATCGCAGATTTCAACTCGCCACTCACAACAATGGGCAGATAAAACAATGAGCAGGGTAAACACCAAGAGAGCGAAATCCTTTCCTAAAGGACTGTAACGCCATACTCTCAATGCTAGGCGAGGCCTTGCTGGTCTATTTCTGTGTAACAAGGTGGTGATGCATGTGGACTGAGATTCAGCCATCTTGCTGGACTCACCTGGTCAAATTTGGGTTCGAACTTCACAGTGTTTTTGGGATCCACATACACAACTGGAGTAGAAATGGCGTCTTTTAGATTCATCCCAAACCACAGGTGGTTCATGATTGTCTGGAGAGGAAAGGTGTTTAAGTTAATGAGCCAGGTGTATCATGTGAGTGCTGCCCCCTGGTAGTGTGGCAGTGTAGTACGTGCTTGATTCGCCATAGCTGTAAGACACCCCTTTAATTTCCTGGGGTGGTGTCATTCTTTGGGGAGCATGATTTGCTGAGGTGCCTACTCACCTGGGCTATACCTGCAAGGATCATACTGCCCCCAGAAGCACCAATCAGCAGCATCCTGGAGCTGGCCTCAGAGTGGAGCACAGCGGGGGCCATGGAGGAGGGGGGGCTCTCCCCTGGGGACACACAGCCAGCAGGAAGCCCCAAGCAGCAAACGACAAAAGGCAAGAGCACCATGAAAATCCAGTACTTTAGGGGAAGTAAGTTTAGGGGAAAGAATGGGACAGCAAGAACCTTAGGGGAGAAGATATGTTACAATAACACCGAGACAAAAGAATACAAAGGGGAGTATGATAGAAGTGAGCAGAGTTTGGGCTGATTCACATGACGCGACTTTAGCGACCGGTGCGTCTGGTGTGGCCGAGAAACCAGGTCAGACCTGGGTGTGTAGGCTGAAGATAACTTACCTTTAGTTAATTGGGGTAGCACTCTCCTGCATCATGGACTATCGTCAATGCAGAACCCTTACAGCGGCCTTATCGTTTGGCCTTTTTGATGGAGAAAAGAAAAAATATCCAGTCGCACGAGGCTCCATCCCATTTTACAAGGACCCAAGAATCTCTGGGATTATCACAGATGGATACAAGAGCATTTTGTCTACAATCTGTATCAAAATAATGTCTACTGGACAAGTCATACAGCTCGGTATAACTTACAATACAATAATGAGGAGTTTCTCCATTTTCGTGACAGCTACAGACAGGATTAGAGCGGATCACTGATTGGTTGTTTCTTGTCATGTGGGACATGGCGCACTTGTGTCTTTTGAAAAAGTTGAAAAATTTGTATCTGCTCACATCTGGGTTGCCCTCTGAGCACGCACAGAAATGAGACAAGGCACGGGCAGACCATGTGCACGCCTCTCCTGCGTCTGTGTTATGGGAGGTGATGGAACCATGCGTACAAAAGACACGTCATGTGAATCGGCCCTTACAGAGCTGAAGCCGAGCTCATTACCAGCAGAGACGCTGTCCGCACGACCACAGAAGTCCCGTAGCTGGTTGTTGAGGATGATTCCGGTCTTTGGGGAGTAGATCTTGGAGCCGAAGCTGTGACATGGGGCACAGATTTGGTAAGAAAAGCAGGAGGACAAACTCAAGGTGCACACACACACAAGGGAAGCATGCTTCTTATAAAGCCACCACTGGGATTTGCTCAGACGTACCACTACCGCTGATCACTGCACAGATCAGGCCATCTGAAGTCAATACAACTGAACCATATGCTTTGTGTGATTCAAGCATGATTTCAGGAGTTCTCAAACACACTTTTACATGTGCTCACATACATGCCCACAAGCTCACACATACCCATGTGTGCCCACACACACACATACAAGCTCACACACGCCCATTCATGCCTTCACACAGACACACAAGCTTTCATATGCCCGTGTGTGCCCTCAACCCCATCCTCTCTGCGCGCTCGCGTCTGCAAAGCACTCGCTCAGCCCTCCCTGCGCGCCACGAGCGCGGTTTTGACACTAATTTAACACCATATATCTCATGCCCTCTGACTTATGCTCTCACACAAACACAGCCACATGTGCCCTCACACGAAATTGATGGAGCTGGTGACAGACACTGCGGTGCCCTCCTCGTCTAGCACCGATAGGTGAGTGGTGCCCATCTGGTCACTGGATGGCGTGGTGTTGTAGTACGCAAGGTCATGAGTGCGGTTGCTGCTGATCATCTGCCGCACGTGATTCGCTAGCTCTTCTGTCGTCAGCTGGAACGCGTTCTGCCCAGATCACAATTCAGTTTATTTTTATATAGCTCCTTTCACAACAGAGTCGCCCCCTAAGGTGCTTTACATGGGTGTGTTGTGATGCATTACAGCATCATTAAGAGAGAATAATACAAAAATAGGGGAGGGAAAGAAAGAAAGAAAGAATAGATGAGGAACCAAAAACTCCCAAGTAGGGAGAAAAAAAAAACCTCTGAGGGTCCAAGGTCAGCTGGCTGCCCAGCCCCCCAGGCATGCTAACATTACTGAAAGAGCTGGCCTGCTTGCTAAAAGCAAGGTATAAGCTGTGGTCAAGGGCAAAGCCAAAGTCCATCAATGGGTCAGCTCTCCACACCGGCCTGTGTTGGGTGGCAGGTTGAAGTCTGTACCCATGATGCTACAGTTAGTAAGTCATATCCACGACGTCATCCCTCCATGGGACGGAACCAGGACTCCAGCTCAGATGGTGCCCACCCCAGGCACCTTCCGCACATGTGGGAAGGCAGAGAGCATGGATTGTCAGAATATGCATTGACACACTAACGTACAAGCATAGTAGATAAAAATGGCATGTACAGCAGAACCAACAGCCTTAGTTACGGTGTGTTATATGTTAGGTTGTGGGTAAGCTAAACTGAAGTAACAGGTCTTCAGTCGAGATTTACAAACTGAGGCTGATTCAGCATCCCGAACATAGGTCGACAAAGCATTCAGCAATATAGGAGCCCTTTAGCAGAATGCTTTCCCACCAGCTGTGACTTTATTTATATGTGGAACGACAAGGAAACCTGTGCTTTGTGATCTGAGGGGATAATGCAGCTTGTAAACTTAAAATAATTCTGTCAGGTAGGCAGGTGTTAGACCTTTAAGTGCCTTAAATGTGGGTAGGAGAACACTGAAGTCAGTCCTGAGCATGGCATGCATGAATTTCTCAGTGACTTGAATAATAAGGAATTGTCGTAATTTAGAAATGTTACATAGCCGTATGAAGCACACCTTCAATACTACATCAACATGCAATTTAAATGAGAGGCTTGTATCTAATATGACACCTAGGTTACGAGCGTGTGGAATGGGGTGTGGAGATTATAGCAGCCTTATCTGCAGACTTGCCTCCAAACAGAACCTTGATTTTCGGAACATTCAGTGATAAAAAGTGTTCAGTCATCCAGCTAATAATTAACTAACATGTTTTCTCATGATGTTATCTAATGGCAGCATGTAGAGAGACGGATCCTTGTGGTACTCCACATTGGACTGGTGACATACATGACAGAGCACAGTTATTCTACACTTGAACATATTTATATCAATTACTCAAACAGAATTTAAGCCACTTTGACACCATTCCATGCAACCCAAATTTAAGTCATTGACTTTTGTTATGGCGGTACTGGTGCTCTGGACTCCAGACTGGAATCGATCCAGTATGTTGTATGTCTTCAAGTATGAAGTTAAGGAGCCACTATCTTACCCAGAACTTTGGACAAAAATGCTACATTTGGTCTGTAATTTCTGAGCACCTGTGGATCCAAACTTTGTTTCTTCTGTAGTGGTCCGATTACTGTTACTTTAAATTGGTCAGGGACATCACCTGATGACAGGGATGCATTCATTATGGCAGTTATAGGTCTTGCCAGAATTCCTAGGGATTCTTTAAAAAGTTGAGTGGGATTAGGTCCGCTGGACAAGTGGTCGGTTTGGTCTTAGTTATTATTGTTTAACTATTGTTCATTGATTAATTCAAAAACATTAATGTGTGCGTGCATGGTATGTATGCAACAGTTATTTATGAGCCATTTGAACATGTTTGAACTCTAATTTTTGTAATTTTATTGTTAAAATAATGTTCACTACCAATATTACTTGGTAACAGACGTTCAGCCTTATTTGTTAGATAAGCTATAGTCTTAAAAAGGTAACATGAATTGTTTCTATTGCAATCAATACGATTACAGTAATAGGCTAAAGGCGCTCTATATAGGGTTTGCTTATATTGTTGTGGGCTGCCAACTTGAACAACTCTAAACCCAAAGATTTCCATTTGCACTCTAATCTGAGGTCAAAGTGATCAAAAATGGTCAAAGAAGGACTTATTTAATGGACAGATGGATACATGAAACCTTTGCTGAAGGCATCAGTCTCTAAATCCACATGTACTGTATATTGAAATCTGCAAATATTGTGATCTTCTCTAAGTTAATGACTGTACTTCAGAGTCAGTAGAAGTTCCCCTAATTCAATCAGAAACAAAGTCCAGGTGGTATACAATAAGAATGTACACACACAGACCGACAGAGAGACACAGGGTGGTCTGTATACAATACGAATATACACACACAGACCGACAGAGAGACACAGGGTGGTCTGTATACAATAAGAATACACACACACACACCGACAGAGAGACACAGGGTGGTCTGTATACAATAAGAATATACACACACAGACCGACAGAGAGACACAGGGTGGTCTGTATACAATACGAATATACACACACAGACTGACAGAGAGACACAGGGTGGTCTGTATACAATAAGAATATACACACACAGACTGACAGAGAGACACAGGGTGGTCTGTATACAATACGAATATACACACACAGACTGACAGAGAGACACAGGGTGGTCTGTATACAATAAGAATATACACACACAGACCGACAGAGAGACACAGCAGAACATTTCCATGTGTGCTGAGCTGTCAGAGGATCCTGGCCGCCCCCTGGTCTCCATTTGATGGAGCAGGAGAGGAGGTGTAAGGACAAGGAAGTAAGCGTGTGAAAATCCAGGCGCTCAACAACAAGGAAAAACAAAGACCAGCGGTGCGTCTCCAGGGGAATTAATTCAACCTGAAGGGGCATTTATGAAGTGTGAGGAGATTGCCGCCACTGCCACTGTACTGAGAGGCCAGACTCACAAACCACGCTCAGCCACCTTAGAGTCGCTCACTGCGTTTGCTACTCTGGCTATGAAAGCGTGTCTCCCAAAGCATGCTGGGAAGCCGTTGGACACTCACTGCGACTGCCACCACAGTGTGCCAGTGTGGGTATGCGCTATTTACAGTGGCTTTCTGCCACAGTTGAGTTTAAAATCACCCAGAGTGTGAAAATACTGTGTGTACTCTGACTTGTACGGTACTAATGTCCAATCCAGGCTGTACCCCAGTGGCTCCTGTAACAGGCTCTGAATCTCATGTGTGAATTGCCTCTGATTTAGGGTGACCAGATAATCCATGTCATCCCGGACACTTTGAGCTAGGACAGGATTTGTAAACTACTGTTTCAATCAAAAGGACCTGGATTTCACTTAAGCACTGCATTCTTGATGTGTGCTGATTGGTCTCCTACAATCATGCATGCATCACTAATGTTAATGTGAAACAGCTGGAGTCTTTCAATCAAGGAAACAAGCCACTCAAACTGAAGAACTGAACTATTTAAGCAAACAAAGTAGCCTTTCAGGTTTAAAGTAGTTTGTAAAACCTGAAGTAGCGCAAAGTGTTAGGGATGACATGGATTATCTGGTCACTCTACTCTTATTGGATCAGTAGTCATATCTGACTCTGTATAGATAAGCAATTCATTGCAGAGATGTTGACCTGCCCAGCACCTCAAGTCAGCTCACCCTATGAGAAACAAAGGCGGGGTCACGGATGTCACGCCTCCTGCCATTGGCAAACTTGCATGCTTCAATATAGCGGTGATAGGTCAAGGTCTTCTGCTTTCCAAGAATGGAGAATGAGTCAAGGTTGAAACCTGAAAGAATCAGCTAAGTGAGGAAGAGCCTGTTCAGTCAACATGCTTCTTGATGTAAGAATGGATCTTTGAGGGTATGCTGCAGAATCCTGACCTTTCATGATGTTAATGATGAAACTGAGAATAGCGCCACCTGAGGGCGGTGGAGGAAAGTACATCGTATAACCTCCTAAATTAATTGACCAAGGGTCCACCACTTTTGCTGTGTATGATTTCAGATCCTCCATGGACAAAATCCCACCTAAAATGCAACAGAGAAAATATCATTTTAAGCTGTGACACTAGTCCACTGTGAAAACTAAAGAAAAACACTGCAGTTGCTATTCCCAAAGCCGCTGCTCGTCGCTAAGCAAATGCTGCACGGAGGCCTCAGGGTCAATTAGGGGGATGTTGAGTCAACATAAGAGCAGGACTGTGGCACCTGCATCTCTCACATCATCGATGAGATCCCTGGCAATCTGCCCCGTGTAGAAAGCACTCGCGCCTTCTTTGGCGATGACCTCCAGCGTGTCTGCCAGCTTCTCGAACTTCACTGTCTCTCCCGTTTTCAGCAAAGTGTCGTTCTTATGGGAGAACAGCTTTCTGAAAAATGAACCAAACAGAGCTGGTCACCTTAACCCTCAGTTACTGGCTGTGTCACAAATCAGGCACTAAGCGTTCCACTAATACTTGGTCTTCAAATAAAAAAATGGCTTCTTTAACTCAAATATACACAACATATTTCAGATATATTACATATCATGTTAAATACTTAAAGGCATCAGACTTAAAGGATTTTGAGAATCAGAAAATTTCCACTAAACGTTCATTAAACGACCCTGTGTCCCTGTATATTTTAATTTGCCATAAAATTACACTGTGGTTTTTCAGTTCCACTCCAGGAAACTCTTAAAGTCTATCACCTCCCTGATTTGGCTAGTCCAACAATGGGCAGTCCTTGCATGTTAGGTATTAGGGGCAGTAAGCTTTGGCACTGTACCGTAGAGGGGAGGTTTCTTCGAGGTCCTGCAGCACCGAGAAGCGGCCGATGATGGGGGACAGGGGGACACCCTGGCGTGCCAGCTGAATGGTTGGCTGGAACAGGCTGGCCCAGGGAAGCCGCCCGTAGAGCTGGTGAGCCTGTTCATAGCCACGGAGTTCCCCCGGAACACCAATCCACTGGCTGTCTGAGTGACATGATGCAGGGACACAGGACAAGGGCGATGGGGACACTGATGATGGTGCACATCAAACGCGGTGGCAGGCCAACCAAAGATCAGCCTTCTTAAGTCTGACAAGTCCCCATTTCAGCCAATGACATGCTTCCTTACATGTGAGGGATCCTAACCCTATCCCGAAGCTTTTTCAGCTAACAATGAATTCTTAGGAAGTTTTAAATATAGCTTGTTTGGGTGAAATAAGTAAATTAAGTTTTATGGAACTTTGTGGGCTTTGGTCTGTTAACATTGGGACATTTTCAAGGATGGTTCAGAGGAACTCTGAAACCTTACCTTTTCCAAATAGAAATCATATATTACTAATGGGTAATTTTACATGCTGTTGGTGTCATACAACCTCACATTTACCAACATATACGCATGTCTCGAAATCACACTTTGTCTTTTGCTCATGCAATAGCTAACACCTGCACAGGTGATCCTCTGTTATGGCTTCCACTTCCCGTTCCTGCCCCCGTGACACTCAGCTGCCACTTCCCGTTCCTGCCCTCGTGACACTCAGCCGCACTTCCCGTTCCTGCCCGTGACACTCGGCCGCCACTTCCCGTTCCTGCCCCCGTGACACTCTGCCGCCACTTCCCGTTCCTGCCTGTGACACTCGGCCGCCACTTCCTGTTCCTGCCCCCTTGACACTCAGCCGCCACTTCCCGTTCCTGCCTGTGACACTCGGCTGCCACTTCCTGTTCCTGCCCCCTTGACACTCAGCCGCCGCTTCCCATTCCTGCCCCCTTTACACTTGGCCGCCACTTCCCGTTCCTGCCCGTGAAACTCGGCCGCCACTTTCTGTTCCTGCCCCCTTGACACTCGGCCGCCGCTTCCCGTTCCTGCCTCCTTGACACTCGGCCGCCGCTTCCCGTTCCTGCCTCCTTGACGCTCGGCCGCCACTTCCCGTTCCTGCCCGTGACACTCGGCCGCCACTTCCCGTTCCTGCCCCCGTGACACTCGGCCGCCACTTCCCGTCCTGCCCCCTTGATACTCGGCCGCCACTTCCCATCCTGCCCATGACACTCGGCCGCCACTTCCCGTTCCTGCCCCCTTGGCACTCGGCCGCCACTTCCCATTCCTGCCCCCATGACACTCAGCCACTGCTTCCCATTCCTGCCTCCATGGCACACAGCTGCCGCGTGCTGGTTATCATAGCACGTGGGTGTCAGTGCCTAACCGAAATCTTGTTCCTGAAATCCTGAAAAAGATAAATTTAGCTTGCAAACTTGCTGAAACTTGCAGGACCTGTTTTCACCAGTGAAGCAGAAATAATTAGTGCGTGAATCATCCCATGTAGGACACTGCTGGCTGGAGCTCCAGTGCTTCCTGGGAAGTACTCCAGGCTCAGTGAGACTCTGCTTTGGAGGGGCAGTCATGGAAATGGATGGATTGATGGCTGGCCAAGAATTATTTATATATATATATATTTTGTTAAAGCTTGTTCCCTGTGATTTGTGCAGCGTGACAGACCATAGGAAACACAGTGAAGGGAATTACTGTAGGTGACAACCAGAAATAACCACTGTGTGTATCAGGCAAGAAATGCAAATGACAGGCAGGCAGGCAGGCAGGCAGCATGCCAGAAGTCAGCCTTGTGCAGTGTGGGGCTGTGTCCACATGGCGTCTTTGTCACATCCATTTCTCCTATTCTCCTCCTGCTCAGGACAGACCCAGAGCTGGCAGTGTGGACAGGTAGACCCAGTAGACCCAGTCAGGCCGAAGGGCGCTCATCCTACCTGTCTTTCCCCTCTCAGGGCATTTCTTCAGCAGGTCTGGTCCAGATCCCACCGGGATGGTCTCCCGGGAGATGATGACCCGGGCCTGGCCTGGAAAAAGAAACATTCATATGAGGAGTAATCAAAAAGATGTGGATAAATATCAGTAATACCAGTGATCTATTGGGATAATATGTCCTATTACTGCTCTGTGAGCAGCTGTCCAGTGGACAGCATTTCACAGCATACAAAATTATATGTGAAAAAGTGTGTGTGTCATGTGTAGCCATTATCTGTACCAGTAATATTTTATTAAATGGCAATTGTGTGTCTTATTGTCAATAAACACTTTAGAAACATCTCCATGCTGGAAAAGAACTCTGGCTTTGCTAACCTCTGAGGTTTATTTTTTTCAGTTCTGTATAAGTGCTGCGTTTCGTGGGATGCTGGTCTGTTATTGGCCTGTGGGTTTGTAATCGTATCCAATAAGGTGGTTGGGACTCTGCCTCAGTGTCAGGACAGAGTGTGTTTTTTGCACAGAGATTCAGATGCTGCCAGATTTCCTGCATATTGCAGCATCTGTGGAGTAATCCAAGGCAAAGAGGTAATTTTACATTGTTCCAGGGGAGTTTAATTATCAGAAAGCCAGGCAGCACCTACAAAAGCATGATAATAAATACACATGTAATCTCCTATACATATATATATACTTTAATCGAGTCAGGCACGCGCAGTCTTATCTGTAAAGGGCCAGTGTGTATGCGGGTTTTGGGGAGAACCTTTAGGTCAGCTGTTCTAACCCATGTATGAGGACTCTTCAGTGAATCATTCCTTTAATTAATAATCTTATTAGAAAGATGGAGTGAAGACTCTTGACCTATGATACAATGGCCCTTTCTAGGTAAGACTGCCCCCCCCTGAAATAAATGATACTTTGTTGTATGTGTCAGGACTTACCACTCATCTCCCGTACAGTGAACATGGAGCCTCCTCCCAAGCCCATGCTCTGCGGATTTATCAGGGAAGTGCAGAGCAGTGCTGCAATAGCGCCATCTACTGCCGAGCCTCCCTGCTGCAGAATGTCCCTGTCAGAGGAACACAGTTCGTTATCCCCACCCCTGCCATATAATATATATATATACACACACACACACTGTGTGTTCCTAATGGGAAAATGCTGCTTTGGCCAGGAAGGGTCAGAATAAACTGGGGCATAGATGCAAATGCACACAACAATAACAACATATGCAACAGGAAGCAAAACGGATGGAAGTTTGCATGCTGATGTGTAAGATAAAAGCAAAACAGAAAAAGTAAAAAGAACTAAGAGTGATGCATGCACTGATTCATGAAAGCCTGTCTTGGTGGGTGTGGTCTGGGCAGCCCGCTGACACTAGTGATTTTTTATTCGCCTCGCCTACTTTTTTTGGTTCCTCTCCTCCATTGTCATCTTTCTTACTTCTCTCTTCCCTGTTTTTGCATTATTCTGGTATATGATACAATAATGTATTACCACCTTCATGCAAAAGTGCCTAGGTGCTACATGAAAGTAAATGTGGGCGTAAAGCATGGGCGTAAGTACCAAAGTGTCTTTGTTGGTCTGGGAGGTAACTTTTTGGCACTAGTTATTGTTAACAAGTAAAGGTATCTGCTTACTATAAATACAGGTTGCACAGGCAGAGTCTGTGAAACTTGGGAATAACTGCAACTGGAGAACAACTCAGCTAAATGCAAGTAGAAGCTCAAATGTTTCATCAATGTTCTTTTAATGTTTTAATGTTCTCTGTACCTAAACAAAAAAACAACACTTTCGCGACCAAAAATACAGAAATCGGAACTTGATAAAATGATAAATTTATTTACAGAGGTACAGGGTCAGGTGAACAGCCTTGCTAAAGGTCCCACGGACATGTCTTTCTATTCCATTAATCGGGTGCAATTGGGAGCAGTGTATGGCTTAGCGGGCTAATTTTGCATTACATTTAATCCCGTAACTTGGAAATTCCGAGTTCCTAGTCAGAAATTTCAACTGGAACGCCCTCTGAAGTCAGAATTCCTACTAATTCCTACTCCTACCAATTCTACACAACCCCGACCGCACAATTCTAGATGACTACACCCTTTACCAACTGAAGGTAAAGCTGTAGTTTTATACTGTTTATTAGCACTTATGTTTTATTTGTGGCTCATTACAAGTGGTCATACACACAATACTGTCCAACCACTATCTGGGGACATGTTGCTATGTATAAAATACCATGTAATGTGTCATTATCAACTTAATTTGGTTAACAATGGTAACAATAAACCAGTCTAGAACAAATTCAGAAAGTAGGATTTTTTATTTAGCCAGATAATTTGTTGGATTTCAGGTAGTACCAGACTTCCTCTCAACCTTCCTGAAATGCCTCAAGATGGGCTGTTGGCTTCTTGGGGTTATGACCTGCAGCATGCACTGGGGCTGTGTGCAGACGAGGCTGAAGCGGTCAGGATGAGGATCGGCACCTCCAGTAGGAGGCGGTGCTTGTCAACTAGAAAGGGGTGGACTGCGTCCTGCAGCTTGGGGATGAGTTACTGTAGAGGAGTTTAAGTTTGTTGGGGTCTTGTTTATGAATGAGGTAACAACAGAGTAGAAGATTTACAGGCCTGGGGTCACCTTAGCATCCTCCTAGAGGAGCTGGAGGAGATGGCCGGGAAGAGGAAGGTCGGGGTATTCCTGTTTAGACTGACAACCTCATGACCCAGCCCTGGATGAGTGGGAGAGAATGGGTGGATGGTTCTGGCTTTGCAGAAAGAAGTTGTGTAGTTCCTGTTCCAATATTACTTTCACTTGTACCTGGGCATGTCTGTAATGTGCTACTTTCCTCACTTGTATGTTGCTAACATGTAACATGATATAGAGAGATCTACAAGATCACAAGCAGCACAGTTACACTAACTACACTATCGTTCTTATTCGGTGATGAATACACTCAACATCCAAGAGTCGGTCATCTTCTGAAAGGTTAGATTGTCAGGCTAAATTAGGCTGCTCCCTCAAAGTAGGATGTTTCAGAAATGTGTTGATGTGTAACCCAGGGAAACTGCCAAATAAAAAAAAATGCTTAAATTAAAGGCAGTTGAACTCAACAGGGTCAAATTTCACAAAAGATCAGTGGGTCATGGACATTTATGGCCAATCTGGTTTCCTAACAACTTTAAAAGTTTCTACAGAATGTGTTGTTATCTGGCTGTCTAAAAATGCTTTGTGGAGTTGCCCTTTATAAGGAAAACTGGGTTTATATTGGCTAGTTAACACTATCTAACATCCCCTACTTTGTAAACAAGGCTCATGATTTGCTGTACAGTCGGCCCTTGTTTATCGCGTTTAATCAGTTCCAGACTCTACCGCGACAAGTGAATAAGTGATAAGTAGGATTCTTTATTTATAAATCGAATATTTTCGTAGTTAGAGCACAGAAAACCTGTTTACAACCTTCTAAATACAGTTTTTAACATTGTAAGAGCCCTCTAGATATGAAATGTTCGTTTATATGTCGATCAGTTGAAAATTTGGTCCATTACACTCGTATTACCCAATATATTGGATAGACAAAATAAGAGAAAATAAGGCATATTAGATGTTACAAATATATTATTATTATTGTATCCTTCTCCTGGATGTTAAGCATCTTCCTCCGGTGCTTAGTTTCATTGTCAGAAGGCTTAGAAGAAGCAGCATGTTTAGGAGCCATCGTGGGGCTTAGATAAAAGTTCTCAGAAATTGCAAACACTTACTGTCAGGGTCGGCGCCTGTCCAGCCCTGTCCTTTGTGTCCTTCCCCTTTTGGCCAGCTGGTGCTGCCCCTGTCAGGGTCGGTGCCCGTCCAGCCCTGTCCTTTGTCCTTCCCCTTTTGGCCAGCTGGTGTTGCTGGCCGTCCTGATTCCCCTCCTTGTGGTTTGCCCCTGTTTTCCCAGACTGCCGCATAGCTCAGTGGGCGGAGCTTGAGGCTCTGTTATTCCCCCATGTTGGGGGTTCGAGGCTGGCTAAAGGCCAGCCTTCTTAATTTGTATTTGTGAGTGTTCCATTTTGAGTTTTTCCGTTCTAGTTTACCCTCTGTGTTTTTGGTTACTCTGTTCCGTTTTATTTTTCCTAGTGTGTTGGTTGGTGTTTCTAGTTTCAGTGTCTAGTCTTCCTTAGGTCTGTTCATTTTTCCCACCTGTCGCTTGTTGTCCTGTGCCCTTCCTGATTAGTTAATTAGTTATGAGTTGCACCAGTTCCTTGTTTGCCCCAGTGTTTCTGTGTATTTAAGTGCCTGTCTTAGTCTTGCTTGTCAGTAGATCATTGTTTCTGTATGAGTTGTTTTGTGATGTGTTTGGTGTGAGCTTTTGTTTTGTATTTTCCTAGTTTATCATTGACTTTGTTTTGCTTTATCAGTTCTTTAGTGTTCTTTCTGGTTTTTGTTGTGACCCCTCGTGGTCTGTTTCTTTTGTAGTTTTCCCTTGTTTTAGTTTATCCCCAATAAAACCCTTTTTGTACCTGAGCCGCAAGTGGGTCGTCACCTTATTCCCTCTGCTTTTCGCCTGCACCATGCCACGCCACTGTCGGGTCCCTGACACTTACAAGACCAAAGATGCTTCCGATGTGTAGCGAAGTAGAAGCGTGTATGAAAGAAACAAACTTTCGTGAGGCTGAGCCAGTCAGTTTTTTTCAGTCTCGATCAACTTTTTAATAAATATATTTGGAAAAAACCATGATAGAGTGAAGCCGCGAAAGTCGAAGCGCAAAGTTGTGAGGGACAACTGTATTCTTTAGCCGCTTTTTTTAATTAATAATTTAATTTGATTTTTGCTGCTCAGTGGATGTAACCAGACTGTATTCTGCCTACTGTGATGTCATGTGCAGAGTTGGAATGTGCAGTCTGGGCAGGGAGGCCCATCCAAAACCAGCTGATTGGCAGTTTGGCCGTTCAAGAAAAAGCTAAAGTA
The DNA here is from genome assembly GCA_026780845.1 of Petrocephalus sullivani. Taxonomy (NCBI): domain Eukaryota; kingdom Metazoa; phylum Chordata; class Actinopteri; order Osteoglossiformes; family Mormyridae; genus Petrocephalus; species Petrocephalus sullivani. The sequence continues at coordinate 751,030 of JAODKM010000039.1, forward strand.
ACACGGTAACAATATGGCAAAAGCAATACAGTAAAAAAAATGCGATAAAGGAAAGCATTTATTTTCTTATTCTTTTATTTGTATTTACTTCACTCTTATTCAACATTTATTTCCTTATTCTTTTTTATGGCAATTCTATGACTTCATACATATGAGCGATTAGCATGACTAAGAAGAACAGGAACCACAAACACGTGAAGGTGACTTTAAGGCAGGTAAATAAATATCCACCAAGGAAGCATCTAAAGGCACTTTTCCATCGTGCCAGGTACTTTCCCCTTTCTGTTGACTTCCAGCCAAGTGTTATGTGGTTTCCTACTGTAGCAGTCCATCAACTCTGCACGCCTTAGCTTAGTTTTTTCTTCTTATATAATTTTCCCAGGAAGGCTAAGGAGGGACCTCTTCAAAAAATGGGAATGTTTTCTTTATAATTTTTCTTTTGCACCATTGTAAAATAGTTTAAATTTGTTTCAACATATGATCTGGAATTGATTTTACCAGGCGAGCGTGGAATGTGAGGTGCATTTCCTTTGTTGTTCATTTGTAATAAGTTGTGGATTCTCCTTCTCCAAGTTCTCTAGTTAACGTGCGCTGCCTCTCTCCAGTTTATCTCACAGTTTAAAAAGAGCCCAAAACAAGTTAAAATATACATTATTTTACTAATTATTTATTTAATTTGGTAGTAATTACTTTTGCTAAATACTTGTGTGTGCAGCCCCAGACACTGTGAATTGTGTATTTTTCCATACTTTCAACGAAAACTAAGGAGTTGTTATGCGTCAGTAATAAATCTAATTTTTTCAGCACTGTAATTAATGCAATGTTGTGAGTGTTGATTGTTGTCTGTTTCCATGGAATAATCCTGGAAAATAGTTGGTCGAGTAATTTTTCTTAAGCGTTATTTGTGGGTTTACTCGGAAAAAAGAGGAAATCATATCGTATCCGTGTTGTAAACCTGTGGCCCGGTACGGATGGAAGATTCAATCATTTTATATCTTCATTAAAGTCTCAAAAGAAAACAAGAGTGTACATGTCTGCTTCCTACGCCTATCGAAAGACAAACATTGTTAGCAAAGCTAACAGGAACCTGCTCTTTGAAAAGAGAGGAGGCCATCTTACATTCCAAAGCTGGAACATTCTGGAAGCTGGGAAGCGTGCAAGCACTGGCACAGCGCGCTACCTGTCACCACAATGCTTTTGTCCTGGGATTTGGGGAACAAAGACGCCTTTGTTTATCTGCATTTTCCCGTGAGTCTGAAGCGCGGTGCTATTGGGTCCTACGTATTTTGGCTGTGGTGCTGGAGGCAAATGGGGTGAGGTGGATGTGTTACGGCCGGCCTTTCTCTGCCCCCTGAAGGGACATGTCTCACATTGACAATGATAAATGAGCTACAGGCACACAGCAGTAGCTCAATTGGTATAAAGAAGCAAGAAATATGCTTGAAATGACATCATCAGGAAAGGAGCAGTCAGCAATGACAGATAGCAGGAGCAGATGCTCATTATGCAGCTTTGTGACGCATCACTCTGACATGATCTAATCCATTTATGGGAGAAACAGGGGATTATACAGGGACGGGGCCACAGCAGAACTTAATAAAGCTGATTGGCCCCTAACCATTTCACTCACCAATTCAAAACATCATTGGCTGATATGGTTGGCCTCTCTATATGAATTATGGCCCCGGGATGGAATAACTGAACTGACAGCCCCCTTTAAATGGACCCTGTCCACTCAGTACAGTATTATGCTGCTGCAAGCCTTATTAACGAGAGCCAGTTACCACGTTTGTAGGAAGTGCTAGTGCACAGAATCCTATGGACAAAAACTGATCCCACTCAATCTTAAGCATGGTGGGGGATAACAATACAGCATAGCTTCTAATCCAGATGATATTCCCACACAGATATGCCGTTAGCTGCCATTTCTGTGTAAGTGCACATCATTGGACATTGATAGTTTGCAACCAATGAGAATCTTTGCTCTGATTTGGTATTTTGTCTGCCATTTCCTGATACTGGGGTAAATGTTCAGCTTACTTAGGAGTGCTTTACTTGTGTCTTTCTATGAATGTGTTGAGTTAAACCATTTATGCAAAAAGATCGGATGGCTTTTCAATATTTGAATATTTTAATGATAAATAAAATTATTTAAATCACTGGTTATAGACGTTTGCTGGGAAAATACAGAAATAAAGTACTGTTTGTAGGACTTCACCTATAGTATTGTGATGATCTGTTTTTTTTTTATTCCAACTAAATTGTAGCAACTTACTCCTTACATTCATCAACTACTGCTGACAACGATGTCTTTGAACCAATTCAAACTAATTCAGTTATATACCACAGTGGCCATACTTTCCCATGCCAACACACAGATACGGAAATTATAGGACGCCAAATTGCTGATACAAAATTTCTTTATATGTAAATGTGTAGATTGCGGCATCATAATTATTACATAATTGCCTGATACAGATTATTTGAGTTAACAGCGATTATTTTGTACGCATCACTAGAATCCTCTCCATTCATCTGTATAAAAATGGATGAATGAGAGGACTGTCATATTTCCATCACTGTTTCCACTTCATTTTCCACCGTGTAATGTTTGCTTGTCACTCATTTAATGACATCATTTTGTTGTGCTCCGCCTACCCTATCTGTACCTCACACATCTGCGCATGCACAGCATTACACATCACCACATATTTTACGACAGTGCCTCATTAGTACTGCTTTTTTCACAACATTTTCACGACTTCACCCTGTTAAAATTTCTTTTCACAATGTCAGGTTCATTTTACAGACTGCTTGGGAGCGGTCTGCACCAACCCAGACTGGGATGTTCAGCCTGATATTCCAATGCTGGATTATTTGTGTTCTCTGTCTGTTTAATTAAAGTTCTGCATAGCACCTGCACATCAGTCTGAGTGAATGTCTATGGGTCTTGTTAGGTACCCCAGTCAAAGTGGGGTGGCTGTGTATGTCCCTGAAGTGTTTGCAATTTCTGAGAACTTTTATCTAAGCCCCACGATGGCTCCTAAACATGCTGCTTCTTCTAAGCCTTCTGACAATGAAACTAAGTCAGTATATAATGCCAATAGGACAACGAACTATGGCCAAGAGTTCTCTTATTTGAGCTAATATTGAAGTAACTATTTAAATGGACAGCATCCAGACCTGTTATATACGTGGATCATGCCCCCCCTTAGTCTCCTTTGCTTGAGGCTGAACAGATTGAGCTCAGCTAACCTCTCCTCATAAGACATTCCTTTTAGCCAGGAATCATTTTTTTAGCCCTGTGTTGAACCCTTTCTAAGGCAGCAATGTCCTTTTTAAGGTAAGGTGTCTAGAACTGCACACAATATTCTAGGTGAGGTCTTACCAAAGAATGGTATAGTCTTAACATCACCTACCTTGACTTAAATTTTCAACTGATCGACATATAAACGAACATTTCAGAAATGGGATACCTAGGTATTAGTGTTGATCCAAAATGGTTAATAGATTACCAGAGTGAATAACTAAAATAACAAGCAAAGAAAACAGATTGTTTAAGTCAACGGGATCATTAACAAAGCCTTATTTCTTGCTTAACCAGATGTCCGATGTAAAGTACCTCAGTTAATATGGATTTTATCTCCGTTCACATAGGCCTACATTTACCCCAAACTACCTTAATTCCATTAAGTTATTCGGCTTTGTTTGCTGTAAATGTAGACAACATGGTTTGTCGTAAAATGGCAGAACAAATGGATGTTGGGGGTGCAGACGTACGAGGTAAGATTCAGGTAGGTGGTACCGATCAGCTAGTGACAACACCAACTGTTTATCTCCAGGCATTTAACTTCTTATTTGTTAATATCATATATGGACAAATTTTAAAGCATAAAAGGCAAACAAATGCATTTTATGTTCCAAAATTCAATTCTTATTAAGGTGTATATGTATCAGAGCACGTGAGCAGAGAGGAGCGGTAAGAATTTCCGCTCCTCGCTCACTAGGCTGTTGGCTCCGCCCGCTCCTCCGCTCTAATTCGCACTAAGCCGCTCCGCTCAATACCGCTCCTTGCGGCACTAAAATTTCCACCCGCTCCAGTCAAATCGCTCCACGCTCGCTCCAATTTTAAAAAAGGAGGAATAATCTGCATGCCTAACAACTGTTACCTTAAACCTATGTGAAATATTTTGCAAACTCCATCTCGGGCAATTTGGATGCTTTTCCACCGCAACAAGTACGGTACTTTTGGTACTTTGGCTTTTCCATTGACTTCCGGTCAAGTACCAGTACCAAAAGTTCAAGTACTGAACGTGGCAAACCAGTTGGGGTACTTCTTTGGTACTTTGGGGCGTACCTTGACTGAAACATGAGGCGACCGCTGTCTTGAAAAAAAAGTGACGAAATCAGAAAACAACAATGAACAAAAGTAAAAAAAATAAACTGGTTGGAAGAACAGATACAAAAACATCAGGATATATGTTATGGCATGACATAATTAATTGACAAAGCATTATATTTAAAATACTTGGGCAGCACTTTGGGCAATTTCCAAATATAGCAATGTGATTTTGTTCTAATAAATATTGGGGTATGTATAAAGCAAAAATTAGTTCACATAAATTTCTCACAAATCTGTCTAGGAGTGATTTAAACACCAAGAATGAGAATGATTCTGATCATCCTGGGAACGCATGCAGCGCTCATGCAAAAGCAGCTGAGGTAAACTTTAAACTGATTTTAAAAATATATATTGGATAATATATAAAAGGAATAATCATCAATTGCAATGTTAGCTAAGCCTATGTCAAAGTAAAAAATGTTTTAGCGAAACATTAACGCCCTGTGCCGTCTGTAATGTCCATACAAAACCGAACGTAAGAAAAAGTCTGATCTTAATGTAACTCACTAGGGATGTAAGAACTGCATGTGCATAACATGCGATGTTAGATTTAATATC
>JAODKM010000039.1:762355-779900 GCA_026780845.1 Petrocephalus sullivani
TAAAGTCGCAATTGCGAGATATAAAGTCAGAATTCTGACTTACTAAGTCGCAATTGCGAGATATAAAGTCGCAATTGTGACTTACTAAGTCGCAATTGCGAGTTTCCGTGGCTTATATATTTTTTTCCACCTGGCGGAAACGGGCTTCCATAGTCATGGCTTGACTCAGTGATGACTGAGAAATAACCGATCGGTCCGCAGGTTCACGTTGAAAAGCTCGTGTGGCTAAAAATCCAATGGTGGAATCCAATGGTGGACAGAACTTGTACAGGAACCGGTAAAGCACAATTTCTCCAAATCTACCTTTCTAAGGCAGGCCCCAGTCCAGCACACAGCTCTTGGAAATCGATTTAGCAGCCAGTCACCATCATGAGCCAAGAGACCACTATGATCCATAAATACGCGCTCTCTTCTAATTTTTCCATTTGCGATGTCTTCTAATAACGCCAGAGCAGCCGTGGTAGTTGGAATATTTTGGACTTTCTCTGCACCGTTTTATTGTCAAAAATTTATTATGATCAGGTGCCGTACATTTATAGATGTACAATTAATTTTAGTGTATTTTATACAGACCGCATCATGAATGCGAGTATGAAACAGTGAAACTGCAGTAGCACTCTTTTGCCAGTGGATGCCTCCAGTTTACAAAATCGAGCAGAAATTTGCGTGTGCATTGTCTGGGGTTGCCGTGAAAATATGCGTAGCGGTACGCCAAGTTTAGTTTTTATACATCTCGATGTGAGCATGGAAAGCTCACCTCCTCGCTTCACCTGAGTATACAAAACCTGCAGATACATGTATAATCACAAAATCGATTCTCGAGGTGCAACCTAGGGTGCTCTGGTGCCAGGTGCACCTATGTTTGATCATGGTGTTCACCAAGTGCAAAAACTGATCACCACTCGGGATCAGGAGACTGTTCCTCCCAATACACCCTTCCAGGTTTCACACGTGAGCGTTGGTCCCCCAGCAGAAAAATGGACTCCCCAGAAGGGGCACCTTCCGGCACCCTTTTTTTAAGAAGACTGGACACTCTAAACTGCGCAGACGTATGCGCAGACGACAGTCGGAGCTTGTCCCCCTACTCAAAGTCGATGTTGAGCCTACCAAGGCCCCTGTCCTTGACTGCCACCTGATCTACATGACACCTGGCCCCTATGGCTCCCCCTGCAGGTGGCAGGCCTACAGGAGGGTTGCCCCATGTTATTCCTTTATGCTGTGTTTGGCTGGACCCCATGGGTAGCTCCCACGCTGGCCTAGCTCTAGGACGAGGCCCCAGTTTCCCCAATCCGTGTGGGGTAATATGCTCCTTTATGTTATTTTCTATGTTGGTTTTTTGATATATGTATATAATGTATATAATGTAAAATTTCACATAATTAAAAGGTGCTGCTGCATTGGAAACCTTGAAACACTGCCATGGGCTGAAAGTGAGACCTCTTCTCTGCTAGCTGTCATGTCTAACTGGTCACATCTGGTTCCATTTTATTTATAAGCTTAAAAGGGTCAGCTGTACACAGCAGTGCTAGAGGCTGCTGGTGATGAATACACAACATGCTTGAAGGAGGTTTGTCTGTGAAACATGTTCTGCTGCATCTGGTCCTGTCTGCTTTTCTTGCTTATTAATCAAAGCACAAATGCAAATATGCCAACAAGGGACTTGCAGTATGGTCTGCAGTGGATTATAATCCACCGGGGTATTTTAAAAACGTTCTATTAAAGGCTTCAACATCAGAAGCATTACAGTTACAATAAGTACTTTGTGAATTTTTCCCACTGGCTTTATATTCCTTGTTTTGCATTTGGCCACCACAAACGGGCAGATTACATCAGACAGCGTATGCATGTAGGTGTTATGAAGGAGAGCGAGCTGCTCGTATTCGGCTCTGAGGCCACGCGCTCTGTCGCTCGCATCCGAAAGCAGCTGCCAGTGCTCTCCCCCCCCCCCCTCGCAGAGGCGCGTCTGCACTTACACCTACATTTGCATTTACACTCACCCGGCAGGACTCCAGGGAATCTGCTGCAGCTTCAACCCGTCTGTGGGCACTGGACTTTTTGGAGACGATGCCCCCCCCCCCCTCCCGCACTTACATAATGGCAAATGTCTAGAAGTCGCCTTTACGGCAAATGTGGAATATGAACAGCAATGTGGGGGGGGGGCATTTAAGAAACTGCAGAGCCCAGAGAGAGCGGCAGAAAACCAAGAGGCCATGAGCACGTTTGCACCCAGAGGCCAGAGGTCAGCAGTGGTGGCCCTCTACAGAGCAGGCCCTGGCCCTCTCCACAAAGAGCCTTTGCCCGATATGGTATGTCCTGTACCCGTTTCTTAATTAAAATTTTACTATCTGGACCCCAAGATTCTTTGCAGAAGTGCGTCAGTGAGGAGCCAGGTACTAATGTCTTATTGCATTAGCAAGGGCATTGCTTTGGATTCATCATGGTAAGTCCTTTACAAATGATAAGTCCTTTATTTTCCATTTGCACATCTACAGGTGCACTGGATTTCTTTTCTTCAGCTGCCCTGTCTTGCTCTCTGTAGCTGGGGGGTCACAGCACAGGGTCACAGCACAGGGTCAGCCAACGTGCGGCTGCCCTGGAGCTGGGGGTTAAGGGCCTGACTCAAGGGACCATGGACATGTAACTGGTTTATTCTACCCCTGCAACTAAATGAGTCCAGGCCCCATAAAAATTCATGATGCTCCCACAGTATTGGTGGGGATGCGACCCTACCCCCTACTGTCCATCCCCAAAGCTACACCCTTGTGTATTAGTCAAAAATGAAACTTGACATCAATGTCAAAATAGTAGATTTTGCACATTTGCATATAATTGCTTATTTGGCATTTTTATCCATAGAATGTGTTTTATACATTTATTTTTTTCCTGCTGTACCAGCGTATATGAAGTGCATTTTTCAAGGGTACAACAGCAGAGCCCCCGTCGAGCCTAAAATGAGGCCTGAGCCCCTGTGGTACCAGCCACCCCGCTGGCTGATGTAACTCTTGCTTTCGCTCTGACCATGCAGAGAGTCACAGGTTACAGATCATGGGTCACATTCTTCCCATCAGCAGGGAAAAGCCATAGGTGCCACCTTGTGCTGGGTCAATAAAAGATTGATCGTTCAGCAGGCTTGACCTAAGCACAGAGCAAGGCGCACAGCATCTGTAAGCTGGCTATGGGCCGGAGCAGCAGTCTAATGCTTATCGGTTACCTCAGCAGCTGCTCCGAGGGGGAGGGGAGTTATGTGCTGAAGCGGAGGCGCTCAGGCTCCCTGGGCGGACATCTCCAGAGCGCGGGGAATAGCGCGCGCGCTACGTCTGATCAGATGCAGACTTAAATGGAAATGCCCAGAGCTTCTGGGAGCCAAACCGGCGGAGGGGGCCTCTCCCCGGGCTGAGTGGGAGGATCTGGCAAAGGTAGTGCGTAGAAGTTAAAGAACAGCTTGGCGGAAGCGACAGTCCCAAGCAGCGCTGCTATGAGCATACAGCCCATTTGCAAATGAACATTCCAGACAGCGCTGTGAGACATGGTAGACGAGGTCAGGGAGGAGGGTGTTTACCTGCTAATAGGATTTTTTTGGAGTAAGACACGAACAGTATGTGCGTTTTACATGCAACATCACTCCACTGAGAATAGTTCTTTGAGATGTTTCTGGCAAGGACAGGGAACATTTACCTGCTATAAATGGATTAGAGAATTGGGCCCAAATTTTTTTATCTCAGTCATGAAATACTCCTTGAATTTTTTTCAGGAGTTCTGTGGTGGCCTACTGGATGAGCTGAAATGTCTTGATGCCATATGTTTATAGTACAGTTGTGAAGGAGCTGCCATAGTCCAGGAGGCAGATGACAGATTCTCTAGATGTTTTATAGAAGGAACCTGCAGTTCAGTTCTGCAGTGAGTTGTGTAGAGATGAGACGCGTCGTCATCAGAAGTGCTGCGGGTTTAGGTTTGTCACTGAAGTGGAGATGTCAGAGAGGGACAAGTAATGAGAAGGTGAAGCCAGGAGAAAACGGGAGGAGAGGAAAGCAGGAGGGACTGAGGTTAGGTTTTGAAAGACCATTTGGAGCACAGTGGGTGTAGGAGTGTGAGATGGACGGGTCAAGAGAAGGGAGACCGAAGCGGTTGGAGATGTGGAGAGGTGTAACTGAGGTTGTGGCACCTTAGGTTCTTGTGAAGACCAAGTCTAACCTTTTCCCAGTCGACAGACACAAGGAACTGGAGGCGACCGGTGGGTTTGGGGAAGTGGAAGATGCTAAACGCGCCTAGGGGACGCTCATCACCAAGCTGCTGCGTGGACCAGACAGGTAATGAACAGTAACTATGTTGAGGTTTGTGGGGTTAGGGATGTTTATAGCATGAATAGAAAGGAGAGGGAGAGAAGGAGGGAGAAGGCTACGTGTGTCCATGCCGGGAAATGAGCAAAGCTGAGGCCCAATGCGATGATCAGAGTCAGGCATGTGGATGGCGCGGAATGCGGACTGATTCATAGCTCGTGAGGACGGAGACGTGGAAAGACAGGTGGGACATGTAGGGAAAAGCGAAAGAGACTTTCTTCACTGTGGACCGGTAGTTCTGAGGACCAGCAATGAAGCTGAAGGGGGTGAAAACGGAGGGCAAAATTACTTAGTGAATCCCAACAGTCTGTAATGAAAGTGAAAGGTGGTTAAATGCCATTGTTGACACACCACAGCACAACAATGAAATGTGTCCTCTGCATTTCACCCATGTGACATCATGACACAGCAGAGGGCAGCTATGTGAGCGCCGGGGAGCAGTGCTTAAACAAACATCTACATCGGCACACTCCTGCAGGGAGACTACGTAGCCTTAGCACCAAAAATACACTGATAATAGCTTGAAAACTGGATTTGGAATATAGTGTCGTTCAATGTGAGCTTATCTTTATGGCCTCACAGAGGAAAAAATCTGTTTTGAGCTGCTATTGTGTCACTGGATGAGGGTGTCGCTGCTATTACATGAGCGATACCCACCGCCAGACAGCTCTGGAAGGCTCACATCCTGCTTCATCTGCAGACGGGCCTGGAACCAGATATGCAAATTATTTGTATAGCAAAGGAATGTGCTATGATCTCCACTTTGATTTTGGCATAATTTTTAATAGCTGAATGCAGCTGCCAATAATTATGTGCAGGGGTGCAGTAGAAGCACAAACACCCAGCAGATTCAGGGGACCCAACAGTTGACAGGTGCCCTTGAATACATAAATGTATATGTAAAATTGGATGGGGGGTGGGGGGGGGATGGGGTAAGGTGCTATTTTGTTAGGAGATCCAGAATTTCTAGGTACACTGCTGGTTGTGTGTCCAAAACCACTGTGGTTAATGGCTTCATACTGTAGTTAAAGAGGACCTTTCTGTGTCATATTGGCAAACTAAGGACTAAGGAGAGATTTGTTACAGCACTTTAGAATGACTGTGCCTTGAACCCCTGATTTTACTTCTTGACTAATTATAAAGCGCGTTATTAAGCCCTGGGGCGGTGTGTGGCTCAGTGGATAAGGATACATTGCCTGCGATTGAAAGCTCTCTGGTTCATATCTCATGGTTGGCAGAATGATGTTACTGTTGGGCCCTTGAGCAAGGCTCTTAACCCCCAATGAGCCTGGTATCTGTACATTACTTTGTATAAAACCTGCAAAAAATGCAAATGTTACCCAGTTGAGCAGTGCAGGTGGTGGCCTTGAACAGAAAAGAGATGAATTAGTGAGCACTTGGTTGAGACCCACTGTGTTATGGGATGATACCACATTAATGTGTCTCACTCTGGCAACCTGGGTTCAGTCCCTGCTGTGCTGGTGAGGCTGTACTCTTCTTTGAGGTACAGTCAGGTGAATAGTACTTTCAATGCAATAGGGCAACAATGCATTTACATTTTATGTATTTAATAGATGCCTTTGTTCAAAGCAACTCACCATATACTTTTTTTAAAGAAAAGTCAAAGATACAAAATGCATGTGGTAGTATTACATATTCATAGGATATATTTTAGGTTCTACTAAACGGAAACCAAAAGTGCTTTACTGGACAACAACAATAATGAATTACTTCTTCGTGTTGTTCATATGACAAGCATATGTCTGTCTGCATCACTGACTAGATTGACCTACCTTTGGTAAATGTGCCACAGTTGGATGTGAGCATGAGGTACACATGTCTGACATGCATCCACACCAAACCACACAGCACCCAGGGCACCTTTTGGGTGACTTTATGGGAAGCCCTGCAAACCCCGCCCACCCCGCCGACGGCCGCCTGTTTACTCGGAGTGGCACCCCGTCACTCCCGGCTCCCAGCATGCCTTGCGCGGGCGGGCGCGGGCGCGGGCGGAAGTCCCTGCATCACGGCTCGGCGGAGGGCATTGGGGGAGATGCAGTTCGTCGACAGGCGGCTCTAGCGCCGCCGATCACCTGTTACTCCGCGCAGAGCGGCGCATCCACGGCGGTTACTTGCAGCGCCACGCGTGGCGACTGGCGCGACACCCGCACTTCAGCACTGCCACTTCCAGCGGACTCCGCCTGTCACGCTTCGGCCAGCGCCCGGAGCCTCCAGCTGTCCGTACGGATCTATAATAAGTATATTTATGGCGAGCAGTCAGTAGGGGAACGCGCGTGCGAGGTGCGCGGGGGGACGCGCGGCGGGACGCGCGCACCTCGCGGCCGTTCGCGCGCCACCCCGGCCCCCGTGCCCAGGTAGGCGGCTCTGAGTGACAACCGCGAATGATGCGGCTCTCGGTGCGCCAGTCACCGGCCTGATCGGACGGCGGCGACCCCCCCTCCGCCCCCTCCCCCAGGCAGCGCTGTCACTCAGCCCCCGACGGGCGTCCCGACGCGCCCGTCACTTCGCTTCGTGCGAGCGAGCCTTCTGGGGGGACGAGCGGGGGGCCGAGCGGCGGCTGCGACGCCCATCTGCCGGCGGACCGGCCTCAGTCACACCGCTGGCGCTCAGACGAGGCGGCGCACCGAGCCGAAGCTCCGCGGACGGTCGGTCTCCAGAGCCCGGGCACTGCGCCGGCCGGGGAGCGAGCGACGGGGTGAGGGGACCGCGCTCTGCTTTCATTGTCATTCCTTTGTTCTTGTTGTTGTTTATTATGATTATTATTTATTATTCTTATTAGTTTTAATCACAGATCGCCCCGACACTCCATCACCTCGCCGTCTCCTCTGCTCGCATGTCTTTTATTCCCTATTTCCCCCCTTATTCCTTATTTATCGGCCGCTGCCCCCCGTCTGCCCCCCGCCAGCCCCTTTGTCACGTCCGTCTGTCGCACTGGCCGCGCCGCCGTGATTCCGTGCGCGTACCGGAGCGGCGCCCGACGCCCTGCGCCGCCGCATCGCCTTCGCCTCTCCAGCGGCCAGATGTGCCTTCGGGAGGATAATAGCAGCAGTATTTCGTGGGATCGCTTCCCGCAGAACCGTGCATTTGCCTGCCGCTTCGCGTGTGCGCGCCCGTGTGTAACTGCAGCAGTACAGGCGTGACTCATGGGTTTGCCCGGTGCGCTGTGCAGGCGCGCAGATAGCGAGCTGGATACGAAGTGCTGTGTTTGGGCAGTGCAGAGGGAGCAGGGAGTAGGGAGTGTGTGTCTCTGTGTGTGAGAGCGGCTAAGCACTGACAAGAGGGAGCGGGGGGCAGTGTGTGTGTGTGTGTGTGGGGTGGGAAATGTTGTCGATTGGTGAAAGATTTGGCATTTTGATTGTGCCTGATGCATGCTTTCTTCTGAGAGTTGGCCACACACCGTCGGCAGCATCTTCAGCACCGCTGCGCAGTGTGTGTGGCTCTAACCCCCTCCCCTGCCGCCCACCCCCCTCTCCTCCCCAGTGCACGCAGCAGATGCCCCCAAGCCCGCTGTCTGCCTGCGTCTCGTCAGAGGGAGCCGCGTGCCGGGCGTCCAGGCGGAAGACGCTTGCCGGACCTGCATTCAAGGCGGTACCGCCATGAGGATCTGAGCCGGGTCAGTCTGCGGCGCGAGGCCCCGCCCACTCGCCCGGGGGTTCCGACAGCTGCTGTCTGTGTTCACATTGCCGTCTCCGTTTGCCTCCAGCTGGAGCGTCGCTGAGCCTGCGCTGCGCTCGCTGCCCACCCTGTCCTGCCCGTCCTGCGCAGGCTGCCCACGCAGCAGCCATGGACTGGTCCCTGGGGGGTGTGCGGGAGCTGGTGGCGGGCGGCATGCAGTCGGTGCGGGAGTGTGAGTCCAGTGCCCTGGGCACGGCGTTCTGTCTCCTGCTGCTCTTCGTCTGGTACTGCTACCGCGTGGGGCGGGAGCACGGCTCCCCCCCGCCACTGCGTGGGGGCTATGCCGGTGAGCCCGGCCGCCTGGCCGTGGGAGGCGGCTCCCGGATGGCTCTGGGCGGCTCCGAGGCTGGGGGGGGCAGGGCGAAGGGGAGGCCAGCCGGCAGCGTGGAGGAGCAGAACGGGTTCGCCTACTGCCAGTCAGCAGAGTGCTTTCGCTGCACGCACCCCGGTGAGGGTCTGAACCAGCGGCTGTACCACAGCCTGCAGGACTACGCCAAGCGCTACACCTGGGCCGGCATGGGCCGCGTGCACAAGGGCGTGCGTGAGCAGGGCCGCTACCTGAGCAGCCGGGCCTCCATCCAGAAGCCGGAGGTGTTCTTCCTGCCCGACCTGCCCTCGGCGCCCTTCTTCTCGCGAGAGGCCCAGAAGCACGACGTGGAGCTGTTGGAGCGCAGCTTCCCGGTGCTGCTGGCCGAGTTCCAGAGCGTGTACCAGCAGGTGCCGGCCCGGGCCGGCGTGCAGCTGCCGCCTGGCTGGAAGGCCAACGGCACGCCCCGCGGCCAGTGGTGGACCTTCTACCTGGTGAACCAGGGCACGCCCCTGGCCCTCAATGCCCGCCGATGCCCGCGCACCTGGCGTGTGCTGGGCCAGCTGCGCACCTTCATCGGCAACAACGTGTTCGGTAACGCCTGCTTCTCCGTGCTGAGCCCCGGCACGCTGGTCACGGAGCACTACGGGCCCACCAACGTGCGCCTACGCTGTCACCTGGGTGAGCCAGAGAGCGCCCCTCACCCCGTCCGCGCTGTCCCTCTAGTGCCCTCCCGGCTCCATCTTCTCTCTGTCATTCTGCTCCTCTATCCATCTCGTTCTGAGTGGACATCCCTCCGTCTCTCTCCCTGCAGCTCGGCATTTTCACCTCCCTCTCGCTCTCTCTTCACACATCTGTCTTGCAGCCCATCCATTGCTGTCTTCCACTCCCGGCTCACTGCCGCTTGTCCCGTATCTTCTCTCTCCCTGTCTGTCTGCTTACGTCCGCATGCTGAGCGCATTCTCCTACCCAGCGGCAGCTTTGCAGCTTGGCAGTTTTTCCTGTTCTTACAGGAGGATTGTCACCAAAGCCATACAGTACAGGTCACAGCTCACACTCCAGGGCTCCATTGCTGGTGTCCTCCTAGGATCTGACCCTGCAACCTTTTGGTCTTAAGAACAGCCTTTAAAATCCTCAGGTTCAGTAGTATTTCAGCGCTCTGTTCTGTGTCGGCAAAGTGGTGCCATCTATTTGGACTTGCTTCATAAGAACACCAGCAGCTGGTATTAACGAGGTTGTAGCCACCCTCTCTGCTTCTCAGTTGGAGCATGAGCATCTTGTATTAGGCTGACCTTGTGAGGTCAAGTGTGGCCCTTATGTTATTGTTTGTTTTTATCCTGAGCACACATGCGAGCCAGAAGCACTGCAATGCAGTGGTTATAGGAGTGAGAGGGAAGATAAGCTAACGACTGTGTACAAGTTTTTGCATACGTGTGCTGCCCCCGTGTGGCCGTGCGTGTGACCAACATCTGTATGTATGTTTGTGCATGTGTGCTACTCCTGTGTGGCCATGCGTATGACTAACATCTGAATGTATTTTTGTACATGTGTATGCTGCTCCATGTGGCTGTGTGCATGTCTAACATCTGTATGTATATTTGTGCATGTGTGCTGCCCCCATGTGGCAGTGCGCATGACTAACACCTGTGCACATTTTAGTAATGTAGGAAGTTGCTTGTTCTTATGGAATTTCTTATGGAACCCCCAGCTGGCCCCCATGCAGTTCTATGATGCTCCTTCTTCCTGCAGGTTTGAAGGTGCCCCCCAGCTGTGAGCTCGTTGTCGGGGGGGAGCCGCAGTGCTGGTCTGAGGGGAGCTGCCTCCTATTCGATGACTCCTTCCTGCATACCGCCTTCCATGAGGGTGAGAGAAGGGGGTGGGCACAGGCTGACAGGAAGGGTTTAAAGGGACAGCCAGAGACAGTCAGACAGGAGCTGCATACTGTACAGTTTTTGCTGTGTTGGATGAAAGCTCTGTATTTGTGTGCAGGCGGCGTGGAGGACGGGCCCCGGGCCGTCTTTATGGTGGACCTCTGGCATCCCAACGTGGCAGCCGCTGAGAGACAGGCGCTGGACTACATCTTCACGCCCGGCCGCGGAGGGGAGCACGGGGGTTGGGCAGTGGGGGGGGGAGCGGGGGAGAGATGGGGGAGGTGGACGAAGAGAGAGAGAAGGGGGTGAGATGGAGGGAGAAACGGAGGAAGAGGGTGGGAGAGAGCGTTAGAGGGAGAGAGGAGGCTCCTTGGCTCCCTTGGCTGGTCTCGCCGCCCAGCCCACTTCCTCCTCGCCCCGTCCCCGGGTCCCAGGACTCACTCTGCGGTGTGATGTTTACAGAAGCCACGCTGGCCGACGCCACCGCTCTCCATCAGCCCCTCCCCCGTCGGCACACCGTGCCCTCAAGCCGCGGAGCTCTGGGAAGCACATTCGCGGGCGGGGAGCTCCTCCACGCACAAACTCTGCTTATCTGAAGTATTTACCTTAAGACTTTTTACCAGGCACATCGGCACGCTTTCGGGACAAGCACACGCGGGGCGGGGGGTGTTTTTAAGGCGGCTTAGTGGTCTGTTAGTGACAACTTGCACTGTAATTTGTACATTTCTAGCACTGCTTTGTCAGGGGCAGGCGGAGCTGGGCAGGTCTCCTTTGAAATTGGCTGGTTTGTAATACGTGTCTAGCTGGCGTGGCGAAAAAATCAGGAAGCAGTTTCTTAACGTTTGTAGTTTCTAACGCGAGGGGGCTTTTCTATCAGCTCCTTTCATGAGCAGCGTGTGAAAAATCCGGCTGTTTGACCTTGTGTTACTCGTCCTCCTTTCTAGATGATGTCGATGATATTGCTGAGTAGCGTTCAGATGTTTAATCTTGGTGTGTTTACACATTCCTTTTGTATAAACCTGAAACTTTGAAACAGTGTTCTGGCTGTTAAGTGGTATTCAAATTCCCATTCCAGTTTTGCTGTGACATTCCTGTACCACGGATTTGTTTTTTGTGGCACTGGACTCGATTTATGACTGTGAATCAGTTGAGGAAAAGTACCTCACGGATTCTCGTGAAAGTTGGCGACAAATCGTCAGTGTCACAGTTTCCAGATCCTGAAGAAATGTTGCACTTAATCCCAGCACAGGATGCCAAAGACTGATGAATTGAGTGATTTGGGAATGAGACCACCAGGGGGTGCCAGATCACCCAGGGAGACTCTTCAAGTGTTGTTCTGATCTAAGAGCACAAATCCTCTGTGTTTGTAACTGGATCAGAGGGGAAGAAACGGATGAATCCCCGTCCACTTCAGCTCCCAATGGTCAGATTTCTCCTCTGCTTTTAGTGTCAAACATAAATACAGTGTGCTTTGTGTTACTAACCAATTAGTTTCAGTGTATACCCATGGTACTGCTTTAATTGTCGTAATTGTTTGGTTTGATTGACAGCTGTTACCTGTATTGATTGATGTTCAAATCGATCTTTGTACAGTTAATTTGATTTTTTGATTTTACTCTCCAAGGCTTAATTGTTTCAGAAATGCTCCAAACTTCCATGTTTCAACATTTCTGTGAAAGTTTCTAGAAATGGTTATGGTAGTGGTACAAAAACGCAGCACAGCTGGCTGGAAAGAAAATGTTTAAATAGTCAAATTTAAGTACAGCCCAATCAGTGACATCTTGGTGACTTTTGCTACATGCTTCTGGAAATCTTTTTTTTTTATTTCCTGCTACTACACTGAATTTGCTACAAACCGCTTAACTGTGCCTCACACGGAAAGCATCTGCTTTAAAGGGTTCTGCCGATGTCCTCAACCTGTGCAGCTCGGCAAGTACTGGTCTGAATTAAAATGTGGGTTCTTTGTATCAGAGCACATTACATATTCCCAGTCTGTAATAAAGCACATTATCAGTGTTCTTTTGTTTTTAATCAGATGATGTAGTGATGCCACCTTGTGCTTAATGCGTTAGCCCTAGGTGTAGCACTCAGCCTTTCTTTGGGATCTTCCTCGCATACTGTCATTAAAGGAGTCGCTTTTATCTGCTGTATGAAGTGAGTGGATTAAAAGCTGCGCCCCCACCTGGCTTCTTTGCAAAGCCATGTTACTTGTTGGCTGCCCTCTTCACATCATTCAGATTTTCTTGTCTGCAAACTTCTGTGCATTTTAAAATTCTAAAACTCCTTTATAACTCCTGCTTTGGTTTTTTACTTTGCTTTCCTCCTTTCAGCAGTTGGGTGTTTTTTGCTGTGTGCCCGGGTGACATCATACTTTGTTCTGGTGCTAGCTTCTCTTCCTGCCTTTATATGGTAGCTTGGAGCCCCGGCCGTGGCTATTTCCACCTGCCCCCATGAAATGATATAAGAGTCCCGGCCGTGGCTGTTGCTCTGCCTCGGGGTCCACCTGCCCCCATCACATGATATGAGAGTCCTGGCCGTGGCTGTTGTGCTGCCTCGGGGTCCACCTGCCCCCTTCACATGATATGAGAGTCCCGGCCGTGGCTGTTGTGCTGCCTCGGGGTCCACCTGCCCCCTTCACATGATATGAGAGTCCCGACCATGGCTGTTGCGTTGCCTCGGGGTCTACCTGCCCCCATCACATGATATGAGAGTCCCGGCCGTGGCTGTTGCGCTGCCTTGGGGTCCCCTGACTCCATTACTTGATGTGAGAGTCCTGGCCGTGGCTGATTGCGCTGCCTCGGGGTCCACCTGCCCCCATCACATGATATGAGAGTCCCAACAATGGTTGTTGCACTGCCTCGGGGTCCACCTGCCCCCTTCACATGATATGAGAGTCTCAACCGTGGCTGTTGCGTTGCCTCAGGGTCTACCTGCCCCCATCACATGATATGAGAGTCCCGGCCGTGGCTGTTGCGCTGCCTCGGGGTCCACCTGCCTCCATCACATGATATGAGAGTTCTGGCCGTGGCTGTCATGCTGCCTTGGGGTCCCCTGACTCCATTACTTGATGTGAGAGTCCCGGCCTTGGCTGATTGCGCTGCCTCGGGGTCCACCTGCCCCCTTCACATTATCTGAGAGTTCCGGCTGTGGCTGTTGCGCTGCCTCAGGGTCCACCTGCCCCCATCACATGATATGAGAGTCCTGACTGTGGCTGTTGTGCTACCTTGGGGTCCCCTGACTCCATTACTTGATGTGTGAGACCCAGCCGTGGCTGTTGCGCTGCCTCGGGGTCCACCTGCCCCCATCACATGATATGAGAGTCCTGACCGTGGCTGTCGCGCTGCCTTGGGGTCCCCTGACTCCATTACTTAATGTGAGAGTCCCGGCCGTGGCTGGTTGTGCTGCCTCGGGGTCCACCTGCCCCCATCACATGATATGAGAGTTCTGGCCGTGGCTGTCGCGCTGCCTTGGGGTCCCCTGACTCCATTACTTAATGTGAGAGTCTCCTTTAAGAGCTTCACATCTGCCAAACATCCTACTGTCTCCCTAAATGATGGCACTGCTAGGCTGGGCTGATGCCAGAAGGATGACATTTACGGGGCTGTTTACAGCAGGTTTTTCCTGGTCAAGGCCCTGCATAGTATTGTACACAAGCCATCACTCTCTACATTTCCTCCCAAACAGCCCTGTAATCCTACTGCCTGAAGGCTTGGACATACGCAAAGCCACGTGCCACATCCTCCCATCCTATGCACGTTATTTTTCCATGCCAGCAATATTATTGGTTAATGATCATGTCATGGATCACATACGAAACGGATGTCCAGCCCAAATACAGTGTCTAGCGGCCAGTTCTTTGTCCTTCCAGACTGGCAGTTTTATTTCACGGCTGCTGTTACGAGTCCATGTGTTTGTTCACCATTTAAAAATCACAATTAATTATGCACTAGTTTACCTAAAGTTTCCAGTGATGCCAGGTATTCCAGAAGTTGAGGTCAGGAACTGCGTTTTTTACATTTGAAATTCAGCTGTTGGTCTTTAAGTCACCAAAGCATTATGGACTAGGTACGATAGATGAAGGGTGACCTAGTGATGTAGCCAAGACCACCCAAATCGAAACCAAGTCATTACTATGACCAGAGTGTATTGAGACCAAGATCAAGGCAGCACGAGACCGAGACCATGGCAGAGCTAGACCAAGTCAAGATCAGAATCAGACTAATGTTTGACTAATGTGGGGCTAGGCAGTTTGGCTTAAAAATATTGTCATAGTATAATTTGAACCATGGGTGTTTTTTCTTAAAACTTCAATATAAATGCTTCTGGACAGGTAAAGCACAGGTATGGCTTCTGCATGACGCAAGAGCGGAGATTTGGTCTCAGTGTATAAACTAGCACAAAGCATGCACATCCAAATGATGAACTGGGTACTGGGCAGAGGAAACTGTCAATGAAAAAGGATGGAGTCCACACACCACATGATACTCCAGAATTTTTTAAACATTTTGCTACTGTATGTGATGTTTCAAGCCCAAGCCTCTCATCAGACATTCCACTGAGTCAAAGAAACAAATGTAAATTTTTTTTCAAATAAGACGCACCTTATTGGTTGCATTTGAACTTTGAACAGGATGTTTTATACTCAATCACAGTACTGTGTCAACAAACAAATGAATATTAAGCCGTTATGATAAATATTGAGGCGTTATGATGAGTGGTCTTGGTCAGTAGTCGAGTTTTAAAAGCAAATCAGGAGGGATGGTGAATTTTATCGTTTAAGGGATGGAACAGGGGGATGTTTGTTTTAGAAGGGGGATGCTTTTGACTGTCTTTATTTCAGGGGGGATGACATCCCTCCTCATCCCCCCTCAACTCGAGTATTGGTCTTGAAGGGTCTTGAAATAAAACCTCGGATCCTCTATGTCTGAGACCAAGACAAGACCGAGTCAAAATAAAGTTGATTCCAAGGCGAGACCAAGACTAGTCTTGATTAATACAACACTAGGGTGACCAGATAATCCATGTCTGGGGTGACACTTTAAGCTAGGATAGGATTTGTAAGCTACCATTTCAATTATAGGACCAGTATTTGGCTTAAGCACTGAGTTCCTGCTGCGTGCTGATTGGTAAGTCTCTTATAATCATGCACGTATCATTAATGTTAATGTGAAACAGCTGGATGAGTCTTTCAATCAAGAAAACAAACCTGTCAAAGCACAAAACGAACTGAAATATTCAGCCAAGCACAGGAGCCTTTCAGTTTATTGTAATTTGTAGAACCTGAAGTAGCTCAAAGTGTCCTCCCTGACATGGATTATCTGGTTAACTGAGATAGATGAAAGATTGCTACTTATTGACTTATGAAATCCATGTTTTTCTTGATTAATTTAGTGTCATTTCAAAATTGTGTCACAAGAGGGAGCAAAGCACAGTCTAACCACAAGTCAAATCACAGAGGCTGATTGAGGGAATCACACCTATGGAGAGCATTTTGCACTTTTCTGTTGAAACTTTTACACACTTTCTTTTCAGTTTTGAATCGTGAATTTGTGGCGACCTTAGGCCTGAGACCAGCAGCTGGCCTGATTGCTGATGTGATGTATTGTGGATATGGTCGGCTCTACTTTGGAACAGACAGGCAGAATATACTGTAGCTGCTAGCAAAACCCACAAAGCAGCACATTCAGCTGGGGAGTGTGTCCAGAGCCCCCCCATTATCCGTAGGGTGTGTATGTCAGTCAGACTGCGTCCAGAGACCCCTGTTATCCGTAGGGTGTGTATGTCAGTCAGACTGCGTCCAGAGACCCCTGTTATCCGTAGGGTGTGTATGTCAGTCACACTGTGTCCAGAGCCCCCCCTGTTATCCCTGGGGTGTGTATGTCAGTCAGACCGTGTTCAGAGCCCCCCCTCTTATCTGTGGGGTGAGTATATCAGTCAGACCGTGTTCAGAGCCCACCCTCTTATCTGTGGGGTGAGTATATCAGTCAGACTGTGTTCAGAGCCCCTGCATTATCCATGGGGTGAGTATATCAGTCAGACTGTGTTCAGAGCCCCTGCATTATCTGTGGGGTGAGTATATCAGTCAGACTGTGTTCAGAGCCCCCGCATTTTCTGTGGGGTGAGTATATCAGTCAGACTGTGTTCAGAGCCCCCCCTCTTATCTGTGGGGTGAGTGGGGTGAGTATATCAGTCAGACTGTGTTCAGAGCCCTCGCATTATCTGTGGGGTGAGTATATCAGTCAGACCGTGTTCAGAGCCCCCCCCCCTCCCTTATCTGTGGGGTGAGTATATCAGTCAGATTGTGTTCAGAGCCCCTGCATTATCCATGGGGTGAGTATATCAGTCAGACTGTGTTCAGAGTACCCCCCCCCTTATCTGTGTTGCCGATGACTGTGTTGCCATGCAGAGCTCTGTACAAGCAGGCTTTAGCGTTAATGGCAATGGGGCGGGCACTCAGTGCAGAGCTGCTTAACTCCTCATTAACATTTCCCTGTAATTAGCGCATTACAGCTAATGACAGTATGAGCATTGCACATGACCGCTGCGTCAGTGAAGCACTGCCGTGGAGGAGCAGCCCCGGGTCCCACAGTCACAACCAAACACGCACCCCTCGAGGGCTGTGCTCTGCTCTGAGGATTTCCTGCAACACAGTTCTGCATAGGCCAGGAGGGACATGTTCACAGCAACGTTACCTATGAACTGCCATGAGGGACAGAACCAGTTCTGACCTGCAGCCGAGAGATGACCCATGGAATACGCCTGTTCAGGTTTTGGTTTCTTCAGAACTTTTATCCTGGTCCTCCACTCCGGAACCATCAGTGTGCTGGAAGGTCTTCTGCTGACGGTCAAATGAATGGCGACGAAAGCAGCCATGTTTGTGAGACTTGGGGCTTCACAGGCAGATGTGTTTATCTATGTATGAACACAACCTTAAAGATGCTGCTCATTTGTCAGCATGACATGCAACGGCTTCAAAGCAGCACAAAATAAACTTGAAAATGTGAACGAAATGTGAGCTTCGCACTGGCGTTTCTGATGCCTGCTTCTCGCAGTGCCGTCACGGTGCACCATGCTAACTGGAATATGATTGGCTGACTGGAGGCCCTGCACTGCACTGTGAATCATATGTAAGTATTTCAGTGGAAAGGCATTGGTCCGCTGCTTCACGGTGTAAATGAATTGCTGTAACTGGGAAAAAGCCTTTCCAGCAAATCGCATGGGGTGCTGCAGGGAACAGAGGATGGTTTGCAGAGGGAGCTGTGTGCTGGGAATTCGGGGAGGGGGGGGGGGGGTTCAGCCTCTGGAGCTACTGGCCCATCCTCCTGGCTGGTTCA
>JAODKM010000039.1:787120-798977 GCA_026780845.1 Petrocephalus sullivani
GTGGGTTTGTGGGGGGGGGTGTGGGGGGGGGGGTGGGTGTGTGTGGGGGGGGGGGGGGGGGGGGGTGGGGGGCGTGGGGGGGGGTGGGTGGGGGGGGGGGGGGGGGGGGGTGACAGGAGCAGATGGACCCTGAGCAGGAGGCGTGGACACAGGTGCCAGCGCTGAGACACGGGGGGGGGGGGGTCACCGCCCCCTCCATTACTCATATAAACCCCAGAAGAAACGTGCTTATGGTGACACAAGTGCTGAACTAACCGCCAAAAAGAAGGACGCCTTTCATGGGCGGGTTCTGTCTTCATCAGGAATCATCAGGCCCTCACCCGCGTAAGACGAACAGCTGGCTGAGCTTCGGGGGAATTATGCAGTGTGTGTAATTAACAAAGACTTTGTCCAGAAGACCTTTCTAAATGGAGGTGCCTGTTTCTATCAGAGGTTAATCTGCAGTCCTAAAGCCGGCAGATGTAAATACAAATGCACAGATACAGAGTAACCTACCAAATATGCTTAACACCACCAGGCAGGATGGCTAAAGGCAGCTAGGAATGAAACGATGGCATAAATAATTCCTCCCTTGGCCCAGAAGCACTTCCCTGGCACAGTGTTGTGGCGAGCTGGGAGCCTTTCTCAGGAGGGACGGGGTAGGGGATGGCCTGAGTGAGGCGCTATTCTATCATGATGATGAGAAGATACTGGCAGCAGGAGGAGAAGCCGGGAACATAGGAGAAACATGTTTATACATCAGGAACTGGTGTGTAGGAGACAGTAGGGTCAGCCACTCCCTGGAGCAATTGGGGAAAAGGCCCTTGCCCAGGGGATCACTTGGTGGGATCACTCTGCCGACCAGGAGATTTGAACTGATAACCTTCTGAGTCCCAGCCCACAGAGCTGCCCCCTCCCCCAAATTAATCCCCAAGTACTTTTTTTTGTCTAATACTTTTTCGGCCAGTGCATAATCCCATATTTGTTATTTTACAGTTTTGATGTCTTTATAATTATTCTAAAATGTAGAAAATAATACATATAATCCATTGAATGGGTAGGTGTGTCCCGGCGTTTGACTGGTACTGTGTTAAGTCAGGGAGGGTCCCGAGCCTGGCCTGCCCTGTCCAAGTTTGACTGGCACTGTGTTAAGTCAGGGAGGGTCCCGAGCCTGGCCTGCCCTGTCCACGTTTGACTGGCACTGTGTTAAGTCAGGGAGGGTCCCGAGCCTGGCCTGCCCTGTCCACGTTTGACTGGCACTGTGTTAAGTCAGGGAGGGTCCCGGGCCTGGCCTGCCCTGTCCACGTTTGACTGGCACTGTGTTAAGTCAGGGAGGATCCCGGACTTGGCCTGCCCTGTCCACCAGAGTTATTGAGCAGGAAAGACCACAGAGCCAGGGTTATGTGTCTGTGCATGTTCTGATCATCCATGTTCTCTGCTTCCCTCCCACATGTCCAGACCGAGCACTGGTTCAGTCCCCTGGAAGCATTACACTGTGGATGGGACTTATGGACATTGTGGGTGAAGCTTACAATCTGCCTACTCACACAGACCTGCTTGCAGAACAGGCTCAGTGATGGACTCGGGCTATGACCACCAGTTGATGGGAGGGGGGGGTTGACCCCCCAGAGCTCTCCTCCCTCCCTACCTGGGAATTTTTGGTTCCTCTTCTCCACTGTCACCTTCATTCTTCCCTTTCTCCCTGATTCGAGCACCGTTTCCTTTAAACGGTGTGGTAATGGATTGCTGCCCCCTGCTTTCACGTACCTTGGAGCAGCTCTGTCGTGAAAGGTGCCATATATTCTATTGAAATAGCTGACTCTGCGCTCCGCACCCTATAGCTGCACTCTCGCCTGTACATATGTATGCATATTTCTCACAGCAGAGTACACATGCGGTATGCAAAAACGGAAGAAGTCCAATGGTTTTGTGTAAATGGCAAATCATCAGTTTATTTTCATTTCCTCTAGTCATTATGGGACAGCTCGTCGCTGCGCGTCCTTGCGGTCCGGCCGGTGGGGATTCCATTAAAGCGCTTTTATATGAGCGGGCACGTGAATCCGCATGAAATCCGACAGGGGTCTGAGCAAAGCGCGGGGCGCCGCACAGTATATAAGCCGGGACCGGGCGGCACAGCCGCGCTAATCAGCCTGCGGGCGGGCGAGCCGCCGCGGGAGCTCCACGCCGCTTCTCCGGGGAAGCGCACAGGTGCATCCCGCCGTAACCATGCGCCGTAGCCGCACCGGAGCGGCACATGGACAGGGCGGCGCCGCCAGACCCACGGTTGCAGCGACCGCATCATGAGCTCCTCTCTCCCGAAGAGCGAGTCCACCACCTCCCTGCTGAAGCCCTCCGCGGCGCCCCGGAGGTCAGCGAGACGCCCGGAGCACGCCGCCAGCGGCCGCCGGAGCCAGGACCGGCCCGGAGCCCCGGAGGGCGGCGGCGCCGCGGAGGAGACGTGCTGGCCGCCCGGGTGCGACGCCAGCGCCCGCAGACCCCTGTGCCACCCGCGGTTAGTCAGTGACGGGGCCGGCGGGACGAGGCGAGCGGCTGACAGCCAGTCTCAGCATCCGCAGCGGCAGCTCGCCGCCACGGAGAGCCGGGAGGAGGGTGCTCGGGCGGGGAGAGGACGCGGCGAGCCGCACGGGCGTCCGCGGCGCCCGCATCGCCACAGCGCCCGGGAGGTCCCGCTCCCCGCCTGTCAGCACAGCATCCCCTCGCCGGCTCTCCCCAAGCGCCCTGGCTCGGCCCTCAGCGTCGCCTCGGAGCCCGCCGTCAGCTCGCCGTCGTCCTCGCCGCTTCCCGCGTCTTCCAGCCGCTCCTCCGGCCGCTCCAGTAGGTCCAGCGCGGCGTCCTCCGCCTCCGACTCCAGCCTGCACCCGATCCTCAGCTCAGTGTTCGGCCAGGTAAGACGGCGACAGTGGCCGCTTCACCTCCGCACCTAAAACTCTCCTTTTATGTTCTGGCACTCCTAAAGTACCGCGGGTCACCCAGGGGTTGTCAGTGGGGTGGGTGCAGATCACCCCAAACCCAGGGGGTGTCAGCGGGGTGGGTGCAGATCACACCGGACCCAGGGGGTGTCAGTGGGGTGGGTGCAGATCATACCAGACCCAGGGGGTGTCAGCGGGGTGTGCAGATCACCCCGGACCCAGGGGGTGTCAGCGGGGTGGGTGCAGATCATACCAGACCCAGGGGGTGTCAGCGGGGTGGGTGCAGATCACACCAGACCCAGGGGGTGTCAGCGGGTGGGTGCAGATCACACCGGACCCAGGGGGTGTCAGCGGGGTGTGCAGATCACCCCGGACCCGTGTAATCAGGCTGGCCTGAGATTTCCGATTCCAGCCATGTCTGCATACACATTTACATTTATGTAAGAGTTGTATTACTTTGTAAATAGTCTGTAGGTAATTTGAGGTTAATAACAGAGTAATATATATTTGCTGTATGATTTCTTGGGTGAGGGTGAGAGTCTCAAAGCCTGGATTCATGGGCTGTCAGCAGGGTGGGGAATTGGGGGCCCCCGGAGGTTGATGGCATGATAGGGCACATCTTATTATGTGACTGACTGTGTCTGTGGAGGAAGAAATCCATTTATTTCCCCAGGGTTTTACACGTAACAGCCCCCCGCCGCGGGACTTCTGCTAAAACCTCGAGTAATTAAAACCTGGATTATTTCATTCAGACTGTATGTCTTTGATCAGATTTACTGCAGAAACTTGCCCAACTGAAAATTGAACTAAGAAGTGTCTGTAGCCAGGGCATGTAATGCAGACTGCAAGTGCATTCGCTCTGCTTTCAATTTCCTTTTTCTTGCAAAAGATAATGATTAATAATCATATGAATTATGAGTCAAGTAAAGTGTTATTTTTATGTTTATGGATCCCAGGATATCAAATCTATCCACCTGTAAAACATATTATTCCTGCAGATCTCTAGTATGTTAGATTCTTTTTAGTGGTTAACGGCGGTTTAGAACCCCAAAGAAAAGTAATTTTGCCCACAAACCGCTTCCATAATCATAACTGATTAAATCTTTAACTGATTAAATTCTGTGAAAATTCATTTTAATTAAACATTCTGTCTTGCATTATATACAACTGAAAGCCGTAATAGAAATGGATTTGGAAATAACTTATGGGAAAATATCAAATGCATGTCAGAGAACTGTCCATCTAGTTTATTCAGTGGGTTATAGTAAATTAAAACGATTAAACCGTGCTGTTTTTAAATAGTTCATCACCGCTTTCTTTTAAGAAGCTGCAGTGCATTGACCTGGTCCCTCAACCCCGGCAAAGCACTTCGGTTTCGCTATGAAATGCCTTATTAGCTCATACAACGAAAAACTACTGCTTGTTTTATTTAGCATTAGAACTGAGTTACTGGAGGGTCGGACAGGACCGACGTCTAGAAATGAGTGTGCTTTTGAGTCCAGAGAAGCTGGTTATAACAGACAGCCAACTATATGTAGCAAATAACCCAGAGTGTGTAACTGATAACCAGCCATGCATTACGGATAACCCACAGGGTGTAACAAATAACCAGCTGTGAATTGCAGATAACTTGCAGCATGTAACAGATAACCAGCCGTGACTTGCAAATAACTTGCAGCGTGTAACAGATAACCAGCCGTGAGTTGCAAATAACTTGCAGCGTGTAACAGATAACCAGCCACGAGTTGCAAATAACTTGCAGCGTGTAACAGATAACCAACCACGAGTTGCAAATAACTCGCAGCGTGTAACAGATAACCAGCCACGAGTTGCAAATAACTTGCAGCGTGTAACAGATAACCAGCCACGAGTTGCAAATAACCCGCAATGTGTAACAGATAACAAGCCAAATATTACAGGCTACCTGCAGTGTGAAGCAGTTAACCAGCCATGTATCACAGATAATCCGCAGTGTGTAGCAGATAACAACCAGCTGTGCATTACAGATAACCATCTTTAGATAACGGATAACAGCTATAGATTACAGATAAGCAGCTGTGGATTACAAATAAGCAGCTGTAGATTACAGATATCCAGCAGTGGATTACAAATAAGCAGCTGAATATTCATCCAGCCCTCAGCCTGTTATGGAGCTTTTACTGTCTCCCTGCACTGGTTGGAAATGTAAATATTGTGTGACTCTCTCGCAGAGATAAAAAGCGGCACCTTTCCAGAACTTTCACATGGTGCAGCGCCATCCATTGTGGACCAAGCAAATTTTTCCTGCTCATGCAAACTGTCTGCATTGGCCTGGAGTCTGATACAGTATGTGTGTGTAGAACATCTTGGCAGGGGTCTGGCTCTGTGCAGGTGTCTGCTTTGAAAAGGTCACAGAGGGGTCAGTAGGGTGAATGACCTGAACCTCTTCTGTAGAACATTCAGTGCACCTTCATAATGCATTCATAAAGCATTCATAAAACATTTATAAGCAGCATATAACTATACCTTAACACCCTAGCATACAGTAAAAGCTTTAATATACATTAATAACAAACGGTATATGATAATAATCAGCATAATCATATAATAGTATAATGTTTGTTATTAATGTATTAAGTGTGCACACTCTTAAACTGATCTAATTATTTCATTCAGTCTTTTTGGGTACACACCTGCCCACAATTAAAGTGACTGATAAGCCCCAAATAAAGATCAGCTGTCTCAGTCGGATTTTTCTGACATTTACTCTGTTGCATGCTATAGCAAGAGCCATGGTCTACAGAGAGCTTATAAAGCATCAAAGGGGTCTCATTGTTGAAAGGCATCAGTCAGGAGAACGGTACAAAAAATGTCCATAGCATTAGATATACCGTGGGACACAGTGAAGACGGTCATCAACGGAGAATATATGGGACAACAGTGACATTACCAAGAAATGGACATGCCCGCAGAAAACTGGTCAGGAAGGCTGCCAAAAGGGCTACGGCAACACTGAAGGAGCTGCAGGATTTTCTGGCAAGTGCTGGTTGTGTCCTACATGTGACAACAATCTCCCGTATTCTCTATATGCCTGGACTGTGGGGTAGAGTCGCAAATGGAAGCCTTATCTAACAAAGAAAAACATCCAGGCCCGGCTAAATTTTGCAAAAAAAAATATCCCCAAAAAATGAGGGAAAATGTTATGGTCTGATGAAACCAAGGTTAAATATTTTGGCCGCAATTCCAAAATGTATGTTTGGTGCAAAAACAACACTTCGTTACCCAACGAACACCATACCCACGGTGAAGCATGGTGGTGGCATTTTCTGGGGTTGTTTTTCTTCAGGTGGAACTCAGGCTTTAGTCAAGGTGGAGGGAATTTTTAACAGTTCCAAATATCATTCAAATTTGGGACAAAACCTTCAGGTATCTGCTTGTAAAGCTGAAGAGGAATTTTATCCATCATCATTTTACAATTATGGCATTTAGCTCATCATGACAATGACCCCAAGCATGCATCCAAATCAACAAAAGAACGGCTTCACCAGAAGAAAAATAAAGTTTTGGAACGGCCCAGCCAGAGCACAGACCTAAATCTGATTGAAAATCTGTGGGGTGACCTGAAGTGGGCTGTGCACAGGAGTTGCCCTCACAATCTGACAGATGTAGAGTACATTTACAAGGAAGACTTGGTAAATATTGCTAAGTGAAGACATGGCATGCTGATAGACTTGTACCCAAAAAGACTGAATGCTGTCATTAAATCAAAATGTCCTTCGACAAAGTTTTAGTTTAAGGGTGTGCACACTTATGCAGATTTGTTTATTTTTCAAATGAATTGCACAGGTTGTGGATCATATTAAAGGTGGAAAAAGTTTTGAAATTATATATCGTGGTCTCTCTCTTTTTTTTTCTCCTTTTTTCATCACAAAAACCTGGCATTTTAATAGGGGTGTGCACACTTTTTGTATGCCTGGTAAAACTGGTGGGCGTATTTTAAGGTCCGGGAGCAACGCAATGGAATCCAGCTGACATGATGCTAACGAAAATGTTTCACTCTGTATGAACGGTTTAAAATGTTTAATCACTTTGGATACTGTTAGGATATTGATGTTACTATGTGAATCTAGCTGAATGAGTCAGTGGTGACCACCCAAACATCTGCATGGAACCCCCTCCTGGTTGCCTGTGAACCCGCAGCCATGAGCATCTCATAAGCCCCCTTTCCTCAGGCTTACATAATACGGTGAGACAGTCATACGCCGCAGACTTTCTATTTCTGGAAGCCTTTGCTGTTGAAACCTTTGCTCTCCCCCATGGATAGATCCTGTTTAACTCTCACAGCCAACTCTGTGTGTGAGATTCAACTGCATTCCCACACCACAAAGAAAGTCAACAAGCCAGGAAATGACCTGCATGGCCACACAGTCGGAATGTGCTACCATGATTCTTCACATGCCTCTTAACATCTGACAGGACAAGGCGCTCCTCGGTCGCTTTGCATCCATGGACCCCAAGCATCTGGTAATAGATTGGAAGGCAGTGATGCATTGATAGGCATTGCTGCAGGCCTGAGGGACCCTGGCTGAGTGCAGTCAGCTGGCTATGCGATGGACCTGGGAGGGGCTTTCGCTGGAAGTATTAGAATACTAATTGGCAGGGGAGTGAATCAGAATCAGGAAGATCTGTGCCACCAAAATTCAGGAACCTAGTTCCTGGTTCCTGGCTGGAACTTCTGTAGCTCCTGGACACTTTTGTGTGTCACTTTCCCACCACTGAACAGGAACTGTGACCTTTATGCTAAATGACCATGGGAGACGCAAAAAGCTTGTAGCTTAAACTACACATGTAATTTCATACACCACCACTCTAATGGAATGGAGGATATTAGACAAAAGAGTATTGGTTATCAATAGTATTTTCCAATGCAGAATTATTGAGATTCAAGCAAAAAATGTACACTATATTGCCGAACGGGGCGCCTACCTTTACACATACATGAAGTTTAATGACATCCCATTCCTAATACGTAGGCTTTAATATGGAGTTGGCCCACCCTTTGCAGCTATAACAGCTTCAGCTCTTCTGGAAAGTCTTTCCACAAGGTTTAGGAGTGTGTTTATGGGAATTCTTGAGCATTCTTCCGGGAGAGCATTTGTGAGGTCAGGCACTGATGTTGGATGAGAAGGCCTGGCCTGCAGTCTCCGCTCTAATTCATCCCAAAGGTGTTCTATTGGGTTGCACAGTCATGTCCAAAGGTGTTCTAACTGGCGCGCAGTCATGCTGGAACAGAAAGGGGGCATTCTCAAACTGTTCCCACAAAGCTGAGAGCATGAAATTGTCCAAAATGGCTCAGTTTGCTGAAGCATTACGAGTTCCTTTCACTGGAACTAAGGGGCCAATCCTATCCCCTGAAAAACAACCCCACACCATAATCTCCCCTCAACTAAACTTTTCACTTGGCACAATGCAGTCAGGCAAGTACCGTTCTCCTCGGAACCACCAAACCCAACTTCATGGTTCCTGAAGAAAATTCCATCTTTTATTGGCCCAATACATTAAATATGCAAGGAATTTGTCCTTGTGGATATGCCCCGGTGTAACGTATAACATGCAGGACAATTTCATGACAAGTATACGCACATGAAATTCCATGCATACTTGCTACTTGCAAGTATACCTTGTCTACCTGCAGCCGGAGACAGCATGGGATGGAATATAGAATGGATAAACGAACAGGGAATATAAGTAAACAAGCAGTGGTGATGCTGGGGAGAGAGTCACGTGAGGCTGATGTGATGCGCAGAATTTCATGCAATTCATATGTAATGCTTGTGTATGTGTTTGGGGCCATTTGTCACCCTGGGTCCACAAAGGACCATTTGGATGCTTATACAGAAGAGACTGTGTTGGGTGAGGGACCACCAAGTAGATGGAGTTTCTCGAGCCATGGGGCAATGGAGGGGGCTGTCATTGTCTGTAGATCAGTCCAGGAAAACGGGGCACAGGAGGCACAGAAAATGGGAGGTTGGCAGCCATGACCGCCTTGTTGTGGCAGAGCAGTGCATGTGTAAGCGAGAGTGGTGTAAATGGCAGCTAGTGACTGAATAATAATAACCATTAACAGATCCATTCTTGCTGTGTTTATGGCTTGGCAGTGTAAACGTGGCGTCTGTCTGAACCTGGAGCGGGACCTGAATTTTAATCACAGGGGAGGAGGAGAACATTAAGGTCCAATGAGGTGACAAAACAAAGCACATGAATATGCTTTAATGCCGATCAAACAGCCTGTCACATGAAAGAGGGTGGCTTTTGAGATCAGAGCCATGTCACGCTCTGGGTCCCTTTGGTTCTAATGCAAACATGGAATAATAGACACTCTTATTTTAAACATATTCATTTGATTTGGGCCTTCAGCTCAGCGCCCCCTACAGGAGTGCTAGCATACAGCTAACAGTTTTGTAAAGGACCTAGAGAGAGATTTTATTGTAGCATCATTTTCAACTCCTGTAAATATTTACGTACGATTCATATGCTCAGAAAAAGTTGGGGTTTTACTCTGACGGCAATTAATCTCAACAGCGAGCCGCATGGTGCTCTCAGGGTTTTGGGAAAAAACTTTGAAGGAGATTCTGCTTTCCACTGGTACTGAACATCTAGGGAAGCTATCATCAGTAGTTAATTTCAAGGGAGCCGGGTGCTGCTCTAGGTTCTCCAAAAGGATATTTTCTATAATTTCATGAAAACACGCCCTAGGTGATCACATGCCAGTTTTGCCTGATTTATTTTTTTTTATCTCCATGGCTCAATAAATCTGTACTGGAATTGTAGTCTCCAGTTTCAGTATTTGAGGAAATCAGTTTTTTTGTTTTTACCTTTTTGTGATGCTCAGCCTATAAGGCTGTCTAGCAGGAATAATATTTTGCCTGCTATACTGTCTTTGTCTAACTTCACGCCTGAAATAGCTGTAATTTTGGGTCTCATGCAGTCTGCCAATTAATCATGCATATATGTATGTATGTATGTATGTATGTATCTATATAAGTACTTCTGTATGGAATATACATGAGTTCTACCAGTGATTTAAATGTGTCCATGAGTGCCAGCTTCCTTTAAGTTAAAAATGAAGTTATTTATGGGTGTAGAAACAGCTTCGCAGTGTGAGAAGTGCAGCCTATGGCTGCCAATGCGGGATTGCAGAGCTGATATGACATGAGGCTTCATGCGGCTTAAAGGAGAGAATTACCGAAACCAGCCAATACAACCCCCTGGACCTTCTTAAATGAGTAAAGACCTCAATCCCCACAGTGAATCTCAACCCAAAGTTACGCCCTTGGGTGCCTTTTCAGACGATCAGGGATCATTTAGACATGTCTAAGCCCTTTAGGAAAGATAGGCAAATGCATTTCACGGCATTCTACCAACCACAACTGTTACCGTGGGAGTGTGGGTGGGAGGGTAGGACGAGAAGCATGTTCTATGTGAATTTCTTTTGTGCAAACACTCTATCTGCTGGTAGCGAGGTGACATTAACTGCAGCATGTTTTAGAGCATATCCTCAAAGGACTTCTCACCTTGAGGGGGGGGTGGGGGACGTGCTGCCTTCCCCCGCTTTCCTCGTAGCAATATTGCAGGGTATTTCAGGCCTTGGACCGGCGTCAGTCTATTCTCAGTTCCTTCCAGGCATCACTTTGCTCCTCGTGAATGAATGAATGAACGAGCGTTCTCAGAAGGTGAATCTGTGCCTCTTAACGCCAGGCCTCCTCGCATCCGGACACCAACGTGCGGCGCCGCGTCGGACGATTACAGGTTACGGGGCTGCTCCGGTCTTCCAGTAACACAAGTGACTGTGCAGCTGTATGCTCAGGACATAGTGTAAAAGCTACGCAGAAGATAACACAACAGATTCAAGGTGAAATATAGAAGTGGTATGAGCAAAATGCATTTAAACTGGAGCGTGAAGCAGAGAGAATGTTCCGGACCCTCTGCATAAGCCTCCTCTGTTCTGTAAACGGCTCCAGGAGTCTCTGTCTTAGAATATAAGTTTTGACATTATTTTGACCTTTTCATGTGTCCCCAACATGCATGTTGGGCTTGTTTACTCACATAGAGCTTAGCACTTTGAAAAGGAACCTCTCTGATCTCCCCATAGCACAGTCTCTACAGAAACCGCGTCAGCGGCAATCTCTAAATATAGGCTTTCCAGAGGAAAGTGGTGGGAAGCGGGCGCCTAGCAGCCAGCGCTCGTAGGCCTCGGGCTGCCGGGGTGAGCGCCACCCACAGAGATATCTAACTGCTGAAAGAGTGAAGCCAGAGTCGGAAGGAGGGAGCTTCCGGGAGGAAGCTTAGGGGATGCCGGACAGCACTGCACGCACTAAAAGGCGGTGCTAGGGTGCGCTACACACAGCTGTCTGTGATTCCTGGACCCTAACAGAGATGCCCTCTTTTTAGGGTGGTTGTGCCATGTCTCCAGGTGGTGTGCTCATGGTGGCCCCACCCCCCATCAGGGCCTCTAGGGAGCAGGCACCTGGTGACGGGGAGGGGCATGCGATGCGGGAGGCAGCTTACGCAAGGCAGGCGGGGGGTGCTGCCCCGCACCCTGCGGCTCTTTTGATGCTCTGTTTTGTCAGCAGATGCTGGGACAGGTTGTATAACAGTGACTCTCTGTCCAATGCCAGAATCTCTCATTATCTGCCCAGATCACCCTGAGTCTGCCCCCGTCTGTGTGCAGCTCTGCCAGAGGGTGACCTTGCCGTCACCTCTTCAGGGGGTGAGGGAGGAAGGAGGGAGGGAGGTCAATATGGAGATGCAGAGAAGATGGAGGAGGGATGGGGAGCATGAGTATTAAATGGGGGGGGGGGGGGGGGAGGGGGGGCAGGAGGGGGGGGGGGGGGGGGGCGGGGGGGGGGGGGGGGGGGGGGGGGCACACGGAGCGGCCACCCCACCACAGACAGCATGCAAATGGCTGC
>JAODKM010000039.1:838129-851165 GCA_026780845.1 Petrocephalus sullivani
TGTGAGTTGCATCTGGAGAGAAAATGGCTGACTAAATGGAGGACTGTTTAGACACGCACTGATAGACACACACTGATAGACACACACTGAGGAGCGTGTCAGGTCTTCTGCTGGAGTGAACGCTGGTCTAAAATGAAGCGTTTTTAACAGGTGTGCTACATGCTGAGCTCCCTCAGGATTATATTTATAGATGGCAGTACTGAGACTTGCAGCAGTCAGCAGTGTCATTCGTAGCTTCATTTTTGCACAGTAAGCTGGGGTGGAATTTTGCTCTGCACACCCACCCAAAAGCAGCTACCTGACAGGAAGTGAAATCAGGACTGGACCTGATTCTCTCTCCATGCCTCTATGTATTGATTATTAGTGAAGTGGTCTGATATCAGATGTTTGATCAGGAGGCAATTGATAGTCTTAAAATATGGAATTTTTGGGATATTTCTGCTCAGCTAGTTAAATAACGAGGTCAGCAAGGGGTATGATCTTTTAATGTCATATTGAGTTTATTGAAAGGGGTCCTGTAGATACTGTGCATGCCCTTAGTGGCAGGCATGTGGCACTGCTTCGGGGACTGAAACAGGTACGTGCAACCGTCGCACATCATTTGTTGATAAAACTACAGCACGATCCTCTCTGCCTCTCTGCAGTTCGTCAGATGGTGGAGAATCCGTACGAGACCAGGTCTGACAGCTTCTATTTCGTGGACAACAAGCTCATCATGCACAACAAGGCAGACTACGCTTATAATGGTGGCCAGTAGCTGGCGGTCTGTGGCACCTTCTGTGGCTCACCGCTGCACTCAGTCAGCCCTGATGCCCCACCACAGTAAGCCTTATCACCCAAAGCAAGGCCCCAGCCTTCCCATGCTGGACGGTCATGACTTCTCTCTCTTTAATTACATCTTCCTTGTAGGGGTATAACCTTTCTAGCTGTTACAGGGAACCTCAAAATTATCCTTCATTGTTTTTCTTTCCACATCATTTAATTTCACTAGGAAGCCCATCGGCTGCCTGGAAGGGGGATTGAGCCTCTGTTCTCCTCCATTGTTGTAACTCCATTTACAGTTTACTTTGCTGCTCCTCTGGGATGATGGTTTGAAGCCACCGGGCAGGGTCATGCTGGCCCAACACCCTCCAAACCAACCTGAATAGTCACTGAGGAATTATACTGTGACAAGGTCTCGTGGCTCTCTTCAGAGCCAGGGCTGAGCTTCCACACCAGGCTATGTGCGCAGACGGGGCTCTCAAGGTTCCGGGGATCTCAAGGTTCCGGAGCAGTTTATCTTCTGGAGCCATTTATTTATCTGCCCTAACCCATGGAGCTCTGTGGGTCTGCAGATGCTTAGCACTCTTTGTTCAGGGTCTACATGGGTATGAATGGTCTGAATGCCGCCTCCAGTTCCATTGTTGACCTTGCAGTAACCTAGTCCAAAACCAGCTCCCTGCCATGTGGATTGTGTTCTGAGGAGTGCAGGCAGCATGGAGCTGCCATTGGCATATGGAGCTGCTGTGCCCTTCAGGAGGGTCACCAGGGTCTGTGTACCTCTAGGGTCCCCTCCTGTCACCCCACATGTCTCCTAATGCTGTGACAGACTGGTTGAACAGTGATGTCTATAACTTGACAGTCCTGCATCTTTAAATTCTGCAGTGCTATGAAACGGGAATTACCGGAATATCCTTCGACGTACACTGCATCCTGAGTCTGATACATTCCTCTCAGATCTTTTACACTGGTTTTTGTAAGACTGCCCCAATCCTTCCAACAATACAGGGAAATATTAATGTGGTTGCAATAGCAAGATATCATTAGGTAGGACCCACCTTTTTATTGTCTAATAAGTGTCTTTTCTTTCTGCTTATGATGTTAAAAAAACAGACTGTTGGTAAACTTATTTCTCTATGTTTCTTGGGTTTGACTGGGTGGTTATGCTGTCACAGACATCTACCATTATGGTAAAGGACATAAAAACACAGAATTTATTATACTTGTGCAATTTTGTCCCCCTGAAATGTCCCCACCGTTAAACTCACAGACATATGCTTATTGAGGTTATTGCATTGTATAAGCTGTGTTCAGAGGGCCTCAGTTGTCTTGCTGTGTCATGCAGGAGAATCATTTTGTTATGACCAGCTGTTTACATTAGCCCAGAGGACCTCTCTGATGTCAGATACACGCTACAGGAGGACACTTGTCTACCTGAATTTTAGATCTGTAGAGCTTTATTAGCTCTTGTTTACGGACATGGGAACGTGCCCATGGAGCAGTTATGAGTTCTAGGGCCACTGAATTTCATAACTAAGAGCCAGAGCGCTGTCTTGCTGTTGGGTAATTTGTGCTCTTACTCACGTACTTATCCAGAGAGGCTACACTGGCAGGCCCAATAAAGCTTTCACCAAGAGCACAACTCACACAAGGAGCAGTAGTTCACCTTTATTGAATTGGTTAGAAAATACAAGTGTCACTGGTGTGGAAAGCTCAGCCCTCAAAGGGTGGAGCAGGGATGCTGCAGCTAACCATGCGGGAATGTCTGGGCCTACGGTCTCGTACCGTGGCGGCGCGGAAGCTCGATTCCATTTCAGCCAGTCGCACTTGTTCAGCTTGCCTAAGCTGTAATGAAATGCTCATCTATGTGTGATCCCTGTTCATATTCAAAACTTAAAGTAGATACATGTGCAGCTTTTAAGTTAATGTGGTCCTTGTTTTTGTTTATTTGTGGCAGTGAAACCAAATACAAATCTGACAGTTGTTTGGCTTTATTTTTATAATTGTTTATTGTTTAGCCTTGGGTAATTTACAATGGGTTCCTATGTTCTTAAGTCATCATAAGTAAGTTAGAGCACTTAATGATTTAATAAAAACGTATCTTTGTCTGTTGGGTCACATCCCTGAAGAATCTTTCACGACATTTGACATTTACAAATAGATTTCATGGAGAGACCAAGCCAGACTGAGGGAGAGCTTAGCACTCAGGACTTTGAAGGTGTCCCTCAGGGCCTGGGTTGGCTGGCCTTTTACCCCGTTGTATAGACCTGGAGTCTCTATAGTATATCTAAAAAATGAAATTGTCAAATGCGGTTCAGGCTTGCACGCAGTATGCATATTTATACCTCAAAAATATTATCAAATCCTTTTATGCCCAAAACCATAGCAGAACACAAACTTCACTATTGGCAAAGACATTAGACGGCTCGTATTGCTGATAGCTGAAAACGCAGGTTATACCTGAAAGCTTCACAAATGAAGCCACAAATTGGTTATCAGAAAATGGTATGAAAATGAAACTCAGACTGGTCAGATACATTGCTCACAAAGTCTTGAGATGCTTAATTCAATAAAGGTATTGCAAATTTATTGGTTTTATAACAAAAATCATTATTCATTTGTTTACAAAAAAAATCACATTAGAAACAACCAGTAGTTTTAAGTAAAACGTCAAGCAGTATTTGGGCAGTACAACCCAAATTATAGGATTAAAAGAGCTGTCCTCTTTTAAAAAGTTCTTTGACAAGCAGTGTTAAGATCACCTTTGCAATAACTTTTGACTCAAACATTTGGGTCATACATGTATTTGAGAGCCAGTGACTCCATTAATTCAGCAAAACTGAATGAGTTTGTCAAAAGATTGACACTTGAAAATCTGTGTTGATGATATGTGCAGATGTTAAACATTGCTTGTCAATGCACTTTTGTTGTGAAACCAGTATTTTTGCCATTTTTACAGACTTAAGCAAGCCCCCCCCAAGACTTTCTGTGAGCACTGTAGCAATTTACCACAGCCAGGTGATTGTGGAATGCTGTGGTACTGTGCATGAGCAGATGGCTTTATAAACACAATTATATAACACGACAAGCACCTTATGATGCATTACAATTAAATGGCATGTCCTTATGCTGCTAGTGTTGCATTGTACCCTTTTTTCTGTAAACTGGAATTATTTTAGTTATTGAGAACCATTTTATTTTGTTTGAACCATGGTCGTTTGATTTTCAGAGAGGACCAGCTTTCATTAGAAGTTTAGGAAGTTTATGATTTTTTTTTCTCAGTAATTGTCATTTTAAGTCTCAGAAGAGACAGAGTGTTTCACTCGTGCTATCAGGGAACCTGGTAAAATTACCATGTTAATTGTTGTCTAATGGAAAATTATTGAATTGCTATGAGAAAAAATAAGAAAAAAAATCTTTTTTGTAACACTTTGCCTATGGATGGTGATTTAAAATGTTGCCGTTTCTACGAAATGTTACACAAAAAAATAAATAATGTTCAATTTTCACAATTGTGACTAAGTTGTCTTTATCTTAATATACTCGCTATTATCGCTCCTATGGCGAGCCAGACACCTGCACTAAACTCTGCATTTTAATACACTGATAAATCGCACCCATTATCTGTGGTAACATGGTTGTAAATGCATCCCACCTTCTCACGTTTGAGCTAATTCCACAGGTTGTACCATGTTTAGATAAATATGTATTTGAAGACTTCACGCGTGTCATTTTTAAATGAAATCAACTACATTGATACGCCTACTGCTGAATACTCGTCAATTTTCCCTATCTCCTCCAGAAATGTTTAACAATTTTCAGTCTACGTTGCTTTTCCAATAAATGAGAAAACTGATTTGATCATAAGTCTCATTTACAAATCTGTCACATGAATTCTGATTGATTAACAGTATGTATAGCAATTTTGTTTTCAGCGTAAACTTCATTACCCACAACACCTCATGGCTAAGCACGTGCTTACTTCAATATGGCAGCTTCCAGGGAGCGTGTGAGCAGCAGTTCTAGCAGTGAAGAAGATGGGGAAATGCAAAAATTAAAAGAGGCTGCGTGGAGTTTTAGTGAATCCAACGGGAACCACGAGACTATTATACCAGGTATGAAGTTAAGGTCCACGTATCGTTATAGCGGAAGCAAGGCAATAAGTAGTCAGCCCAGTTAACCAGTATAGTATGCAGAAAGAGAAGCAACATATTACTTAAATCATATTAGTCAAATATTACTTTCAATTGAGTCTCGAATACTATAACTATTTAGATTTCATTTGGTAATTCCGACTAGATGTGTTTCAATTTTCTCGGTTAGGGAATGTGTTTTCTTAGATAATCTTTCATAGTGATCGGTACATTAATTTAAGTAATGTATTACACTGAATAAACAACAGCGCTTGCAGTACTGTAAAGCGACACTATCCACTATGAACAATAATTGTATTAATTTATTTAATTAGATTGACTTTATTGATCCCAGGGGGAAATTCTGATGCATACAGCTGCAAGAATGTTGTGCACAGACGAACGTATACATGTATAGCGCAAAACAGACCGAGTGCAAATACAGTACACATAGTGCAAACAAGTAAACGTGGTGTACACACGTTTAAAAAGTACACCGTACACAAATACAATATCGCGAAAATAGGATATTGTAGAAATAAAATAAATATGTACAGATAATTGTATATTATGGATGGTAGTATAAATAGCACCAGATTTCCACTGTCACAAAGAAGGGTTCTGTCGTGTGGTATCTGATGGCAGCAGGTAGGAATGATACCCAGTAGCGTTTTTTAGCACACA
Source organism: Petrocephalus sullivani (assembly GCA_026780845.1). Taxonomy (NCBI): domain Eukaryota; kingdom Metazoa; phylum Chordata; class Actinopteri; order Osteoglossiformes; family Mormyridae; genus Petrocephalus; species Petrocephalus sullivani. The sequence continues at coordinate 843,706 of JAODKM010000039.1, forward strand.
GTGGTGGAATGAGCTGATGGGTACATTTGCTCCAGGATAGTGCCTCCTGGAGAGCATGGCCATCACTGTTCGTAATAATCTTCCCTGTTACTGCTTCCAGTGGACCCAGGGTCAGTGCTATGATTGATCTGGCCTTCCTGAAGAGTTTGTTCAGGGTCAGTCCTGTGACAGAGCTGGCCTTCCTATTAGCTTTTTCATGGTCAGTCCTGTAAAGGAGTTGGTCTTCAGGGTCAGTCCCGTGAATGAGATGGTCTTCCTGATGAGATTTTTCAGGGTCTGTGCTGTGATAGAGCTGGTCTTCCTAATGAGTTTGTTCAGGGTCAGTCCTGTGAAGGAGCTGGCTTCCCTGAGGAGTTTGTTTGGGGTCAGTTCTGTGACAGAGCTGGCCTTCTTGATGAGCTTCTACAGACATTTGGCATTGCCTGAAATGATGGCACTTGCCCAGCAGGCCACAGCATAGAAAAGCACGCTGTCCACTAATGACTGATAAAACATACACTGCAGTTTGCCACACATGTTAAAAAGCCTTAGCCTCCTCCAAAAGTAGAGTCTGCTAAGCACTGTTCAGTGGCACTGTGTTGTCCACCCAGCCCAGCCTGCTGTTCAGGTGAACTCTGGGGGACTCCTAGCCCTGTCTAGGTGGAAGTTGGCTCTGTCAAGCATGTGGATCAGAGCATCCTCCACACTTATGTTTGCCTGGTAGACAGACTACGGGGGAGCCAGCTGGAATGTTCCCAGGAGCCATTTCAGTACCAGTCTGTTGAAGGACTGCATGAAATGTGAAGATATTTTGTATTTGGCTGTTTGTCCGGTTTTTTATATTGCTGTTCTTTATATTGCTGTATGATGGATTTATGAACCATTAAACAGCAGATCACAAAAAAATTAGTAACGCAAAATTACACTCTTTGCTTAGGAGGAGATTCTAAAGACCAGCCAAGTCGTCGGTAAGTTACGAATCTCTTTTTATACATAACGCATCAGAATGATTTTGTAAAAAGTCTGCTGTGCTAATTTTTTTTTTCCTGTGTTTTGGGCAGGAGTAATGTGTCCCAGCATGAACATGACGGCAATGAGCTCCAGACGACCCCTGAATTCCGCACACATGTCGCAAAGAAACTGGGATCCATGCTAGACAGGTGCACGGTCACTTTAGCGCCATGCCTATGGTGGCATGCATTCAGGAGGGTTAATTTAGTGCTGGATGGCATGGTGTGTTCATGCCCTCGTGATGTCATATAGTGCTTGGCTGGATGGAGCTGTCACCTCACACATACAGGCCTCTCATCTCAGTGTCCACTGCTTGCGTGCCCTCACCATGTCACAGGGCGATTTTCCATCTACTCTAGTTTCCCTCCATGATCCAAGGACATGGCATCCCTGAATTTCCAGCAGTGGGTGATTGGGCATGTGACTGAGTGGATATGTGTGTGATGGACTGGCATCCTGTCCAGGGGGTCCCCTACCTTATGCTACCTGGGTCAGGCTCCAGGAGACCATGACCAGGAAAAATGCTTGAAACATGGATGGGTGGATGGACTTATTAAACTTTCAGTCTCATTCTCACTCTGTTTGACTAGTTACATTTCGGAAAGTTCCAGCGCAGAATCACAGAGGACTTCAAGGCTAGAGCCGGAGGAGGATGATGATGATGATGGTAAGTGTTGGAGGTTAGGATGCAGATTCAGTAACTCAAGCTGTAGTATCCATGAGTAAGGTTCTGAATGTGGCTTCATGTGAAAGTGTTGAATGATGTGTGTGGATGTGGCTGAATTTCCACACACGCATCAATATATCATGCTGCGAAAAAGTATCCTTATTTCTTCGAACACATTTAAATTTAAATTTAAAGTTATTCAGTGGCCATGTTACCAATGTAAAAAGTAATAATCAGAGGTCAAATCATCTTCCCGTTCTCATTCTCTAGGATTCCGGTTGTTCTCCACCTCTGTCCCGGGCAAGGAGAACCTGAGCCCACCGGCTCCAAGCCGCCCTATTCCCAGCTCCAGGTCAGCAACACCCCCAGCCACACCGAGCATGCGTCTGGAGGAGGGGGATCAGCCCAGAGGCCCCATACGGACCTTTTGCTAGGGGTGGCCTGTTTAGTAGGGTGCCTGACAGACAGCCCTCAGGGAGGCAGCATTGGAGTATAGGGGATCCTCTTGGAGCAGCACTGGAGACACGGTTAAGTGTTCACAGCTGCTAATTCCTGATGGCTCCTGCTCTTGTACCTTTGCGAACAGTGTACCAGTTTCACTTAAAACATGTCTCTGTGCATTTCTAGAGTCTAATATGCTGAGGCTCTGCAAATCAGATTCTAATGGAAATAATAATCAAAGTATTATGCAGATTCACTGGAAGTGGCTTTGAGACACTTTTAAGTAAATGCTTGTCCCACCATTTTAATCTGGTTCTAGCAATCACACTTCCTGTTATCAATCACAGTTCCCCTCCCTGCAGTGACAGCGACAGTGAGATGGAAATGCGACTGCGAGAGGCTGCCGTGTCTGTGGCGGACTTCCTGCCCGCTCCGCCCCTTCCCAGCATGCCTCAGCCATCCCCCTTGTCCGACCCCAACCCCACTGAAAATCAGAGTAGGAAGAAGAAAAGGAGGAAGAAAAAAGCAAAGAATGGAAGTGAGGCCTTAGAGGAGGAGAGCGGCGAACACGTCCGAAAGGGAGTGCGAGTGGACAGGGAGGGAGAGGCCCGGGCCTGCGGTCACGGCAGGAACACCACAGACACACAGGGGGCTCTCAAGGCCCCCTTGAACTCTGAGTCCACATCCCTGCAGGATGAGATCCCGGTGAAGAAGAAGAAGAAAAAGATGAGGTCTAAGGTAGAGGTGTGAAGGTGGACGTCCATCAGCTGACAAGGGCTCGTCTCAGGCCCACATGGAGGCAAGTCTGAGTGTGTCTTAAAGATGCTGCGGGTTTTATTAGACGTGATGGAGAAGCCGGCAGTGACACAAGCTCACGCTGGCGTCGGCAATTAAAGATGAGCGCTCACGTGATGCGTGTGATTGCTTTAATTCCATTTACAGACAGTGATCATCTCTACATGTGTTACCGTCACACTGCAGCTATGTCAGAGACTGACGGCAGACTAATGTGACTGCCACATGCTAGCTGGGATAGCGGGGGGACTGTCATGCGGGGAGAAGTCACTGTGAATCTGGCAGCACTTTTGCGTGGCAGTTTGGCCTTAATACTGAGGCTCTCTACTCCAGTCTATTGGCTGGTGTCGTTAGCTGACGTCTCCCCGTCCTCAATGTGCTTGCACTCCGCTGATACAGTGCTGCTATTGTGTGGAAGAAACCATCTGTGTGGGGATATAGGGGTCGATGTCTGCTGATGGGGATGTGAGGAGGTGTGGGGTGTGCTCTTCTCCAGGCTGGGAAGTTGAGTACAGCTCCAAGTTTCCAGAAGTCACTGCGGAGAGAGTGGAAGACAGCAGGTTATAGCATTTAGTCTACACTCTGGAAGTTTTAGGGAATAATATGTTTTTGGAGGTATCGGTATTTTCCGTGTATTGCCTTGTTGGCCTTAAGCTGAATGCTGATATTTGACCCCTTTTCCGTCATTGACTTACAGTCCCACGATTCCATCCTTGTCTGCGTGTAGCGTGAAGGAGCCTGTCTGGTGTGTGGGTGGGAATCTCCCAAGCATGTGGGGTGTTGTCAGGTGTTGGTCTCACGTGGACATTACCTGGTGCTGGGGAGTTTGATGTCAGGTGAAGAGAGTCCTGGATGGGGGGGTCCGACTGGTCCTCTGGGTCCGTGGCTAGAATCTGACAGACAGAGTACCGCTTATCTCAGCTTATTGAAACATGACGCAAACTCCAGGAAAAATATCAAAGATTTAAAAGTAAGATTAGCGTGTTGCTGTCGTGGTGCGTGAGGTCTCCCTTCTCTACTCACAGCCCATAATTTCACCCGTTTCTGATTGGCCACCGGCCATTATTTCACCGCTATTTCTGATTGGCTTGCTGCCATTATATCACCTGTTCCCAAATGGTTAGCAGCCGGTATTCCACCCCTGTTCCTGATTGGCTGATTTCAAGCTTGTTTCTGACTGGGTCTCTGGCTGTTGCAGGCAGGCCTCTACCTGTCTTACAGCAGTGAGGCTGGTGAGAGTCCCGATGCTGTTGCTGTCGGCAATGACCATGGCCTGCGACAGCAGGCTGGAGGGGTGGTACGAGGACAGCTCGGACTTACTGTACACTGGAAATGCAGCGGGAGAGACGTGTCACTTCTTGGTTTTAATCCCATCCCTCCCGACACCCCTACCTTCCCACCAACAGAAATGCCGTTCTGTCTGGGCGCACTTACTGTGACATGGGAGCGGTGCCATTGTTGCCATAAAGGAGCTTGGGCCCATGTGATTGGGGAACTGCTGTGTGATTGGCTGCTGATGTGGTGTGTGGAGCTGCTGCTGAAAAGAGATTGGCTGGAGGGTGGTGAAGCCACCGCCCACGTTGTTAATGACCGGGACAGTCTGAGGCTGAGTCGATGTTAAACCTTTGAACAAGAAACAATTATGAGGGAAATTTTAGAAATTCTGTTTGGAATGATCGCTTTTCACTGACAATATTAATGTGCAATAATAAAGAAATTTTAAGCTTGCAGGGCATAAACATATAGGGGTTTACTTTAATTAGTTCAGTTCTTGGTCACATTGCATGTCAAAGCATCTCTGGTTTTGACAGTCTACTGGTCAGTTCCACACAGCCAATCACAGTATCACATCACCATTTGGGAGAGGTCACATGATCAGGTCAGATTACCAATGAGAAGCGAGGGCTCCCCCAGGCTCATGACGCTGGGTAGGGAGGCCATGATCAGGCCCTGTGGGGGGGCAGGGGATGCTGAAAGGCTGTGTAGGGCTGTTAAAGTGCTGACGGGGGGGAGAGGCCCGCCCCCTGACACCTGGGATAGAATGGTGGAGGAGAGAGAGAATGTTAGCACATCTTCCTGCTGGACCTTTAATTACTAGCCAATTTACAGTTTGACCTTCACGGCTGTTCTCCAGCACGCAGTCTGGGAGATCAATTGTTTAATGTTTCCTACTGTTTACAAGCACCAAGTCAAAACATCTGTCAAATAATTCACTTCATGATTCATCAGTCTAAGGAAGAAATGAAATCAATTAATTCAATTCATTGTACCACAAACAACTGTAGCTTACTTAAGTGCCTCGTCATTCTTTACCCAAAAGTGCTTTAAGAATCATTTCTGTTTCCCAGTGTTTATTGTCTATTATATCCATAACATGTAGACGTGAAAGTATCAGAATGAAGGTTTGTGTGGCCTGTGGCGGCAGCTTGGGGCCTCACTGGTTTGTGATGAGTCTCGAGGAGGGTGTGGCTTGGCTCCAATTGGACAGGGCTGACCACGAGGCGTGGCCCTGTGCTCCTGTCTCCATGGTGACCCTCACCTGCCACCTGCTGGCTGTATTTCATGTCTTTAAGAAATTGATGAGAGAAAGAAATAACATGAGGGGGTGTCTTAAATAGGATGTCGCCTGTGGATTAACGGAAGCTTCCACGATTGCTTCGATATCAGTCCGTTACCGTGGGTGGGGCTTGTTGAGAGGGTGTTGGTGGAGGAGTTCGCTGATTGGCTATTGAAAGGCGTGTCGAGCGCAAGTTTGTGGCGAAAGGCCTCCTCCTTGCGACGGTTGGCAAACCAGTTGTAAACTCGCACTTCTGTCACGAGGTTAGAGCCCAACCCGGCGAGCTGGGAAGGAGACACACCCCGCTGCAGACACTCTGCCCTGTGGGGTGAACACTCATACTCAGAGAGTGACACTAACACTGGACCTCTGACTCGGAAGAGCTAACACTGACACTAGGAAAAAAACTGGAGGAGTATCACAAAAAAATTAACACTCATACATAGGGAGACAAATATTAATACAGATAAATAGGGGACACACACTGCAACAGCCATACTTTCCATTTCTCTCTCCCTCTCTCACACACTCCTCTTTTTGGCCACATTCCTTCATTTACCCCTTTACCTGTTGCACTCCTCCACCAGCCCCTCCCTCTCCTCCTTGCTGGGGTTCTTCTGCCTCTCATAGGCCTGGAACAGGATCTGCTGGGACGCAGGCCCCCACTTGAACCTGTTCCTGCGCCCCTTCCTCCCCTCGTCGCCAGGCTCCTCGCCCAGGGCGATACCCCGGCTGGCGTTGGTGAACTCTGGCGTGCGGAGAGAAGTGCCCAGGGACTCGTGTTCAGTGTCATTATTTTATGCAGTGAGATGATTGTGAACCGTTGCTGCACCACTGCCTGTGTTGTATTTGGCTTTATGAATCGGGCGGACCTGCTTCTTCTGTCAGTAGAGAAAGTACTCGGGCTGCCCAGCAGAACGCCCTGCAGTGGCCACATGTGATAGACACTCAGAGGGACACGCGCACTGGCTGAGCATCAAAGTGACGCGGTACTCACGCTGAGTGATCTCTGCCTGCCTCCTCACGTACCAGCTGTACAGTGCTGCCCTCTTCTGGTTCTTCATGGGAGTGCCCTTGTTCAGGTGCTGGGAGAGGTGTGACTGGTTCAGCCCAGTGGACTCCACCACCTCTCTCTGGGGGAGGTTGTGCTGCTGCATGTAGCTCTTCACCAGCTTGGCTACACGCCACGGATCTTCCCTGTAACATTCATGCGTGACGCTGAGCGACAGGACTGGGCTGGCGGAGCCTTGCTGTTGAGCACTGGCCCAGGCTAAATAACTCGGACTGCTTCCGTAAAATGCAGGTTACACATAAGCCCCTGCTGGCAGCAGGGTTTACATTTACTCATCAGATATCGAGTAATTTCCACTTCACAAAATGCAAGACGGGCCAAGATTAAATGATTCCATGATTCCAAGATTAAATGATTCCATGATTCCAAGATTAAATGATTCCATGAAAACCATAGTGGTGAGTACAGAACTGCCCCAGGAATTCTGGCAAGAATAGTGTCATACAGAATTAGCAAAGATACAACTGCAAAAGCAAGACCCTCTTCAAAGGCTTTACATTGGCATGTACATGTGTGGAGTGAACCGACAGACTATAGCCGCAGATTCGCTGGGAGGCAGCAAGCCAACTGCTATAACTGTTATTAATAACCCTTAGGATGTGGCTTTAATGCTACCATTTCTGTATGTATCTGTACTGCTCTGTTTGCAGATTTTTTAGGCATTTGAAGAATGTTATTTGAATCTGAGTGAGAAGGATAGATGGAGGCAGAGAGAGAGGTGTGTTGACACAGAGATAAGGAGAGAGACCGCAGAGCAAAGTCCAGCTTTCAGGGCTCAATTCTGCTCATAAACAGCAAATAAACACACCTGATGCACAGACACACCGATTTATACACCTTCACCAGAGGCCAGTCACATAAAACACACCTGATGCACAAACATGCTGATTTATGCACCTTCACCAGAAGACGGTCACATAAAACACACTTGATGCACA
>JAODKM010000039.1:856202-869039 GCA_026780845.1 Petrocephalus sullivani
CCATCTCCGGCGAGACTGCCAGAAACCGCGGTAGATGACAGAGAGGGTACCCCGTCTCTGGCGAGACTGCCGGAAACTACGGTAGATGACAGAAAGGGTACCCCATCTTTGGCGAGACTGTCGGAAACCGCGGTAGATGACAGAAAGGGTACCCCATCTCCGGCGAGACTGCCGGAAAACGCGATAGATAACAGAGAGGGTACCCCGTCTCCGGCGAGACTGCCGGAAACCGCGATAGATGACAGAAAGGGTACCCCGTCTTCAGCGAGACTGTCAGAAATCGAGGTAGATGACAGAATGGGTACCCCGTCTTCAGCAAGACTGTCGGAAACCGCGGTAGATGACAGAAAGGGTACCCCGTCTCCGGTCGAGACTGCTGGAAACCGCAGTAGATGACAGAGAGGGTACTCCGTCTTCGGCGAGACTGTTGGAAAACCGCGGTTGATGACAGAGAGGGTACCCCGTCTCTGGCGAGACTGCCGCAAACCGCGGTAGATGACAGAAAGGGTACCCCGTCTCCAGCGAGACTGTCGGAAACCACGATAGATGACAGAGAGGGTACCCTGTCTTCGGTGAGACTGTCAGAAACCGCGGTAGATGACAGAGAGGGTACCCCGACCTATTTCCTTTTTACGGTTGATTTTTAAAACAAATTATCTTGTACTTTTTGGAAATTCACTTTATTTGTTCTGCTGCCCTGTCCGTCTCCATTAATTGACTTATGGGTATTTATAATAGTGTTGGAAGTTAAGGGTTTGGTCCCTACAGCGTGTAAGTAATGGATGTAACTTATAACAGCAGTAATAATAAGATCCGATCGGTAACACGGACAGAAACCCACCCTCCATTGTTGGCAGCCTGAGACCATGCGTCCCCACTGAAAGTGATACTCTTCCTTCCGCTGTAGAAAACCTGTTCATTCACAGACCAGATTCACTCATCTGCTTCTTTCTCTTGTTTCCACACAGACACACACACACACACATTATACACACACACAGTGCCCTCTCTCTATTTTCCCCATCTCTCTCCGTCTTTGCCGCCCCTGCCCCCCGTCTCCCGTGCCAGCCTCTCTCATTTTCGCTCTCCTTCTCTCTCCGCACCCTCCTCCCGGCTGATCTCTCCCTTCACCTCCCCGCCCCGGGAGAGCTTTCTTCTCTGCGCTCGCCTGGTAACCGGACCTGTGGAGGGCAGCTTGGGTTTCCACGTTCCCAGAGAGCGGGACAATCTCAGGCCCACTGAGCCGCTGCCTCCTGCCGTCCCCTGTTTCTATCTCTGCCCTTTCCCTGATTTTATCTGTCATGGTAATTTAGCATTATACGAGCACTCCCATGTCGTCTAAAAGGCTATCAAGCCCGCTCTTTCGGAACATCAGGACAGCAGTGTGGGTAACTGTTAATTGTTCTGTAATTATACTTTTCCGAATCAACTGGAGCTTTCATCATTCCTTTATCTGACAATAAAATGTATATATCATATATTACGATATTTCACCATTCACTAATACAACACGTGTTTCATTCTGAGATTCACTTCTGAGGTCAGTCTGAAATACCCACATTCTCCAGAAGGGGGCCTTTCTTGCTCTGCAAGGCCAAACTGTGTGTAAAAAACTTGAGACATCTTAGGTAAAAGCAAAATAAATGAGTGCACCGCTAATATTAAAGGTCTAACATCTAGCAAACAGTGCCAAATTTTAATATGGCTAACATTCATTAATCAGAAAGTATAGCATAGTTTTTCCAATGTGACAAGTTTATTAATAATATTATGGCTCTGGGCAGACGGAGGCATTGCAGCGGGTCAGAATCGATGAGGCGAGACAGTTTTACATGAAGCCTGCTGTTTGATGTGGTCCTTAAAAGGATCACACGCAAATGACAACAGCCCTCTGAACAACAGATATAGGGGAACGTAAGGAGGTCTCAGGGTACACAGTAGGTCATGCACAAGGTGAGTAATTACACAATAGCCTTACACGGGGCTGTACACAAGGCTGCAGAGCATGCTGGGAAATGCTAATAGGTGCCGCTATGTGGAGATGGTGAGATGGCATCTCACCGGCGCTACAATATTACATATTTGCTGCCTGCCAAATGTGAAGTTGGAAAATAGGTAAGCTAGATAGCTGTACATCTTTGGTAAAAGAAAAGAATTGCAGCGACAACATTTGACATACATATCAAACAGAAGGAAGATCGGGGACCCACCCTGTAACCAAACGGAGGGAGCTCCCAGGCGAGGGTAGGGTGGCCAGCTCGCTAACCATGGGGTCTGGCTGGGCATAGCTAGAAACACCCTCCAGTGGGCCCACCACCTGCAGGGGGAGCCATGGGTGTCGGGTGCAGTATAGATTGGGTGGCAGTCAAAAGCGAAGGCCGCAGTGGACCAATCATCGGGGACCGAAACGATCTCTAGGGACATGGAATATAACCTCTTTGGTGGGAAAGGAGCCTGAGCTGGTGACACTAGCTATATAGAGTCAGACTCACCAGTTTTGTACTGGTACGTTGGCGTTTACCCCGGTGAATGAGAGGGTTGCCTTCCTTCAACTTTGAGTTGGGGGACGGGCTCAATGCACCGAACACCAGCTCTGAGTATCTGGCCTTCTTGGTGGGACTTCATTCCATGGGGGCAGGCAGGTGGTGTAGTGGTTAAGGACGCAACCGTATAGTTGAAAGATTGCAGGTTCGAGTCCCCGACCCGCAAGTACCGCTGAGGTACCCTGAGCAAGGTACCGTCCCCAAGCACTGCTCCCCAGGCGCTCATGTAGCTACCCCCTACTGTGTCACATGGGTTAAATGCAGAGGACACATTTCATTGTGTTGCATCAACAATGACAATTTGACACTCACTGAAACCTGGAAGGGTGTGATTGGAAGGAATGGCTTGCCTGGTCTGAACCCAAGCGTTGCTCTGTTATTGGACTTCTGTGCTAACTACAGGTTGTCCATAACGAGCACCATCTTTGAACATAAGGTTCGTAAGTACATCTGACACCAGACCACGCTAGGCCGCAACTCAATCGATTTTGTAATAATATCCCAAACCTATGCCTAACCACACACACCCAAACCACTGTTTTCCATGTGAGCCCGCAGGATAGAGGGTGAGGCTGTTTCCTTGGCAACTGGGTATACCATGTCAGCTGAATGAAAAGGTTGGAAACCCCTTCAATCTCCAATCAGCACAGCCAAGGAACGTCAAGCTTCACACTTTCCCACCTGGAGTCATCACACGTCATAGCCGCACAAAAGCACACATGAGCGTGTTGTTGCTAAGGGACCCAGTGTGTGTGGTTACTTCCTCGTTACTGCTGCCCTGTGGCATTATAGCCCACAGCACCTCAGCCTGATGGCCTCGAACCCCGTCACCCGGCTCTCGTCAGGATGGGCCCGCTGCGGCTCTCACGGGGCCCACGGGCGGCTGTCAGCTGGGGACCCTCACCGCTGTCCTCTGTCACCATATTCTTGCTCTGCCTCCTGCGCCTTCCTGCCCTGGCAGGGTGAGGACAAGGCTGCAGAGTGGCTCTATTAATAGGACAGGGGAATGGCGGTGATAGGTGAAGGCTGGGGGCCGTGGAAAAAGGATTAAACTGGAGAGGGAGGGAAGGACTGGGAGGGAGGGGGATGGAAGAAGGAAAGAGACGTGACCAGCAAGGGCACTGGGCTGGGATGTATCTGTGCACGTGGGTTTCCTCCACTCAACTGACAGCTGAAATAGTCAGAGCCTCATCCAGACGTCTTCCATCACCACGTCTCCAGTGCAGGGTCACGCTGAGGCCAGAGCCTTTCCCAGGAAGCACACGGCACAGGGAGTAACACCTTATTAAAGAGGAACACCGTGCCCCCGCACGCTCCTCCCACCCTCTCCTGGAGGGGGCACACGCAGAGCTCTACAGCCTATGTTAGCCTGATCTCCCAGAGTGCAGTGCTGCAGTCAGCATGCACACTGCCGTGCCATCGTTTGACCTGTCACATCTTCATGGCTCATTCTTAACACACGTCCCAAAAAAGCACTAAGTGACATCCAGACACTGGATTTGAATATTCTTGAGCTATTGATCAGTGGGGGGGGGTTCTCCATTTTTTAAGAATATCAGCATATGGCTTCTTAGTCTGTGTGTAATCTGCTTCAGAATGAAAGCTAAGCACATCAGAATCAGAATCAGAATCAGAAAAACTTTATTGATCCAGGAGGAAATTGCTCATGTTACTACTACAACTGTCACACAGAGACACAAGACAATAATGTAAAAAATAGAAAATATATAAGAAACTGAAATAAAATTATAAAAGAGAGACTCTGCACTATATACACGATGAAATTTACATAAATTTACATACACATGTCATCCAGACAGATACAACTCTCTCTCTCTCTCTGTCACACACACACACGCGCGCACACACACATTTGCCAAGTGCCCCATTTCTTGCCTGCCTCTCTGCATACTGGCACAAACAGCTCGGCTGTTTGATGAAAAAGAAGGAGACAGAACTGCAAGTGTAAGATTTGGTCCCAGGACCTAATAAGGTCAAAGATCATGTGCACAAAGGCCCCTCGACAGGGAGTTTGGTGGCAGCCAGGGGAAACAAAGACTGACACTCCTGTGACCGGACAAAGTGACGCCTGTGTCTCAATCTGTGACAGTGTGAGAGAGAGAGAGAGAGAGAGAGAGAGAGAGGGAGAGAGAGCGCCCCCTACCTCTGCTTCTGTTAATAAATGTAAGCTTGGCAGAAAGTAAGAGCAGCCTGTGAGTGTCTATGTGCTCTGTGACCCTCAGCATCTGTCACCCTTAATGACGGGCTGTTTCTCCATCACAGTAACCTTCTTACTTTCCTATTCCAAAAGCCAGCAAAAAAAATGCAAGAACTTTAAAAGTAACTTTGCGCATTTGCTGTCTTGCTCCTGTCCTGGTGTCGCCATGGCTGCCGCTTCTGCCCCCCCCGACCCCGCCCGGCACTTTCAGCCCCATTGACCAAGCATGCAGAAGAATCGCAGCTATGGCTCCACAGTGAAGGACCTTGATTTCCCTTGATTTCCACGTCCTTTTGCTGCTGGGTGGACAGGCAGGCATAGACTGCCTCTTTTGAAGTCACAACCTAGACCACAAAGAGGCATGCAACATGCCTCAAAAAGCTTTCATTTATATACCACCCACTCTCTCCAACCCTTTTATTTTTTACTAGCAGTTGCTTCAGAGCTTGCGTGTGGCACATGATTTGCCATCTAGTGGACAGAGATAGAAGTGCGTCTGTAGATGGGCCATCATTTTCATAAAGATTAAAGGAATAGTGTAAGGAGTGATCAGTGTTGCAAACTACTTTCAACGGAAAGCAACTAAAGCCTGCTTGAAAAGTCACTAAATGTCACTAAATGACACCATGGGCTAATTACCATATTGGAGCAGGCAGAAAACATACATAGTCCATTAATGTGGAAATTATACAGTATGTAATGCCAAAACACCAGATCGCAAACGTTACAGCAAAATATCTGGGCTCTGTCCATAATTCACAAAAAAAATTAAATGCTTGAAATGTTGGATCAACTTAAAATATCTGAAGCAATCAATCACACAAAATATTTGAAGTTACTAGTGGTGTGTGATACTGCTAAATTTGGTATTGATCCGATACCAAGTGAACACAGGGCCGATATCAATACCAATACTTTTTACTTACAGAAGCAGCTTATGTGCTATGTAGGGGACAGCAATGCATCATCAATATGATAAATCGGATTTAATTTTCAAACCACCAAATGATTTTGTGATTTCTGCACTACACATTTAATTAGTTCATTATGTGCATGTTAAAACTCAGGACAGACTTTTTAGCAAAGTTTTTTGTAAAATGTTTTTTTATTATTCTAATGAACTAAATTCAGGAACATGAAATCTGCATAAATTATTGGAAAACAATTGCTTTAAAACTTAAATTGCTCTTTTCAAGTTACTTATTTAGAAACAACAATAAGAAAAAAAAATCCCCCTTTCATTACACTTATCTGCTTTTATAAACAAAGTACACACAGTTATTTGTGAAAATTTAAGTAAATAAAGTGCAAATAACTAAAGAAATGCACAAACTACTCTTGGCTGTAACTCTCAGCCTTTGGCTCCTCTTTTTCTCTGCCGTGTTGCCGCGCTGCTCTCACTCGGCCACTGTCTGCTCACGCTCACGCCGCTGAGTCACGTGACACTACGACAACAAACCACAGCAGAGCGAGGGGGAGCAGGGGGAGCAAAGTGAGCTGCAAGATGCAGATGGAGCCGTGTTTGTTCTCACAGATGTGTCTACTTTTGGAAGCATAGAGGAGAGAAATTGGAACAGTATCGATCCCATCACGCCGGTATTGATCCGATACCAATGTTGGTATCAATACTACCGATATTTGGATCAATCCGCCCACCCCTAGAAGTTACCTCAATGTAAATAATTTATTCAGTTCAACCTGTACAAAATAGGTTAAACCATAAACATAAATCAGAAAGTTACATTTAGATGAACACACCAATAATTTTCAAGTTTAGAGTGAGATGAAACACCATACAAACATGCAGCGTTGTTTGATTTTGTCTGTATATCACGGCCCTAGTCAGAATGTGTGAGCAATAGTAGCTTTGCTGAGCTGCAGTTGTTGGGTTGAAAGTGGGGTTATTAGCCATGGTTGTTGGGGATAGCCACTGTCGCCGTAAATATAACTTTAACATATAAGAGAACTGTATATGTATATGTCATATATATGTAGTGAAATATGACATGCACTGCCTATTGTAAATGGAGATGGTGGATGAAGAGGAGAGGTAAGGAGCATATACTGATAAAGAGCCTCGCCACACCCACCACAAGACAAACCACCTCAGGAACGAGAGCCTGGGTGCAGCCATGCAGCGGGTGATACCTCAGCACCACACTACTTCAATTGGAAGGGAACACTGTGAAGTTGTCATTCCCAGTGGCTGGAGTACCAATCCTGCCACCAACCACCAAGTTTCCCCTGAAAGTTGGAGGACCTGCTTACAGGGCCGGATGTAGGTAAATGGCATACCCAAGATAAAACAACTGCAGGTTATGGGCCTCGCTCAAGGGCACAACAGAGTCACCACTCTACCCCTATGGTAGAAATAATATGCAAAGAATTTGTTGTGAAATAAATAAAAACAATGATTACCAACTAGCCATGCATCTCTGAAAGCTCTGTTGCTTAATCTGTAGTAGACTGCACTAGAATCCGACATTAAATGACAGGACACAGCGTGCACTTTCAGCAGACTGGCCAATTGAGAGTGGTGGACATGTGATAATTATGCCATTGGCCGCAGGTTTAGTACATCAGTCATTAAATGACAGGGCACAGTGTGCATTATCTGTGGATCGGTCAAGTAAGGGCTGTGACATGTGCTGATTGCGCAAACTACCACAGGTTTAATACATATGACCTCAAATGAGAGGGCACAGCATGCACTATTTGTACAAATTCTGGTTAGCAGTGCGCAGGGTTGTGCAGTATTTCTGATGCATGTATTTTAATTGCAAAATTGTACTTTGCGATTTGCATTTGATTTTATAAAAAATATTATGTAATTTGTATCAAAACACTTCGATAGTTAGTATTTTTGTGTTTTGAAAATACAAGAAGTGCATTCCCCATAATGCATGTGTGA
The DNA here is from genome assembly GCA_026780845.1 of Petrocephalus sullivani. Classification (NCBI taxonomy): domain Eukaryota; kingdom Metazoa; phylum Chordata; class Actinopteri; order Osteoglossiformes; family Mormyridae; genus Petrocephalus; species Petrocephalus sullivani. Next base: position 863,875 of record JAODKM010000039.1, read on the forward strand.
TGGCGTCTCGTGTGCAAGACGTCTGTGCATGCACAAGGAGGAAGTTCCGGTTTTCCAGATATTTTGATCATAGTTGATCGCTTGTGCTTAACCAAAAGGTTTACAAGCGCCATTCAGGCCTTTTCATATTTTAGGTTTTTAAGATGTTGCTGAGCTCCGCGACCCAGAAAGGATAAGCGGGTTGGAAAATGGATGGATGGATGGATGGATGGATGGATGGATGGAAGTGAGGAGCTTAAATTGTGTTTCTCATTTTTCATCTCAAATTCTGTTATTTTTAATAATATGCATCTATAACCCTGATTATACTTGGTTGTAAAATGTGTCTTGGACTCTTGGATGCAAATGGACTGCGCTAAATACATAAACGCCCACCAAGATGCATTGTGATCTGATCACTCAAACCACTTGCCAGGGTGGTCTGGGACGCATTTGACCATATATCTTTTGCAGTGTAAATGGTACTGTGTCCCTGACAAGGAAGTCACCATAACCATGTGCAGGGCAATAACAGAATCTCAACACAAGTGGTCAGCTGAAGACTGTGGATACGCATAATAGACACAGGTGTAACTGGCGATGTGTCTCAGTTGGCTGCATGTGATCTGATTGCGCAAGACAATTTTAAATCAAGTGTAAACAGTGCCTGTGGTGCAAAAAGGAAGTAGTTCTGTCAGTTAAATTACAAAAAAAAGCACATTTTTCCAAGTTTGTTATTAGAACGAAAAAGTGTTCATGTGAGTAGTTCATGAGGGCCTGAGCATTTCAGTTTACTAAGGCATGTACATTTCAGTTCATGAGGGTCTGAGGTTTTTAGTTTGTGAAGGTCTCAGCATTTCAGAAGTTACTTTGTAACTTTTTACTGAAGTAAATCCAGGCTTCTCTGAGAGTTGTTTCCGACGGTGTGTTAAGTTGAAAAGGACAAGATTTGGTTAATAAGGTACACTGTTTCCAAAGAGGCTCCTTTTCAACTGGCCTTTGTTCTGACAAGCTAATCAATTCCAACACCTAACTTATCCATTGGAATAAAACTCATCTAGAGTAACAAAGACATGGGGCATATCTCAATATGCATACTTGGCCGTACTTGTTTTCTTGAGCACATGTTTTAAGTCATCTTCCATTGCCGATGACCAGTTCCAATGCTAGCAGGAGTGCAGAGGATGGTAACAATGGCCAAATGCTGTTCTTGCCCTGCCACAAAAAGCAAGGATACATCAGTTGCATCCTCACTAAACATGACCAATTCCATGATTCAGCCATCCCCAGTTTGTTCTCAGAAGGCGAGTTAGCAAGACTGCTCTTGCCAAGACCACAAATACAATCTTTGTGTTCATGGTACTGAGTAACAGCCATTAAGATACAGGTCTGTCATGGGGCACAGACAAGGCCCTGCCCACCTTTATGGGGAGATTCAAGTGAGCATTTATCCATGCTGATTAGTTTTGCTTTCCCCAACTCTCTGCAGTGTAGGTGCTGGGTTCTGTTTCACCCTCAGTCACCCAGCCTACAACCTGAATCCTCTAGTTCAACTGCACCTATGCTCATCCCCAAACTATCAGTGTATCTTGTGAATCCCATTTTTGACAGGCTATGTAAATTTGTGTGGTTTTGTCCCTAATCCCGCCTATGCCGATTTAACCCTAAACCGTGTAATGCTTAAAGAGTACATTTTTACTAGTAAACCCATTTCTTTATGTCTAATTGTCATGTGGTTCTGTTCTTAAACCTTCTTACAAGGTTCTTTTAAAATGTTTACAGTTACATTTGGGCTCATAAGAAAACAAAACAAAATTTTCCTGATTTCTACAAATAAGCATTCAACCTGCGCTACCACCCGCAGCAATAAGCCCGGAAACCCCCATTGTATCGCGGGACAGTCGGCAACGCGGATCACGTACATTTTACAGCAAACTGCTGAGCCGCGGATCCCGCGCCGCGCTGACAGCCGGTCTGTAATTCATTGCCGGTGAAACGGCCGTCCATGATCAGTAGATCTCCTGGTTTTAAGACTAACTTGTTGACAAATGGCAAGTTCAACAGAAATTACATTTATATTCACGGCACTTGGCAGACGCCCTTATAGCAAGATCGACTTACATAAAACTTTTCAAATGCTCAGAAGTCTCCAAGGTGAATGCCTTCTGATTCTGGGTCAATAGATCAAAATATAAAGCTATGAATGACTGGAAAAATGTTCCCTTATGTACATTGCCAGTTTACAACATGTTAACTGTAACGGCTTAACCGTTTGCATGTATAGTACAGAATACAATCATATTTGTCTTTAACCTGTACTAAAAATACCTACGGTACTGCGCATATATAAGTCTATATCGTACATATTCCCAACCTGCTGTCAATATGACAAGTTCAGTCTTGTCTATATGACTAGGAAACAGAAATAAAACATTATTAGCTGGTGATGCTTCATTGTGCCTTTGATGTGCGCTCAGCGTAACTGCTGTTTAAAATTGGTTTTACAACGCAGAGACTTCCTAAAGCCGCACTGAGCCGGAACTAATCTAGTGGCGAAGGTAAGGCGGGTTACGCCGGATAGTCCATCGCAGGACGGATCTGACACGCCTCGGTGGTGCGCCCCAGTGATGCCCGTCAGGGGTGAAATGAGAGAACGCGCAACTGTCTTATTAATAATTATGGGAATATTTGCACTAATCTAAAGATTGGTTGTATTTAATAGTTCCAGCGAATATACATACAGGGACACTCAAAAAGCCCTACATTTACTAATTTATCTGACGCTTTTATCCAAAGCGCCATACAGTAGAGGAAAGGGTCACAATTGACGTGCCCCCTAGGATAGCCCAATATCGCGGAATAATCAAAATTTGACGTCGCTCGATCTGGTAACTGGTCACAAAAACGTGAGTTTAGGCACGATGAGGCGTATTTTAACATATTAGGGCATTGCTGGTTATTGTTGAACTAAAGCATGATTTAAAACGCCACAGTGAACTTCGGCCAGTTTTGGAAGGAGGATTTGGATAATCTGGCGCGAGTCACGTGTTCAATCGGTAGGCGGAAAGACCGGGGGGAGGGGGTTTGTGGCGTCTGGCCACTAATTAGATTCTTAAGACCCGGCAATGAGCTCGTCCCTGCAACCTGTTGCCTCGAACAAGAGTCAAAGTTGTTCACAGGGTTTACGAAGGATGTCCCATATTTGAGGGGTTAGATTGGATCAGCTGAACACAGACTGGGCTGCCCCTGATAACCAGACATAACATGATGTCAAGAACATAGATGACACACAATCACTAGGGCCGGTTATTTCCAAAAATCACACTAGTAAAATATCTGTATAGCCTACATACTAAAATGAACGGCCCTGAGTCTCCAGCCGAACACCCAGCATCTACTGTCGTCAAGCCAACTGGAGTAGATAGGATAGGCTTCTAAAGTTGATTTGTGGCCATAACTGTAACTGATGTGTCCATAGTTCAGATAATAAATCAGCGAAAGTTGGCTTTCAGGAAACCACTTTTTAGACGCTAGTGCCCTTTATAAAGGTATAGTGACGCGCTGTTTCCAGATCGACGTCATAATAAACAAACCAAATGTTTACATAACCCTGACATCATTCAAGTGAATTATATTCTGTTCCATTAGCGAGTAGAAACCAGTACTATATATATATAATGTCTTAAAAAACACCCGTTAGAGCCCTCTCTGACTGACGTTTTGTATAGGTGATGCTGATGTCCATAATTCAACAAAATAAAGATGCTCACGTACAAAACTGTGCATGTTAAAACGAGCTGAAAGTACTTTTAGCTCACTTATACGCGTCACTTAATAAATCGGCTGTAGGTTGGGAATCGCTGGGCGTCCTCCTATTGTATCCCAAAGGGGCCGTGAGGTTTAGCCCCCACGCAAGAAACAGGTGAAACCAGACGAAGTACAATGCAGAATACGCCTGACATAACCGCCAGTCGCATTCTAAGCGTGTCACAGGCAAGTCAGGAGGCTATATCTAAGGGATTAGACAACTTCTACCCGCGCCATATGTTTTCCGCCCGGTAATTAGTTATGTCCAGCGCTCGTTAGCGTCGGTCTTGAACATCTGCGGCGTGGTCTGTATATTCACACAGGCTTGCACCACACTTCTGCAATCCTATTATTGCTCTAATCCGCGCATTCGTCAGCACCACGGCTCTTTACACCAGTCAAATAATCTTTCCGACTACTCTGAAAAACTTAAGTCACAAAAGCTCGTTTGATTCATTTCCTTAAATTTTCCTGGATGAACCTTTTCGAGATGGAATGGGTCGTTACGATGCCGCAGGCGCCGAACCGCACCAAACTAGTAAACTGACCACATTTGGGTCCAGTTATCAAGTGTTTTGTTTATGATTCTGTTTACGGCTTCCACTAGAACATTCAGTCCAACACGAGTGCCTATATGCCTTGTCACATGACAAGTACATTTAATTCATATAAAGCACATGTTTATTATTAATTGGGTGTCAGGTTATTTAAAAATGTAACAAAATACAGTTTCGCCTACTTGCCTGGCAATTGTTTAATAATTTGCATTAACATTATTATTTTCAAACACAATTTAATTATTTATGTATTATATTATTGTAGTATATAGAGGATCCTCTGAAATTAGAAATACCCATGTCCTCCCTCTTCTACAAAGACAAAATAAAATTATTTTCAAAGGGTGCTGTTGTATTGTCATTGACAAGTTATGTTATGAATTCATGTACTTTTTGTGTCCAGATGGGCTGCACAGAACAAGTAAGGAAAGTCAGAACTGAATCCCTAAACCAATCATTGCATTTTCCTTGATATGATACCAAATTAATAATCACTTAATAAGAGTTTCGAATATAAAATCGAGTATTAATTGTATTCTACGATATTTTTACCCTTCGATACTGATATACAGAGATTACAGCAAAAGTGCTTCTGAAGCACAATCAAATAAAAATAGGAATAATATCCAAGTTGAATTATCGTACAATAAACCTGAAAGAGACGGGGGGGTGTAGGGAGGGGTAAAGCGGTGGCCCGCGAGACGGGGGGGGGGGGGGGGGAGAAGGGAGGGGGGGCCCGCCCCGCTTTTGGGTGGTCGGCCCCCCTCGCGCCCCCCCCCCCCCGACCCCCCCCCCCCCCCCCCCCCCGCCCCCCCCCACCCC
>JAODKM010000039.1:869139-879283 GCA_026780845.1 Petrocephalus sullivani
GGGGAGGGGGGGGGGGGGGGGGGGGGGGGGGGGGGGGGGGGGGGGGGGGGGGGGGGGGGGGGGGGGGGGGGGGGGGGCGATAAAGTAGGTGGGGCCTGCGAGCTTTTTGTGTGTTTAGCCCTCCTTCGTCCCTCCTCTCCGAGACAGTCCACTCCCCACACACCCTGCCACCCCCAATCCCCTCGGCCAAACCCCCGCCCCTCAGTCCGCTTCTGCCGCTTTCTCACGCCGCACGCTCGGGAACACAGGGACGGAATGGACGCGGAAGGGAGCCAGAGCAGCCTGTCCTCTGCGGACTCCCCCCACGACCCCTGGTAAGCCACCGCGCGACCTCGTCTGCCCCCCAACTTCGTGCACTGTTCCGAAGGAGAGCCGGGAGTTGAGGAAGACGATCGGAGTTTAGACAAAGGCAGCCAGCGTGCTTGGGCACAGTGCACTATTTCACTGCACATCCACTATACAGCACCGCTATCTCGGCATGCTCTCCGTCCGCCGCCAGTGAGATTTCATTGAAACTTTTATACTAGGGGATTGAAGTCTGGTTGGTAAGTTAATTTTAATGTTATGGCCGGACTATTCATGAAATAGACAGTCACGCTTTCATTTAAACTTCGTTGTCTATTTTTAATATTTTATATGGGGCGATGAGTAAATAATATCAACGCTGTTTACACTCTCTTTTTTTTATTTAGCAAAATGTTCATTGGTGGTCTCAGCTGGCAGACGACCCAAGGTAAGACATAAGCTTTATGAAAATGAAACTTTTAAGAAGTCTAGGTAAACGTAGGTGTAGTGTGTATTTTGTGGGAACTGCATTCATTTTAATAAATACTTCGGTTGTCTTCTGCCTTTTTTTGCCTACCTGAAAAAAGTCAATTTACTTGTTTAGCTCGGGGGGTGGGGGGAAATCCCTCGGTGATGTGAAAATAAGCATAGCCCAGCCTGTATCGCCAAAATCAAGGAGTTCATTTACTAGGGATCAGTAGGTTAGGATTTTCGAGTATGTGGCATTGAAACAATCTCAAAGTGGGAGACGGATTAGGAGGAAGGTGATTTACTGCTGAAATCGCCATGACCTGCACATTAGGGCTTATAACAAAAATGCCAGTGGCCTTAGGTCCATCTTTCTGACGTGCTGAAAGACTATCCGCTAATTCTAGAGGCGACTGTGCCCTCTGATTTTATCGCGCCCAATGTCCGTATCACGCCGTCCCCAATGACTTCCCTTTTGAATCACCCTGCCTAATTTAAAACCGTGATTTGAACTCGGATATCGTTGAATTTATCGATGACTGTCCATTTATGTACTCGCAGAAATCGAATCAGATGCACCCTTTACCTGTAGAAAAATAGTATTTGTTCTTGGTGCATAAATACCACATGCTGTGAGGGATAACAAACGCCAGCGTTAAGTGCGAAGTTCCCGGCATATGCTAAACAAATCCGTAGTACACCGTGGTTAAATAGCAATGGTTGTCACAGAAGATAACTGAACATCTGCAGGCCGGCCGGTTTAGGAACAGAATGCTGTCATTCAGTGCTTTTGTCGCATCAGATTACGTTGCGCGCATGTGTTCCGTAAATGTTAACGTGGGACGGGCGATTCGTTGCCCATTATGTTGAGCCCCTGTTCTCTTCCACTCCCAGAGGGGTTGAAGGAGTACTTCAGCAAGTTCGGCGAAGTGAAGGAGTGCATGGTGATGCGGGATCCGGTTACAAAGCGATCGAGGTGAGGGAGGCGTGCGCGCCGAAGCCGCGCTGCGTGGCGGCCTCCCCAGACACGCATCCTATCTCCGTTACCCTGGCTGCTATAATCACTATCCATTGTTTGTTCTATATTTTTGCTTCCATCCCTTGACACCTGTAATTTTCTCTTGACGTGCTCGTTTTCTTTAATAAATTATTGATCTAAGTCGTTTTCTGAATATTTACAGGGGATTCGGATTTGTCACCTTTGTGGACCAGCCTGGAGTGGATAAAGTTTTGGCCCAAACCAGACACGAACTGGACTCTAAAACTGTGAGTTTCAACAATGGCTCATTGTATTGTTTACATTAGTAGCATCCTTATTTTTGTTCAGAAAAAAACTTGGCGCTAAATCTTAAATTGTGTAATTTTAAGTGGTTGAGATGCACTAGTTTAGGGAACCGGTCAAGTGTTGTACAAATAGTCTGTTCTGCTATAAATTGAAGTACCCAGAATAATGTGCCATTACATAAATAGCTTACACGCAGGAATATGTTCGTCTTTTAATAGATTCAAGCTATCACCCGAATTCACGCCACTCACTCTCAAAACCGCGTTGGTCACTAAGCTTCTTCCCCATAAACTGAAGTGAGTTTAGTTATTGACGGTGGAGTTTTACCAAAGGATCAGCCCTACCTGACTATGAAGCGCGTCTAAAACGTCTAATTGTTATGCCGCAGTGGTGAATTTTACGGGGATACTTCTCATGTGTAACGATATGTCTCAACGACCGGCGATACAAATGGAAATTGTTAAGCGATGCAAATGAACTTAACAGCGCCTTTGCAGGTCAGCGCGGCGCGCAGGGTCCTTCCATGGCTCTTTTTAAGATTCTTTCTGCGCTCCCGTTTCCCAGCCGCCGATGGGGACAAATATTGAAGTAATAAAATGCATGCAGATGAATACGCTTTCTCTCCTCGATTTCACTATGCGGGGTTGTCAGGGACACTTTCTGACTTGATGTACATCGTCATGGCGACAGAGGCAGCAGGACAAGAAGCCACTAAACGCCACAAGTGGCCCGCGGCTAAGCTCTTTCGTTTTTGTGCAGCCGGAAAACATAATACACTACACAGAAATATGTTTGCTGTGTTTATGTGGAGATTAACTTTTGGGGGAAGTTTATTATAATAATACACGACGAGAAAGGGAAAGCATTATACGATCTCCGTACAGCAGCAACTGGAAGTAATTGGGGTTGATTACTTGTTTAAAGTGTAACATTGCATTGGTGTTGTTTAAAGAATACCTCCATAACTGAATGTAAGAGAGGCCTACTAGCACTAGTTAGTAAGTTAGTCTCAGTGCTAAGCTATCCGGTTTCTGGTTAGTAACAACACAATTGTCAGGACCTGCTTTCAAGCGAGCACTATAAGGGTTTTGGGAGGAGTCGTGCTGAACTTGTGCAGGTTGCTCTGGCCGGTTCTTGGGCACTTTGAGAGTGAAACAGCGCATTTGTTACACAGCTGTGGTTCCCTGCTGGATGCGCACTAGTGCTGTGTGCAGCTCGCCCCAAAGGACGCTGGAATTCTGACCAGTGTGGGATTTTGTACTCAGGGTCAGGCCTGATAAAATATGTCTCCTGTTACCTGGGTTATTTTGGAAAAGTTTGGTAAAAGTCACCATGATCCGTGAAGCGGCAGTTCACCGGCAATGTCATGTGAAACTCTGTTCTGTTGTGTGTCTGTGCGTGTGTGTGTGTCTGTGTGTCTGTGTCTTTGTCAGTAATGAATGTGGGCGGGTCTGGGGACAATGCGGGCTGTTCGTCGCCATGGGGATGGGCGAGTTTCCCTCCAGGGGGTCAGGGGGTGTTGTCGCTAGCGAGGAGGTCAGCATTCTGTGATTTTCTTCTGCCCGTCCCCTTTGTGCCGCGTAGCTGGCTCCGTCTCTCTGTCCTGTGACACCATCAGGATGGAGATGACGAGGACGCAGACGGCACTTGTCAGGGAGGGTCTGAGGGCCTGGAAAGATGGAGGTCGGGGCAGAATGGAAGTTTGAATTTTGAGGGGTGGAGGGGATAAGGAAGTATAAGGAAGTAACACGGGCCACAAGTAAATGTGCTGTAAGAGTGCAGGAGTGTGGGGGAGTCTCGCTTAGACAAGTGTGAGACGGTGAGGCTGAGATTAGCGTGCGATGGTTGGGGGGGGATGACGCACATGGGAGGAGAATAAATAGTATGCAGTGTGGCCCTGGGGGGGTGGCTGTCTGCGTGTCACTGGCACAGGGAATCGCCCAGGTGAGCCTGCTAACCGGGGGACGCCCTTGTGGTCTCGTTTCCACGGGATCATAGCCTCCATGGTAACGGAAGTGCCGCGCTGAGCAGGGAGGCCGGAAGCAGGCGTGCAGCTGATACCTCCCGCAGGATGGGTGCCGTGGCGTCCCGTATATCAGGACGCTGGCTTTCACATTTTTTTGGGGGGGGCCCGGGCTCTTGTTCTCTGAGAACATTAAATTTTGGTTCTCAGGACATTTCCCGGGATACAGGTTTGAACGAAACAGACCAATACTGCCTCAGATCACTGCAGGAAAATCAGTTTCACTTACAGGGAGATAGTGGGAAGACTTTTTTGGAGGGTCGATAAGTAAGAGGGTGTCCCTTCCTTCCTCAATCCGGTGCATGTAGCTCCATCTGCCAGACTGGGCTCTGGCTGCCTCTGACGGGGGAGGGGGGGGGGTGCTTCGCAGAATGGAAGTCCAGACCACAGGGCCTGCTCGCCATGCTGTGGGCCAATTCAACAGCAGCTCAATGGCGATGCGTAGAGAGTGCCTCTCTGCCTCCTCAAGTAGGGGATCTGCCTCGAGGAGCGAGTGAGAGAGAGAGAGAGAGAGAGAGAAAAGGGCCGGGGGGGGGGGGGGGGGAAAGGCTCTCCTGTGGCAACAGAAAGAATGTGGCGTGCTGAGACTGACCACGCTGTGAGGGCCAGGGAATGGCGAGGAGAAAAGAGCAAAGGGGGAGATCCAGGCCTGCCGAGCCGAGCCAGCTCTCCAGCATTTGGAGATGTCTGAGGCATCAGCAGATACAGGCAGGCCTTTAGCCCATAAGCTGTAGCCCAATAGCTATAACCTGTGGGCTGTAGGCTGGAAGCTGTAGCCTGTGGGCTATAGGCTGTAAGCTGTGGGCTGTAGGCTGTAAGCTGTAGCCTGTGGGCTGTAGCATATCGGCTGTAGCCTGTAGGTATGTCATGTGGGCTGCCCATGAGCTGTAGCCTATGGGCTGTGGGCTGTAGCCTGTGGGTATATCATGTGGGCTGTAGCCTGTGGGTATATCATGTGGGCTGTAGCCTGTGGGTATATCATGTGGGCTGTAGCCTGTGAGCTGTAGGCTGTTGGCTGTAGCCTGTGAGCTGTTACAGGTGCTTCCTTATTCACGAACAGCCATCAGCAGGATGCTGTTGCTTTTCATAGTAATTTGCACTTTTTCTTAAACAGCATATATATAAGTGCATTTCAAATGTTATTATGATGTGTTGTGTCACAGTAGGTTATGAAGAGCTCAGGCTTTTAGTGGTTAACAATGGGAGTGTTAATTCCCCTATATCCGACTAGCGGATTTGCTGCGCTCTCCCTGCCTCATCCGAGGTGTCCTCCTTTGAATTTCCCTGGAGTTTTCACAGGAAGGGATGGGGGGAAGGGATACTTTTGGGCCAGTGGTACGGCAAAAGTGTACCGACACACGGGTGCAGCCTGCAGGGGACTGCCTCGGTGTCACCTCTGGTGTCATAAGAAGCCCCCCCCATGGGAGTCAAATTAGATGCCAGTGGCAGGAGGGGGTAGGGGAGTGACTCGCTAAAGCCAGAACTAGCATCACCTAAAAGTGGGACCTAGATTTTGTCATCTGTTATATATAAGATTATTCCTTCTGATATTTGCCTTGGTGCCCTGCTATGACATTCTGCTATGGAATAGGAGGTAGACAGTAGGCTCAGTGGCCAGTTTATCACTTGTTAATGAAAGCCATTAGTGGAGAATGGCCAGAATGGTTAAAGCTAATAGGAGGACCATAAATGCAAAGATAACAGCTCAGGAATACAGTTGTGTGGAGAGAGTCATCACTGACCCTACAGCTTGCCAGCCCTGGAAGTGGTTCTGGGTGAGCCCTGCCTGGTACCAGCTGAGAGTACCTAATAAAGTGGCCTGTGAGTGCAGTTGCTGTACGATCGTCCGTCTCTTCGCGAGTGAGCTTGTAAGTGGAGCTGGCATGAAGCAGAAGACCCCCACGGCTGATGTCCGCGAGGGCGCCCCCCTGTGACGCGTGTGGCTAGAAGTGTCAGGCTGCAGTGTTTTCCTTCACGCTGTGCTCCTCGGTGCGTGACCCCAGCGCCGCATTCTTGTAGGTTCATCTCTTTGCATGGGAACAAGGTGATGAGGATTGCGGCTGGGACACATGGACCAGGCCTCCGGAGGGGCAGGGTGAGGATGGGCACTCTCAGGCCCTCTTAGCTCAGCTCGTTTCTGTTTTAGAGCAGCCGTCTCTAGCCTGCAGTGACCGCGATCAGCTGAACTGGGTTTTTTGGTTAATGTTCTGTTGCATTTGAGCAGTACTCTGGTCCAGGAGGAGGTAAGCTAAGTCTGCCTGTAATTAGTGTGCATCGCTAAAGCAGGTAATCGGCTTGAAGGAAACACAGGCCAGTGCCTCCATGGGGCACGCAGAGCTAATGCAAACGGTAATGCTATGTGAGGCCCAGGCCCACCCCCCTCAGGGGATCACTGTGTTGGGGTGCTGGCCAAACTGCCGGTCACTTATTCGGGGCCATGGTCCAGTTGTAGGTTCTGCATGTGGGGCGCGGGGTCAATAATCGGGCTGCTGTTACCAAAGCCACTTGAGAAAGCACAGCCCACATACACGTGCTTGAAGAGCTTTAGCCTTGAGCTTGATTTGGCTACTTTCCGACAGTCGCTAGCATGCACCCGTCCTGAACCCTGGTTTAGAATGTCCGACTTACAGACAGGCTGCAATAAAGCTTAATATATAAAAAATTTTAATTAAATACAGTGGTTCGTAATAACGAATGCATGCACTGCTTTGTGACGCTAATGAAAAAGGTTTGTTCAGCTCAGTTACGCATGCAACTACTTTTTTTTACTGTATTATGATTATTGTTATTATTATATACACTTTGTTATTATGGTTCGACCTCCAAAATCGATTTAAGACAGACTTAGGATGTCTTAGACAGACTTAGGTTCGTAGCCTGTGGACAACCTTTACTTCATGGTTTGTCTTTTGTCGTTTAGTCTTGCTGGCATTTGGTTGTTTTTTTTGTCTCTCCTGTTGCCGTTAGTGACACACTGGCGCATTAGTCAGCTGAAAGTGGCGCCTTGACGCACGCGACCTGCACGGCAGAGCCGCCCCGTTTATAGGGGCACCATCTGCGCGTGTCGTTTCCGTCTCTTTAATTAAGGAGATGAGCGGCTGGCCCGCTGAGCCGAGCAGCAGTCGGCCGATCGGACCTCCCGCGAGTCCCTCTCGCTTTCTGGTGACGGCCGTGCTCCTCTGTCCCGCCATAGGCCATCGAGACGAAAGCGATGTCACTGATAGTGGGGCGCTGCGTGAGTGCTGCTAAGACTTAGCTTGATGGCACCGAACATAACGAGCTGGTCCAGCGTGCCTGCTGACTCGCTGGCTGCTGTCTGCTGATGCTGTTTGTTTGTTTGTGTGTGTCTGTTTTTAACTGTGTACAGGAGGGTTGGACGACAGAAGGTTTGGAGACCAGAGGTGACTATCAGAGTAGTGTACAGACCATACCACTAAACTAGCTGCAGTGTCTGATTTCGCAGAGTCTAGTGTAGCTGACTATACCTTAGAGTCTGCAGAACAGTTGAATACGTATTGATGCAGCGTCCGTCCTTGTCCAACAGGACGGCTTGCCTTAGTTGTCTTCTACCGTAGTTCTGTTTCTATCTTGTCTTGGTTACAGACTAATATAGTGCTCTTAGAGCTGTACCGTCTCACTGTTTCACCACCTAGTATAACAACAGTACGGCATGGCATAGTCTAGCACTGTACTCTAGTTCTGTTAGATCAGAATAGACTAATATAGAGATGCTAGTCTCGTCCTCTGTCCTGCTCGTCCTTTTGTCACATCGCCGGGCAGGGAATTCAGGTGACAGTCAGGGAGGGTGAATGGAGAGTCCCGGAGAAGCTTCCCGGTGGATTTACACGCTGGCTTGCGCGGCTGCACACGTGCAGTTACAGTTTCAGGCGCGGAGGGGCCGGAGCGTCACGGAGCCAAGCGCGGCATTTCTTTTGTTGCTGTAAAATGATCCTCCTCCTGCAGGAGGGAGGCCTGGGAAAAGAAAGCGAACACAATCAAAGCAGACGCCTCCTCTGGGCCTCCCTCTTTCATTTTCTCCTCCTCTCTCTCTCTCTCTCTCTCTCTCTCTCTGTTCTTTTGGAGGTGAGCAAGGCTTGTGATTGAAGTGCCTATGTGACATTCCAAGGGGTCCCATGACATGTCACTGGGGTGACAGAGCGTAGAGCAGGACGGGATGGAGCCTCGATGGGAAAAAGTACCGTGGGCACTAATCGAGGATTTGTTCGTCCTTGAAGGCCAGCTGCAGCCCGCCCCCCCGCCAAGCCGGCTTGTTTCGTGCACCCTTGCAAGTGTGCAGGACCACTGTAAAGCCTTCTCCCGGCCTGCACTTCAGTCGCCTGCTCCCATAGGCTCCAATAAACTTTGCAGTGTGATTTATGATACGTGTGACATAAAGCGCGTGTCTGGTCATTAACCCGAAGAGGTTCCAATGCACAGGATCTCCACCAGATCTCTCCCACCCCCCCGATGGTGCTGATTGGTCTGTCCACCTCCCAGCAAGATTAAAAGTCCCCCGCAGCCAAATGTAATATCAGCTGCTTCACGGCAATAGGTAGTATCTGCTGCGGCAGCTGCACCTGAAGATGGCGTAGGTGTTGAGGTCAGGCAGGTTCTGAGAAAGTCCTTGCTCTTCACCCATGGTCCCACCTTCCACCCGCCCGCTCCTCCTACTCCTCCTATTCCTCCTCCCCTGGCAAGTCCTTATGGTACCTCCTTCCCACCTTTTGCCACCTCCTCCCCGCTCCTCCCATCCACATTCCTCCTCCTCATGCTGACTGATGCTGGCGAGATGCTGAGTCACGCTGGGCCAGAATGGGGTGGGTTGGGGGTGGTGCTCCTTCTGCCCAAGCGGTCAGGACCTCATTACGTCTGTTCATTTCAGGCTCAGCTTAAATTTCAGCTGTGGGGGGAGAGCCTGGAGTGTGATACGGGATGGCCAAAGTCACACACCTGCAATGGGTAGTTTAATAACCGGGGGCCTGACCCCTGGGGCTGTGGTCAGACCACACACAGGAGACACAGGGAAGGCGTTCCCATGCATCTGGGAAGGGGGGTCAGACTAGGACCAAAACGCCTTACTCCACCCCCCACCCCCACATCCACCTACTGAAGGATGCAGGGGGCGGGACTTTCTGTCGGGCAGGTCAGGCTCTGCTGGGCCTCTGGTTCTGTTTGCCCCAAAGGTTCTTTAAAAAGCTCTCTTTCTTTTTCAGATCGACCCGAAAGTGGCGTTCCCACGAAGGGCTCAGCCCAAGGTAACTGACCTGGACCCCCTCCAGTATCCCTGACCCCCGACCCCGACCCCCAGGGAGTCCACCGCAAGCCTCAGCGCCACCCTCAGGGGATCTCAGGAACCTCTGGGTTGGGGTGCTGGCCAAACTGCTGGTCACTGTTTCGGGACTCTGGTCTGTGCTGTTCAGACCCCCAGATTGAGCAAAATGCTCGTCATCCATCAGCCTGGGTGCCCCCTGGCTGGCTGGTCACATGCCATTTGCTCTGACATCATTCCCACCCTTATTCCTGGCAGTATTATTTACAGTGGTGATCAGGGGTTGGGTGTGTATGTGCGTGTGGGTGGAGCATTACCTGAGGTGTGACTCACCAACAACAGAAACGGCAACATGATTCAGGCCCCCCCGCCAACCCAAAGCCCGTGTGTTGATTGGTCATCTTCACAGAGTCTTTACCTGTTTTGTTCACCAAATACGGATTTTTCCACAAATCATCACATGGCATAATTAAAGAAATCGGAACAGAATAGTTATGAATGGAGATGCTAGTTTGAGGCCTGATATTTCTACTGAAAATTGGTGGGACTGTGCTCCAAACCACCTTTAAAGTCATGATTATGGGTCAGGCCCGGCACCAGCTCTCGGTAACAGGGTGGGCCAGGAAGATTTTTTTGGGGGGGAGGCAATTACATATAAAAAAAAACTGTGTTGAGGCTGGTTGGGACAGCCTTGTGATTGGCCCCCCCCCCCCCCCCCCCCCCCCCCCCCCCCCCCCGGCCCGCGCCCCCCCGCCCCCCCCCCTCGTCGTCGTGGCGTCCCCCGCGCCCCGCTCTTTCCTTGTCCCTGCTCGGT
>JAODKM010000039.1:884816-895844 GCA_026780845.1 Petrocephalus sullivani
CCCCACTTTAGCCCCGCCCCCACCTAAGAAGGAGGGTCTTGTTGGCTTAACGGCTGCATGTGGAGCGGCACTGCCACTGGGCCCTGCGACTGGGAGTGTGTGTCCCCGCTCTGCACACCCTCTCAGAGGAGCCGGCCTCCTTGTGGCTCTCACAGCCATTTGGGAACAGCCATTCCGCATTAGCGTGCAGCGATGTTAATCTGACCCTAAGCAGACACATGCTTTACATTCTCTCGCACACACACTCACGCGTTTATTTGGCCTTTAATCTCTTTAATCTTGCCCTGACCCTGTATCCACGTGGTGACGAGGCTTGGTTTTATCGATCTGGGTGTTTGTTTTGTTGCTGTCTCACCACTTTATTCACATGCAGGGAGATATTTAATGGCTATGGCTAAGCCGTTTGGGGCCTGGCTGTGGAGGCCGCAACCCTCTCAGGGGTGGGGGGTGCAGAGCACACAGTTAAGGTTCCAAGCTCCAAGGTTGGTTCCAAGCTCAATGAGACCCTGCTCGCTCTGGGGCTCTTGGCTCCAGGGGCCTGGAAGACACTGGTCCCAGTGATGCTGCCCACCATTCTTCTTAGCTTAGTCTCGTGGCTGTATACATGGCTGTACACCCCCATACACCCATGGCAGCTACACACTTGTGGCCTGTAGGAGAGTCTGTATGGCAGGTCTTGGCATCCCAAACACAGTACAGGAGACGCCCACCCCACCCTCTTGGGTTGAGTATGCTCCCATTCTGCCAGCACCAAAATGTGGGTGGCTTGTGATGTTACTCTTGACCGCATTTCTGTTTTGGTGTCAGCACCTGGCATCACGTCATCGTGTGTGCTTCTCCCGTCTGCCCTCCCTCAGTTTGGGCAAAGAGGATAGTTATCAGTGTACTGGCTTATACAATAACACGTTAGAGTCGCGTGGGCTAGTACTAAAACCGTGACACGGGCTTGTTGTTCTGGACCGGAGTGCCGCAGCTGTTTCAGGCACAGGCGGAGAGGAAACCTGTCCATCGGTGTGGGGTTGAGCTTGTAAGAGCATGTCGGTTTGCTGTCGTGCGACCTGCCTTTCGGATGCGCGTGAGCCATGTGTTGGAGGATCCAAATCGCACTGAGGCCCAAAGCGAGTGTGACGACCGTGTGCCCATATATATAACAGGGCTGCCCACGGCAGCTGGGGAAAGGGTCACAGTGAGGAGGATGGGCCCTGAAACATGTCCAGGCTGACGGTGCGAGTGCTCCGGAGCTCCGCATGTATCTGCCCAATGGACCAAAATACCTGCGTATCTGACAGGAGGCTATTCCACACCCTGATTCTATGCATGCTCTTTCCCCCTTCTCAAACATGCGGCGATGTCGATGCAACTCGACCTGAGCTTTCTGGGGGTTCCCCGTGGTGAGGGTTGACAGCCACGGAGGGGCAGAGCACCCCCCGATGGGCCACAACCTCACGTCCGCGCGCTGACATCGCTTCCTGATCTTCCTCCGCCGGCTTCCTGTGACGCGCTCAATTGGACCTCCAGTTTGAAAATAGTCAAATGGAAAAACAGTAAAATCGGCTTTGGCCTCTCTGCTTTCACCACAGGGTTCGGCTTCGTGACCTTCGAGAACGAGGACGTAGTAGAGAAGGTGTGCGAGATCCACTTCCATGAGATCAACAACAAGATGGTGCGACATCTTCCCAACCACTTTGTCTTCTGTCTATCTGTGTGTCTCTGTTCATCTGTCTTGTGTATGTGTGTGTATGTTAAGGTTGGGCGATATTGAGTTTTCAAACTCAACAAGATATCTTTTACAATAACAATATCGCGATATACAATATTATCATTTACATTATTGTGGCAGTGGACAGACAGACAGACGAAGGCAGTGCATGTTGAGAAAACTTTACGAAAGAGAAGCTCTTTTATTGAGTTGTTAACAATACCTACTCAGGTACTAAACAAACCCCGAACCAGTTACAACGGTAGAAACACAAGTTAGTCAGATGTTGGACTGTCGGGTACACACATGGTGGGGGATTTATACAAAACTAGGGATACACAAGGATTAGACAGGGCTCACATATGACACTGGTTGGCCACAATTGGGAATTACAACTAATTATAACAACAACAGAACAAGGGGCCCCCGACAATACATTACTTTTAAAAAGTGTCATTCATTTACAAAAATTGCAGGATTTGGCCACAAGGGGGGCATTTAGCTGATGTTGCTCTTAACGGAAGAATATGTAGCCGCTTCGTGCTGGTATATTATGGAAGCATATTATATTCATCTGGAACAAAAAATCTGTTTTGTTTTTCCAAATTAATGACATAGTCATCCTGTTTTTACAAGTAATATTTTCCTGTTTTTCTAAACTAACCTTTCTGTTTTTCATGGTGCGCGATCTGCGTAGTCTAACCCGCTTATATTTTTTATCTTGGTTTGAGACATTGGGAAATATTTATGTTTCTAAGTGGTGTAGATGGAATTATCATTAGTTTATCAAAAAGGATGACTGTTATTAATTAGGAAAAACAAAACCAATTTTTTCCAGATTAATGCAATACGCTTTCGTAGTATATGGCTTTCCATTATTTCGCTGATATTGCAAGTACAGCCAAATAAATGTAGAATTGATATCAAAGCTAAAACAGTCCTCATTGTGGAAGGATATATTATGTGTCATGTCCTGCCTGCTACCGACCAGGATATTTCTAGTTGTTGTAAACACCTCTGGTGCGGAAAATCTTCGGTTGCGTGCTACATACTGTATGTGGATGTGTGTGTCTGTATCTGTGTTTGTATGTACATGTGTGTGTATCTCTGTCTGTGTATCTCTGTGAATGTTTGTGCACCTGTGTATCTCTGTGTCTGTGTCTTTGGAGGATAAAAAACAGTCTCTCCTGTCTCTGCAAAAGGTCGAGTGCAAGAAGGCTCAGCCGAAGGAAGTAATGTCACCCACAGGCTCCACCAGAGGGCGCTCCCGGGTGGTTCCTTATGGCATGGATGCCTTCATGCTGGGGATTGGCATGCTGGGTAAGATGGCAGCGCCAGTGTCCCATCTTACAGTGCCCAGGCCACAAGGCTAGTACCCTATCCTCACCCCACCCTACCCGCACAACCCACACTGCCATCGGTTCACACCCATTTGTTTTCGAAACGGTTTTGTTTCAAAGCAATAAAAATAAAACAAAAAGCAGATTAAAGATGAATTCAGGATTTGCAGTAGTGTGAAGCAGACTCTTATACCACAAGTAACCATCAATCTAAAGGTCAGGCCTTCTCCTCAAGCTCCCAGGCTTCTAATGGAACCCACCTTGCAATAGCCGCAGTTATTTATGAGCTAAATTTTGGAGCAGATGTTCTCATGACCTGTGTTCATCCAGTTGTCTAACTTGGGGAAATATTCTGATGTATACAGGAGCATAAGTGTAATAATCTATATTTATAATCATAATAATAAAAATATAAATTCTTTGTGATTAAGATGTTGAATGGTGACGGGCAGATGTTGAGCCGTCATGTAAGCGCAGGGCTTCCTCCTTCCGTGCAGGTTACCCAGGGTTCCAGGCTGCCACTTATGCTAGTCGCACTTACGCTGGCATCACCCCCGGATACACCTACCAGTTCCCTGGTAAGTCCCTAGCACTCGCAGGACACAACTAGTCAACCTGATGCGTCACATGATCATGGCAAAGTATGTGTGTGTGTGTGTCTGACTCTGTGTGTGCCTGCCTGTCTGTGTCTGATGATGGCTGATTGTGTCTTACTGTGCCTGTCTGTGTGTGCTTGTGTGTCTGACTGTGTCTGTGTCTGACTCTGTGTGTGGCTGTGTGTGTGTGTGTGTGTGTGTCTGACTCTGTATGTGCCTGTGTCTGACTGCGCCTGTGTCTGTGTGTGGGTATCTGTCTGTCTGTCTGAGTGTTTGTATGTGAGAGAGTGAGTGTGCTCAGTACTCACTTGCAGTGTGTAAATGTAAAACTCTGTCATATTTCTGTCCTAGAATTCCATTTAGAGAGGACCCCACTTCTGACATCACCCCACCCTCCTGAGATCACAGGTCAGTCACCCGTGCTGGTGGTTATGAGCGACTAGACTGGCAGTTGGTGTAATGCTGCCACCTAGGGGCAGGAAACATAATTACTTATTATTCTCCATCTTGTGTCCTACAACTGGTTGTTTCTAACTCTGTAAGATACTTTAGACACCAAACTTAAAATTTGGGCCCCTTTGAAAGCATATCATAATAGACCCCCAACCCAGACCAATCCAATTTTTAGGGAGCCCTTGGAATTGTCCTACCCCCTCCCCCTTTTAAGGTGCCCCTGTTTACATGTGTCACCTCACAACACGAAATGGTGTTGCTTTTGTATAAAAGGAATATTATGTCAAATAGTTTTAAATTTGCATATGTATGTAAAATATGCATGTGTTGTAATAGTGACCTTTTTGGAAAAAACATTTCTAGCTGCTGGTGAGGATCATAGTGTGCGTTTTTTCAAATCTGCGTTTCTATGGCTTAATTTGTACTTGTTCCCTGATTGCATGCTTCGTAGGCTGTCTGCCATTCTCACTGGCTCTTCTCTTTTTCCTGCCCAGCCATTCCTCTGACAGCTTATGGACCAATGGCAGCAGCAGCAGCGGCAGCGGCTGTGGTTAGAGGTACAGGTAGGGGGCGCTGCTGCTCCACTTTATTACAGTGACTATTTTACAGTTTGGTTTTCTGGCACTGAATGTAACACACTGAGAGTGGTACAGTGGCCCAGTGGGTAGCACTGCAGTTTCATACCTCCACGGTTACATGTTTAACTCCTGCCCCTAGTTTTTGGGTGCGTGGAGTTTGCATGTCTGTTTCTATGGGGGAAGGGGTGTGGTTCAGCAGATCAGGACATTGTGCTTGTTGTCAGAAAGTTAGTGGTTCAAATGGCTTGGCTGACAAAGAATTTTCACGCTGGGGCCCTTGAGCAAAGCCCTTAACCTCCAGTTGCCCTAGGGACTGTCTAATCATGCTTTCTCAAATGAACATCGTTCTGGATAAAAGGACCTGCTAAATATGTCAATGTAATCATCGCTGGACACGCGTCTAACTCGCATGAAACTTGGCCAAGAGGCTTGCAGAGAACTGGCCAGTGACAGCAGTGAAAAAATTGGAGAAGAGACAAACTGTTTTGAGAGGGAGACTCAATCTAAAAATAAAGTTATTGGTCATATTTTGAAATAATAAAGGCATTGGTCCTCCGCTGATAATTATATATTACTATAACCTTGGCTATGTGCTGCTTCTCGCTCGATGACTCCAGTGGACAGGCCAGGCCAGGCCTGGGACCCTTCTGTCGGGGCACTATGCTCTGTGTTTCGGGTATGTTGGTGATATGACATGGCGTGGTGAGGGAGGAGCAGGCCAGGCCAGGCCCAGGACCATTCTGTCAGGGCACTCTACTCTGTGTTTCGGTATGTTGGTGATGTGACATGGCGTGGTGAGGGAGGAGCAGGCCAGGCCAGGCCCAGGACCATTCTGTCAGGGCACTCTACTCTGTGTTTCGGTATGTTGGTGATGTGACATGGCGTGGTGAGGGACTTCAGGTGTTCTGACCCAGCGGGTAGTGCAATATGATGGGAGAGGTGGGTGGTAGTGAATACAGCAAGGAGGTGACTATAAATTAAGAAAAAAGCAAGTATTTCAGTGTACTTGAGATTCTACCTCACTGTCCCAAAAACATTAGAATGAGTTGGCAATTCACTTCCCTTCAAAGACTCAAAAAAGAATTTGTTTTTGCTAGGAACAGCTTACGAAACGTAAGCAGGCACATGATAAAAAGCAAAAATGGAATAAGGACCCCCAAAAACATTAATAGTTGTGAGCTAGACAAATAATAGAAAATTAATTAAGCAAAATTATGTAACTCACTATCCTACATTAATAACTGGATTCTTCCAATGCAAATATGTTAAAAACAATGTATCTCAAGAACATTCCAAATTTTATCAGGTGCACACTTTTTTTTATTGGGGCAGTCGCATTGTGAACTTTTATGCCGTGCACCAATGAGGACTGGTGAATCTTACCATCCCTAATGACACGGATGTCAAATGGGATTTTACTTACATGCACTGTAACTAAAAAAAGAAAAACATTCAGATCTTTGTTTTGAAACCGCTGAAATCCTTTATTTTTAATTAGATTTGTGACTAAATACACCTGCATATTTTACTTTAATAGGTATGCATTAACTGCATATTGAACTGGATAGGTGCATATTAACTGTACAGTATATTGCACTGGGTTTTAACTGTATATTGTACTGGATAGGTGCATATTAACTGTACAGTATATTGCACTGGGTTTTAACTGCATATTGAACTGGATAGGTGCATATTAACTGTACAGTATATTGCACTGGGACTGGTATGTTTTAACTGTATATTGTACTGGCACACATGTGTATTGACTGCACATTTTTGGCTGAAGCACCCCCTTGTGGCAGGGCTCCCACTAACAGACAACAACTGTTTCTTCACTGGCCCTCTGCAGGGCTGGTGCCAGCAGGGGTTCAGCGAGGAGACTCACTACATATAAATACAAATTGATAACTTGAAGGGCTGAATCAAGTACAATATGCACTTTGTTCATAAATAAGCAAATAAAGCGTACGCTATATTTAGTTGAGCACAGAGAAGGAATTTGCTTTGGATGGCCAGAAGATGGCGCTCTCAACTACATGGAGATGTTGGTTGAGGAGGCTGGGTGAGGTGTGAGGGAAGGGAACAGGCTCCCGCCTTCATGACGTGGTGCCTCTGTGCTCTGCTGTACCTACAGTACTGGGCCTGTGATTGTCTTTCTGAGCGTCAAAAAGGTTCACTACAGGGTTAAAATGACAATTTCCCAGTCTATAGATAAAACTGTCCTCTTCAAACGGCAGGTTACTGCAACATTGAAAATCACAGTGACGGAGTCACACAAACGGTGTTGGTGATGGTTATGGTCAGAGCCGGGTAGATTAAAGCATAACGCAGAGAATTCGGAAGGGAGACCGCCCACGCTAGTCGCCAAGCGACCTGACTGGTGCCTCTGCTGAGACAGTAAAGGCTGATTATGGGTTGGATCAAATCAAAAGTTAATTTCAATTCAGTAAACCAGCCAAATGCATCAAAGAGCATGGAAATGTGTGCTTGATTTCTTCCAGATAAAGAACGCCTGCTTAAACTGACAGTGCTTAGATTTCACTCGGCTGAATCTAAGAAAAGATCCTGAGGCTTTCCAGTGAAGTCATGTATCACTGCAGGTATCGCAGGAAATTTGAAAATAAGACCATGGAGGAAATGTGCAGAATAAAGCAATGGAAAACCCGTCCTACAATCTAGTGGTATTCCAGCAGTTGGCATTTGATGACTGTGGTGGTGACTCATGGTGCACAAAACAAGGGGATGCCAGTGTATCCGAGAGCACATAGCACAGGGATGCCAGTGTATCTGAGAGCACACAGCACAGGGATGCCAGTGTATCCGAGAGCACACAGCACAGGGATGCCAGTGTGTCCGTGAGCACACAGCACAGGGATGCCAGTGTATCCGAGAGCACACAGCACAGGGATGCCAGTCCATCCCAGGACACAGCACAGGGATGCCAGTCCGTCCCAGGGCACACAGCACAGAGATGCCAGTGTATCCGAGAGCACACAGCACAGGGATGCCAGTCAGTCCCAGGACACACAGCACAGGGATGCCAGTCCGTCCCAGGGCACACAGCACAGGGATGCCAGTGTATCCGAGAGCACACAGCACAGGGATGCCAGTCCATCTCAGGGCACACAGCACAGGGATGCTAGTCCATCCCAGGGCACACAGCACAGGGATGCCCGTCCATCCCAGGGCACATAGAGCACACAGCACAGGGATGCCAGTGTATCCGAGAGCACACAGCACAGGGATGCCAGTCCATCTCAGGGCACACAGCACAGGGATGCCAGTCCGTCCCAGGGTACACAGCACAGGGCTGCCAGTCCATCCCAGGACACACAGCACAGGGATTCCAGTCCATCTCAGGGGACACAGCACAGGGATGCCAGTCCATCTCAGGGCACACAGCACAGTGATGCCAGTCCGTCCCAGGGCACACAGCACAGGGATGCCAGTCCGTCCCCGGGCATATAGCACAGGGATGCCAGTCCATCTCAGGGCACACAGCACAGGGATGCCAGTCCGTCCCAGGACCCCCTAGGGCTGATATATTTGTCCTGATTCCCCCAGACCCCTTCCCCCCACACACACAAAATGGCTTTAAGTGTTGCTTTGGCATAAAGTTTTTTTGTAACACTACAAGCAAGTAGAAATTTCTCCATGTTTTCTCCCAGTATATAAGCCTTGACTGAGAAACTTTCCTATCAAAAACTTTCATTACATCCCTATAGTCATAACAGTTGTATGTATATGTGGTGTCCGTCTATTATACACGTTTTAATTATTTTAATTTGGTAGCGTCATATAATGTGTACAGGCATGTAATGTGTTCACATTATTTTTAATATTTCTGAAGGTTGCAATTTCTAATTCTAATTTCGATCTGCCGCTTGCTCAACCCCCCCCCACAGTTTGATTTTTTCACTTGCACCTGTGCCCCATGCAGCCCCTTCTTGCTGTACCAGAGGTAGGCGCCTCACAATTATTAATACCTCTGGTACAGTCATACATTTTTGAACAATGTATACAATTTTACAGCTGTTCTGCACTATTTTTCATTTTTAGATTAGATGCAAAACTGCATTTTGCTGTCTGGGTGCTTGCACTTTGAGCTATGATAATATAGCTAAATCTAAAAAAGTGTGCTGAATGGCAACATGTCACTGCTGTAGTAAACTGTCAGCTCTACAAAACACCCAGAACAAAGTGGTTACATCTTAAGATCGAGAGAACAATTATTTTTAATTCATGAAACAAATTATCAGAGGCAAATACATAACCTTTAGCTTACATAAATAATTGTAATGTCAGTAGAACAAAATAAATCAGGTCAGCTCAGGTTGGGGAGCTTGCACCGGTACAGCGTGTTGCTGCACCCAACACACAAAGAAACACCTCTCGATTCTGTTTGGCAACCCCCCCAGGCCGACACGTGGTCCAGTCCAACCCTCTGGAAATGGCCATCTATCTGCTGCAGCCAGGTGTTATGTCGGCATCCCCTTGACATGGTCCACCCGCTCGGGTCCACAGCAATGAGGATTTCGTGAGCTGGATCACCCTCAGGGAATGGTGCCACATGGCTGTAGAGCAGTAACTGATGCTACCTCACAATGCAGGTTATGTGCCTCATTCTGCACTCCCTGGGCGATTCTCCGAAGAGACACAGTACCAAAGGAGTCCAGTTATCATCTTAGATCACTGGATAGTGTC
Source organism: Petrocephalus sullivani (assembly GCA_026780845.1). Classification (NCBI taxonomy): domain Eukaryota; kingdom Metazoa; phylum Chordata; class Actinopteri; order Osteoglossiformes; family Mormyridae; genus Petrocephalus; species Petrocephalus sullivani. The sequence goes on from JAODKM010000039.1 coordinate 894,187, forward strand.
CATATCTCGCGGCCATACAGCAAAACAGTGAGAGCCAGACTTGGACCTTCGTCCTCTTACAAAGACATCAGGAGCGCCACACTCCCCTTTCCAGTGACCTCATTACCCCCCATGCTCTCCCAATCTGTCTACTGTCTTCATAGGAAGAGTCATCAGAGACATGAATGTCACTGCTGAGGTAAGTGAACCTCTCAACGCAGTTGACATTCTTTCCACAGACAGACACATTGCTGATGGCTGTGCCCAAGAGGTCATTAAAGGCCTAGATTTTGGTTTGTATCCAGGACACTCACAAGCCCAGAGACTAAGATTCCTCACTCGGTCTCTCAAGAGCCCCCATTAGGGCCTCCTTTGACTCTGTGAAGATCACAGCATTGTAGGCAAACTGAATATCAGTGAATCTTTCTTCACCAGAAGATCCCCCACAGCCACTGGACCCCACGACTATACCCAACACCTAGTATATGCAAACACTGAACAGAGCAGGAGCAAGAACATACCTCTGATGAACTTTAGAATCAATTGGGAAAAATGCAGGGGTTCTGCCTCCACTCTACACAGCACTCAGAGAACCAGTGTACGAGCCGGCTATGATGGCCAACAATTTCGGGGAGATCCTGCAAAGACTCAGTATGTCCCACAGGTCAGCTCAATCAACAGAGTATAGCCCTTTAAGAAAATCGACAGAGGCTGCAATGAAACTCTGTAAATATTCACGTTTTCACTCAACGAGAACCCCTAGTGCCAGGATGCAGTCGATGGTAGACTTCTTAGGTGTAAAACCAGATTGCTCAGATTGCTGGTAGGGGAGCAAGTGATCATGGATCCTATTGAGGATAACCTAAGCAAGGACCTTACCCAGCACTGAGAGCAGTGTAATGTCCCCTGTACTTGCTGCAATCCAGGTGATCACCCTTCCCTTTCCCATTTTATAGTCATGTGGGATGTCATCCATAAGGACCATTCCATCCCAGTTCAGCGCTTGTACACTGGTGAACAACTGGTGAAGGAGAAGGTCGCCTCCCTTTGACTTTGAGTCGAGGGACAGGCTCTGACTGTTGTCTGTGTGTATAGACAGAGCAATACTCCGTTGTTGGACTCCTGTGCTAGCGATAGTTTGTCCATAATAAACACTACACTATATGGACAAAAGCATTAGAACAGCTGGCCATTACACCCACTGGAACTTTTATGACATTCCATTCACAATCCAGAGGCATCAATATGGAGTTGGTCCCCGATTTGCAGCGATAATAGCTGCCATTCTCCTAGGAAGGCATTCCACAAGATTTTGGACTATGTCCGAATAGCATTTTTGAGGTCTTGAGGTCAATTACTGATGTTGGACATGAAGGCCTGGTTCGCAATCTCTATTCTATTTCATGCCAAGGGGATTAGATGGGGTCGAGGTCAGGGCTCAGCGTGAACCAGTCAAGTTCTTCCACACCAAACTCACCCAAACGTGTCTTTATAGACCTTGCTTTGTGCACTGGGTCACAGTCATTCTGGAACAGAAAAGGGCCCTCCTCAAACTGTTGCCATAACATTGGAAGCATAGAATTGTCCAAAATGTCTTAGTATTGTAGGATTACAAATTTATAAAATGTTAAATCTAGCTTCCAACGTAATAGTATATAAACTGAACAAGTTATGTATAT
>JAODKM010000039.1:895944-906305 GCA_026780845.1 Petrocephalus sullivani
GACAACATCAAAAGCCTTTTGGAAATCTAAGTAGATGACATCATAGGCCTTCTTATCATCAACTTCCTGAGTAGCTATTTATGACATAAATAACAAAATAAAACTTGTTTGTATATCTCAAAGATACGTCTTTACTCAAGAAAAATAGAAAAGCAAACAAAAAAACAAACTTTGCATAGTATTAAAGATTCTTCCTCACTTTCTCATAAACATAAGAATGGGTTGTTGATCATTATGGCTTCACAAACACAAAATCAAAACCAAATTAACTTCCATCATGCTCATTACCAAACATGCATCAACATTTAAACATGTGGTTTGTGCAAATTAATTCCCTTAAAAGTTGAATTAAACAGAAGCAATGTCTTACCTTCACAGTCAGATATAAAATAGAGTTTGCTTTTGCATGTAGTACCTATCAAACTCAAGCAGGTACATGATAAAAACATGCTCTGCTGTGGTCTGGAAGCATAATGACCCCAAAAAACATTTATGACACCAGTTGCTCCCTAAATAAATAATAGGAAATGAATAAAGTATAATTATTCAACACACTGTCTTACATTAATAAATCGGATTTTACATATGCAGAGATGATACACGATGCATCCTGAGTTCATACCAAATTGTATCTGGTGTACACTTTTCTAATCGGGGTAGTCACATCGTGAACCTTTAATGCCGGTGCACTGCTGAATATTCCTCTCCCTGATGTGCAGTGTACGGCCTGCTGAGTGCAGTGTATGGCTTGCTCTGTGCAGTGTATGGCCTGTTCTGTGCAGTGTAAACCTCGCTCTGTGCTGTGTAGGGTCTGCTCAGTCAGTGTAGGGCCTTGCTCTGTGCAGTGTAGGTCCTTGCTCTGTGCAGTGTGGGGCCTTGCTCTGTGCAGTGTAGGGCCTTGCTCTGTGCAGTGTAGGACCTTGCTTTGTGCAGTGTAGGGCCTGTTCTGTGCAGTGTAGGACCTTGCTTTGTGCAGTGTAGGGCCTTGCTCTGTGCAGTGTAGGGCCTGCTCTGTGCAGTGTAGGGCCTTGCTCTGTGCAGTGTAGGGCCTTGCTCTGTGCAGTGTAAACCTCGCTCTGTGCAGTGTACGCCCTGCTCTGTGCAGTTCTTGTGTCACAGTGATTGGTTTTCTCCCTGCACATGCCCTCATTTCCTTCCCTCCCACTCCTTTCTTCCTTCCCACAAGGCTCCGCTCCGTCTCGCTCAGCCGGCTTCCTGGGTGCCAGCAGCCCGGGGCCCATGGCCGACTTGTATGGCGCAGCCAATCAGGATTCTGGTGTCAGCAGTTACATCAGTGCTGCCAGCCCGGCGCCCAGCACCGGCTTTAGCCACGGCCTCGGGGTGAGAGAGCCGTCGCTGTCCTCTGGTCCACCACTCATCCGACATACTGTGCTAAAGTGCTCTACCAGTTTGCTGACTGGATGGATTCATTATCTATGTGTCTCCTTTATTTTAACTATTAGTCGCACAGCCGTTTGTAATAATTTATCCCCACAAACCCATCAGGCACGTAAGCTCTTATCTTGGTCAGGGTCATGGCTACTACAAAGTGCACGGTTCCACTTTGGCGTGGAGAGCCAGTGACAGTCCCAGGCCGTGTCCTCATGGGACTGCAGTGCTCCCTACTGATGCCTATCTCTGCTGTCTCCCCAGGGGCCACTGATCGCCACGGCATTCACCAACGGCTATCACTGAAAAGGTGAAGAGCTCCTCCTCCTCATTTGTAATGCGAGTCAGCCATGTCCACAAGGCTACGTTTCTATAATTTCTGTGAAATATCTGATAGGGCCGACATAGGTTAGAGATCTGCCTGACCCTGTGCTCTGACCCCAAAACCCTCTCATCTGTATATTATGTATGTGTCTTTGTCTCTCATGTATGGCAGGATGGGATGAGTAAAGAACTCTGTGTTCTGTGGCTGTAAAGCATGAAGAATTCATTAATGTTTTGTGTGATCAGGAGGGGCGCTGGGTGAGCAGGCAGGAGGGCCCCCAATCCTTCTGAGCCAGCCGTACAACACACTGCTGCCGCTGTGGGCCTGGCTCCTTCCACACACAGAAGACTGTTCACTTCCTGTTCTCTTCCTTCTACTTCCTGTCAGGCTTCCTAGCCGATTTCTCTCTGTTCTGTCGTCACACACCTGTAGATTTCCCTTTTTATAGATTTACTAGATACAGCATAACTGTGATTTTCCAATTAACTGCATAGCATCTTAAAAGAGAGATTTAAAGAACAAAACGTGCAAAAAAAAATTTTAGGAAAGGTGTTAATGTTTCTTTGTCTATTCTTTGTGGCATTTTAATTTAATTTTTATTTGGCTGTCTAATGTTGGATAGTTACACTTTTTGTCAGAACCTGAAACCTTCATTGTAATGATGCAGAGGGAGAGTGAACAAAATTACGAATAACTTTTCTATAGATGAAATGATAGATGTGGGAGGGGGCGTGATTCCTGTTTGTGTGCGGATGTCTGCTGTCTCTGTGTTAGGTTCTTAATGAATTTTAACAAGGTGAAATGATCTAATTGAAATCTTTTTTACAAAAAGGTGTGCAAAAAAAGGATAAATGAGAATGTATATTTTGGTAGTTTTGAAGCAAAAGAACAACATTTGTAATATTAATAACGATCACAGTGATGAAGATAATCAAGAACTTTTTGTCTGTATTTGGTTTTAAACAATGTTTTGTCTCTGCTTGTAAAATATTGTAAATATAGCTTGTCCTTTGAGTTGTACTTTTGGGGGGGGCGGCAAGGCAGGCTGGGGGGGAGGAAGCTTTCTTGGGTGACCTGAGAATGATTGTAAAGGAGGAGATGAAAACCTGAAGTGTTAAAGGTCAGCATATGCCCCGTGGGGGGGGTTCAGTGGCCAGGAAAGGCCCGGAGGGGAAGCTGGAGGGGGGGGGGGTGTTTTTACAGAAACTTTTATAAAAACTTCTATTACCATCTTTGTGATGTCACACTTCCCAGCAGAGCAGGCTAAGACTCTCGCCATGCTCCCCGGGGCCGGCTGCCTCACTCTGTGTTGAGCATGAACACTCTGTAAGCAGCTTTATGTAACAAACACCCTTTTGTGGTCTGCTGGGGGACAGCAGTGTTTTCCTTTCAGATCCTACTGGCGATATTCAGCTGCTTTTAATACTGATTTGCACAATTCAGCGTTACATTTAGAGTGACTTTACCGCCCTCTGCGTTACTGCTGGACGCAGAAAGGGCGACGGGCCTCGAGACACGGAGGGGAAGAGAAGGGATGGGGAGAGAGGAGGAGGCTGAGTGTAAGGAGGCGGCAGGAAGCTGAGGGCTCCTGATGTTCGGCGTGGACAAGGGAGCAGCCTGGCAGCAGCAGCAGCTTCTGGTGTGGAAAATAACAACTAAACAGACCGGGGTTATGATGAGATTTAAATATTTGGCATATTTTGGCTCTTGGGCGAATCCCTTCATATGCATAATGAGAGCCTGAACCAAAGTCCTCGTGCTGTTGGTGTTTTGCAGAGGATTATGGGTAGATTTTGGGGGTGTCTGGACTTTTAATGTAACAATTGCTTCAGTCAGGATAAAGGAAAACACTTTGTGGCTACATCTTGGTTTCTCGTTTTTATTTGTTCATATATGAATTATTATTAATTGATAATGATTGGTAAATGTAATAAACATGAAGGCCAAATTGAAGGGCTTCCGTGTAAAAGGAGATCCGAGGGGTACAGGTGCTGTTGCCGTCGATCTCGACATACGCATCATTTCACAATCCCGCAATTACTGATGTTCTCGGGGAATCGCGAATCAGACACGCCCCCTTGGCGCCAGTGCGGGGGGGGGTTGCTTTTTATTGGATTTTTGTGTATTTTTATAATAATGATCATGAGAGAATGATGACACTGAGACACCTGGAACCATCTTTTTGGGGGTGTGAGTCTGGCCCTGTGCTCTGCAGGGGGTCGGGACTGTAACTCGTAACAGTATATTTTCTGTCCCGCTCCATGTTGTGTTCCCTTTGCAAAATGCATAAAAAATTCTTAATAAATTATTTCTAGTCTATCGATGGCTGTACTGCCTGGCCTTACTCTACTCGTGTCATGTTAACTGGCGATTGAACAACCGGACGCTGGAGGCGCAGACGCTCGTTAAGGGCTGCCTCTCGCTGGTATTCCCCATTAAAACATGCCGCTGCTGTTTGCGACAAAATCATATATACATACATACATATATATATACATATATATATATATATATACTTTAAGTTTAACTAGGTTTCATATATATCTGAGATATACATATATATATAATCAGAAAAGTAAATAACAGTGTTTGAATGAAACCTATGGGGCAAATTGATTAAATGCATTTACATTAAGTAGACCATTTATATACTTATATTCTGTTCATGTGCATTTTAATAACAATATAGTTTGAATAACAATGTCTGTTTCCGTAAATGTTAAGGTGAGAAAGCGCGGCCCCCACGGCCCCTACGGCTCCTTTGAAGTGCACGGCGTGCACGGTCAGTGCGTCGCGCCTACCGCGCGCCCCGTCTCGAGAGCCCCGCGCGGTTTGCGTCTCGCTACCGGGGCCCGACCACCGCGCCGCCTCGCGCTCCCACAGATCTGGACCATCTACCTTCCCTCCCCTCACCGCCACCCTCACCACATAACAACAAGCACATCGGCGCAAACACCTGTCCCCACGCCTCGCCTTCTCTTCGCCTCCGTTTTAAGCCGCAGAGCAAACAATGCACATTGTTAATTAATACCAGGCTATACCAGGGTAATGCCTGACACAGTTAGGCCTATGACGTACTTTATATATGATGCATGTAATAATTAAATATATACGAAACATGTCAATGATAAAGACATACGTAATAAAAAAAATCTCGTCGGTGCATAACTGTAACGCATGTAATAATTAAATGTAGGAAACATGTCAATGATGAAGACATACGTAATTAAAAAAACATCTCGTCGGTGCATAACTGTATGCCACATTTAAATTTACTGAAAAGATAAAACGCAGTTTCCCCCACCATAAAACCAGGAGTATGTGACGGGCGCGGACAGGCTATCTGGGAATTCGGGAAAGTCCCGGTGCGCAGGTGCGATAAAACAAGCCCCCCACCCCAGTTCGGCTACTAAATATAAAACTTAAACTATCAAGTTGCGGCCTCTTCTCAGCAAATTCCTCTCTGCTTTTTGTCGCCAGTCCGCACCTGAACACCAACTCCGCCAAAATACTTTACATGATAAAATTCTTATCGTACAAAATTACCAATAAATTAGAGAATTACAAAAGAAAGTAATGTAGACCTGAATAACTTCGCGGAAAAAAATCGTTTCGAGAAACTTCTGGAAAATGCGCAAATCAAATATAAGCCGGAGAAGTGATGTAACTGGTAATACTCTTATGTAAATTGAATACATATCAATAAGAATATCCATTATAATGTTAAACAACAGGCTACGATTAACGTTACAACTAATGAAAATTAGAGCGTAAAAGCCGCCGAATCAGGAAAACGTCACTGGATCGTCCGGACCGCAGAGTACACGGCTTGCGTAGTCTCGGCAGGTCCGCTCACAATGGAAATATTCTAAAAAGGATACAAAAAAGAGGTTAATAGTTTCCGAACGGTTAATGTATTTTCTTGTAGCCCTACGGTGGTTTGAAAAGATTTAAATATTATACATACGTGTATACACGTATTGTAACATACAAGTTCATACAAAACTAATTTCATAGTTTGTTACGTGAGGAGCATATGAAACCTAAATGTAATCCAAAGGCGCCCTAGCTGGGAATGAGAGGTTTTACCTGTTCTTGACGCGGAGATGTTAATGGGACGTTCAGCGTCGCGTACAGGACCTCCGATGCCTGCGGGCGATGCGGCAGCACAGCAAAGTTACTAATGAAGTTATTCCTCAGATCATTCGCCTTTCCATCAAAAGCCAAGCATGTATTACGGGCAAGGGCCACTGAGTGCATAGAAGCTACCTGACAGTCGTTTTCGCCGCTGCTGGAGGCCGGTTTAATTCCTGGAAATTATTTACAATAATTAAAATATAGGCTACACGAGAGTGGTAATGCCCATATTTTGTGAAAAAAATCAGCTTCTCTGTTTAAATCATATTCCGAAAACATTTCAAGGCAAAAATGACCTATTCAGGTAATCTACATTTTACGCTTTAATATTTGTGTCTCTTACAGCTTGTCAGTCTATGTTGTGAAATGTTTTTAACGTAATCGTAATTTTCCTTTTTAATTTGCCCTACCTTTGTACTTGTAGCATACTAGGAAGCCAATGCCCACAATTAACGCAGAAAACGCCAGCGCCGTCCACAAAGCGACGAGGAAGACGTCTTTTCGGGAATCGCTAACCGCTGAATCTGTTGCGAAAAGTATAGACGAGGCTGAAATTAAAATAGTGCTGTTAATGTCATTATTTTAAGAAACAGTATTTAGGAGATCTCGCGCATCCTTACCTGTTACAATAAAAACGGTGCCGTTTCCATTTAAAGGCACAGATAACACGGGGATAACCAGGGTAACTTGGCAAACGTAAGTACCGCTCTGATTCCTCCGCACGGATGGTAGGTTTAGGTAGGACCCGAGTTCCTGGATTCCCGTTACGCTGACACGATAGTCGCTGATAGTGGTGAAGTTGTTGCTCCATCGCACATCAGCTTCTGCCCTTCCAGTGAAGTTACCCCGAAAATAACAGGCCATGGTAACGTTGCTGCCCGGCTCCGCTTCGATCACCGGCGGCTCCTGCCGAACCGAGAGACGCGCAGCAGCCGCAGCGTCACCTGGGTGCAGACAAGTGAGGAGATTTAAGTAAAGGAGCCCTCAGAGTTATTTGCGAGTTAGCGTTTCTAGTCACATGATGACTACGGCTCAATATGCACTATTGTCTTTAAACAAATAGTGGTTTGAGTATTCAATAGGATTAATTATCATGCAGCCATAGGTGAAGTTTGATTTTATCACTTGGGGGACCAAAAATCATATATAGCCGGGGTGAACAGCCCGTCGATCGCGGCGTGTTTCCAGGTAGATAGATAATAGATAACAGATAATGTTTTATATCCTTGGTGGGCAACGGGTCGATCACGATCAAACACCTAAAAAATAAAAATAAAAAAACACCGAAGCGACAGGACCCGGTCGCCGGAGTAACTCGCCGTGATATTTCCTTTCTATTCTAACTAACACTATACAAAATGACACGCTTAACGAACGTTTATGAATAACTACGTCTATAAAGCATGCTTACATTAAAATCCCCTCCTGATATTATTTATCGTCCAATATTTTTGACTTCGTCAATAAAAGCCGGACCTTCATTATTAGGAGCGTAGGCCTATATATAATACAATACGTACTGCTTTGACGCCTTAGCTACAGGGCAGCAACAAACCGTGTATGCAAAAGTGCGGCACAGAGCACATTTATATCCTCACAACAGACTTATTGAGTCTTTACTGTAACTAACCGTTGGTTATAACTAACTAAAACAAACAACTGCTAGGTCCGTGCATAATACCTGTTAGCTAGCCAGACAAAACACTTAAAACGCAATTTGACTAATGCAAGAGAAGTCTTATTAACTGACATAGATTTAATTAACTGAAGACTGAAAATATTTAAAAATCACTCAGATGTAGCCTAATTTGACCGCCACGCAGCGATCGTCGCCTTAAATTCACTTTAGTTATAACGTAACGGGTTTCTTTGTGTTCGCGACAAAGTACAAATGTATGCACCTCTCTTACCTGACACGTTTATCTGGTCGAAAATTAGGCCTATTAAAAAACGTAAACCAAAACATCGTTTTGCACCATTCATCAGGACACAGCTATTAATTCAATGGGTGTGAAAACTCCATTACGATGTTACAGCAATTAACGTGCAACACAGTTGCAGAGGAGGTGTGATAATGCGGTTACAGCGTCACACACTCTCCGCTTTAATTCTGTGTCATAACCTTTTTCCGGATCGCTGCCGTAGAAACTGTTAAACCTTAGTTTCTGAATCTCTTTGCATTCAATTCCTTTCTCTCTACACTAAACACTTTACATAGTCTACATGTATTTTTGCTAAAATATAAAGTACTATATTTCTTCAATGCTTCAAATGATCATTCGTTTCGAGTAAAACAGTTCGTTACATTTAATCTAAAAAATTAACAATAATAATGACTACAAATAATTATGCAGCAACATCTGGTAGCAGTCAGTCCAAAAGAGAATCTAGCACGTTAGTTTTAATGATGCACCTATATTTCAGTTTGCAATCACGAGACTACTACATAAAGCATTAATATCAGAGAAAACGTAAAATCAGTAATATTTCGCTTGGCGACTAGGACTGGACTGTGAAGACTTAACAGTTTTCTGAAAGGGGTAATGTTAAGGTGTTTATATACTTTCAATGTATTTATTATGAAATATTATATGATTTGCTTTCAAACTGAAAGTTACTATCATTTTTCAGGGGCTAATCCTATTATAATAATAATAATGCCATAGGCCACATACAATATAATGTATTATTTTTAATAACATGCTACAGGCAACTAATACACGCGTTACTTTGTATTATGGAAGGGAACCCTAACGCTGAGACCACGCCCAAACGCGGAGGAAGGCGAGAATCGAACCCACAACCCTACAGCAATGATCCAGCATCCACTCACACTAACAAATATCGCAACATTCTCACCTGCACGCTTGGATGCAGGTGCAGGAGAGCACTATTGTATAAAAGGCAAATAAAGTATTTTGAAGGATGACTTGTGTAACTGGTCCTTTGCATTTCAGTTCAGTTCGGTTCTATTCTATAAGACATGGCCAGTTCTTTGGTCTGCATGCTTCATAGAGCCTACTCCCACCTGGACAAAGCTGAAACCACAGTCAGGACTGTGTACTTTCGCATCTCCAGTGCTTTCAAATCCTCTTGACAAATACATGACCAACAGAGGACAGTTTGTGAGGCTCCAGGACTTTGTGCAGAGGTGGTGGTGAGCAACAGTGAGGTAACGTTCTTCCTGGGGGGCAGCAACGTGATGTCAATCTATAGGAGTGTAGTGGAGGACTTCATCTTGTGGTGGAGGGCGAAACATCAGTAAGACACAGGAGCTGCCGGGGAGCTTCTGGCAAAACAGGGAGACCTGAGACCAGTCACCATCCAGGGGGAGGAAGTGGAGGAGGTGCAAGGCTACAGGTACCTGGAGGTTCACCTGAACAACCGAATGGGCTGGGTGGACAACACAGTGCCACTGAACAAGAAAGGCCAGAGCAGACTCTACTTCCAGAGGAGGCTAAGGTCTTTTGATGTGTGCAGGAAGCTGTTGTTTTATAAAGAGTGAAAGGTGATTGTCATTGTTGACACACCACAGCACACAACAACAAAATGTGTCCTTTGCATTTCACCCATGTGACATTGTGACAGCAGTGGCCAGCTAATTCACCACCCGGGGAGCAGTGCACCTCAGCGGTATTTGCAGGTCAGGGACTCAAACCGGCAATCTTTTCATTACACAGTCGCGTCCCAAACTATTGCACTGACTGTCTGCCCCAACAGTGCCCCATCAGTCAACAGTGGCCAGAGTACTTCTCTACATTGTGGTCTGCTGGGGAAGTTATAGTGTTTTGCTATATGAGACAGTGTGGCTGCATATTTCCAAGGATTTAAGTATGATTCCCATAGCCAGATCTGCATGTGCATATGGCAAGCTTGTATGAGTTTCCTGCGGGTGAGCTGGTGTCCTGCATTTCTTAGTGTGATGGACTGGAGCTGTTATAGGCTTCCTGGGATAGGATCCAGGCTGAATGGTTAATGGAAAGGGATTGATGAGAAAAATTAGTGTTCTTGGCAGCATGGAAGCTGGTGGAAGCCCATGTAGAGCCTTAGGCAAGCTTCACTGCATGGCACTGGTCTTTGGACAGTCAATGATGGTGAATATTGAAAATATTGCTTCTGAATCAGGGCCGGTATGCATAAAACTTCTTAAGAATGGTTGACTCCTCTGCCGTCCTTTCTTTGACGGAAAGTGCGCGGTCTCCATCTAGGTGCGTGTAGTGCTTCTGCCATCATGCAACTCCTAACTGGTTTAGGAGTCCTCTCCAGCTCTCTTAAATAATTTAGGAGCTGAGACTTATTCTTAACACTTAGGAACTTTTATACATGCCACTTACTCTTAAGTCTGAGAGTACGAGCAAAACCATGCCACTCTTACAATTATGATGCATTTAAGAATGAAACTCTGAGAAGTTTTATGCAATGTAAGTACCATGCTCCACCTCTGGGGGCGCCCTCTTGCGAATGCATGAGGGGCAGTCCTGAAACCAGACACCTCATGTGTCATACAGAG
>JAODKM010000039.1:913440-931203 GCA_026780845.1 Petrocephalus sullivani
GTTAAGTTCTCCCCAAGCGAGCTTGATGGGCCGAATGGCCTCCTCTCGTTTGTATAGTTCTTATGTTTTTATGTTCTTAAAGACTTCATTAATGAATACTTTATGATACTGGTTTAGTAAAACTCAGGCTAAGAATACCATTTGTCAAAACTCTGTTGGGAAATACAGGATGTACAATACTGGAAGTGCTAAACCAAGTACTTCTGAAAGAGGTGGGTCTTTAGACTTCGTTTGAAGACACAAAGTGACTCCACTGTTTGGACATCTAGGGGGAGTTCATTCCACCACATAGGTGCCAAAACAGAGAAGATACATGGTCTTCCTTGTGCCTTCAGAGATGGTAGGACCAGTTGGGCAGTGCCAGAGGATCGGAGAGAGTGTGGTGCATTGTGGGGTGTGATGAGTTCTTTTAGGTAGGACCGTCCCAACCTGCTGAGTCACACATAATTCCCTCCGGCGGGGACGGGGGGGGGGGGCTAGACATTTTGGGCCCCATGGAAGTATATCATATTGTGCCCCCAACCTAAACCAATCCAATTATGTTCCAAATTTTCTTGAACCAGAATTGCCTCCTTATCATCATGACACTAGCAAGGATCCATCCTCAGCCATGGACAGAAGCAGACCCTACCCTGAACATCTTCACCTTTTACTTAAATCTTACATCGTTTTTGAACATTTCAATAATTTTCTCACGTATTTGTTGGCAAACTGGCGATCCTTGGCCCATCTTTGCTCCTGAAGGACTAGACCTTTCTTGGATGCTGCTTTTGTACCAAATCATAATTACAATCACCTGTTGACATCACCTGTTTCAAATCACATCATTATTTAAGCAATTTACCGCATTACTAGCCCTAAATTGCTCCTGTCCCAACTTTTTTTAAAATGTGCTGCAAGAACCAAAATTGGAATATGTGTTTATTTTGTAAAAAACAATAAAATTTATGAGGTACACATTAAATAACTTGCTGTTGTATTGTTTTCAATGTAATATAGGTCAAAGATAATTTCACAAAGTACTGTTTTCAGTTTGATTTTAATTTAACATACCGTCCCAACTTTTTCTGATTTGGGGTTGTAGAACCATCACTGCCCTGCCTGAGTAGTATGATGGTAAATGCTCTGCAGAGTGCAGAAACCCATTGCTTTCTACTTCAGTAATGAGAAGACCTCGTCCATGGGTCTGTGCCACTGATCCGCTTCCCAGTGTTGTCCTTAAACAAAGACTCTATCTTTCATAGGTCCACAATTTCTTTCTTAAGGTACGTACCACTGGGAGCAAAAATGGATACAGAAATAATTAGTGCTACTCATGACTGGCCCAAAACCCAGACTGTAAATGGTAATATGGGGCTCAGCGGGGAAAGATCTGAGCTGGTTGTGTATGTGTGTGTGTGTGGGGGGGCTACTGTCAGAGCAAGCCAGTCCATTTCCAGGTCTGGGATTTAACCTAGATCTAATTAATCCTCACAGTTCATTAAACCTACCAATAGGTAGGAGCTTTTCCTGTGTAATTAGCACTGAGTGACTTTGCCAGTTCATTATGAGGTCTTATCAGTTCACTAAGGATTCCTCCGAGAAGTTTTGATTATTAGTCACCATTTACTGACCTACTACTTGTTTTCTAAACGAGATTTGGATTCTGATTCCGGTTCTGTTCTGCCTTGTTTTGTTTGTTTCTGACGACTTTCAAAGGACCAGCTTGGAATTCTGTTTGGGTTTTGCTCAGGAAGCATCCATGGGGGCCTCCACCTGACTCGTCACAAGCAGTCACTTCCGTCTGCAAATTAAGCTTCCCAGTCTCTACTTGGAATACCAGGAATAGACTTCCAGGGTCCATCAGCCTCCCCTCCTGTACCGTCCCTTGCTTTGGCCTGGAAAAGATCCACAGAGTGTAAATCTCCTCAGCCCTCTTTCTCCTGCTCATCCAAGTCTCTCTCTCTTTCTCTCACCCGCCCTCCCTCTCTGAAGGAGATTGTATTCACCCTTAAAAATAATTCAGCCACTCCTCAGCTGTAGTGCAGCCCTTGCAGTCCCCGCAGTCTTTACTCAGACCCAGTGAAGGTTGATCACTCGTCTGCAGTTTCTAGCTGTGTTCAGACTACTGTGTGCTTTAAGTGAAATTGCAATCTTTGTTTCTTTTTGTCATCTTTGCCTGCACCGATGTCGCTCGGCATGGCGGAGCTGAATATCAAACGTCCACTGGATGAGGACCAGAGTCGTCGAGACAAGGCAGAGGAAGCCCCCCCGCTACGGAATTACCTGGCCTTAACCATCTTCACCTGCTTCTGCCCCGCCTATCCCATCAACATCGTGGCCCTGGTCTTTTCCGTGCTGGTGGGTACCTGTGGGAATCTGGGTCAGGGGATCCAGTCATCTCTTCAGGCCAGGCTGCACTGGGTACCAGGTGCATATCACCCATTAACAATAGAAAGGGAAGCAGGTACCGGTTGTAGGAGAACCCTAACCCTCACCCTACCGGCTGTAGGAGAACCCTAACCCTCACCCTAACACCGGCAGTGGCAACAATCATTATACAGTCTGGCTGACATTGTAACTCTGTATTCAAATGACTAACATCACAACCAGAACTTAATCACAACATCATGATGTCACTCCAGAACAGCTTGAAGCCCAGACTTAAGGTGTAGGTACAAAGGTATGGGCTTGTTAGGGTGTCAGTCGCCTGCTTGTTCCCTGAACAGGCAAACTAAATCAATGGCTTTCATTAACAAAAAACTGTAAGTGTTAAGTAAATGTTGAATGTGTTTTAATCACACGTGGCTTGCTTTGCGGTACCTTAGGGCATGCAACTACTTCAACCAATGCAGCAGGCTATTTTGCCAATTGATGTGGTCTGCTAATGTCACACTCTGCAAAAATAGATCTATTTATGATTTCGGGTCTGTGGGATGTTGACATATGCCAGCTGCACCAGCATGATCGTGAGAAGCTCCTACGCTGGTTTCATGTGTAGGATGTGTAGGGGCTCATTGGGCCAGGACCATGCACGCTAGTGATCTGGTGCTGGATCCAAAGTTGCATGTTCTCCTACGTGGGGCTGGGAGGCTTGGTGGACCTCCCTGTATTTTAAATGAAAGGTGATTAATTGTTGACACACCACAACAAAATGTGTCCTCTGCATTTAACCCATATGTGCCATAGCAGAAGGCAGCTAATTCACCACCCAGGGAGCAGTGTCTGGGTACCTCAGTGGTACTTGCGGGACGGGGAGCCCTTCAATTACACGTTTGCTTCCCTAACCATTCGCCCACCACTGCCCGAGGGGCCTTGACATGACCATGAGTGTAGACCTTGTGGAAATGGGTGAGAGTACTGATGAGATGGACAGGCTGTCGCGCTCCCTTCCTGCCCCCTCCTCCCCCAGCCCCCCCAGATGTAACAAACACAGTGGCATGCACCCTGTGACACTAGCTTGCCCTCTTGTGGTCCTCCATGGGCTCCAGTGAACACCTCCAACTCATCTCTCAGAATTTCTTCAGAAACCTCCAAAAAGCCACCGCGCTTACCTGTATGAACCCCTCCAAAGGAACTCTAACCTCGCCAGGAAGGGAGAGACCTCTGCGGTTCCGTCTCTTATCTTTCATCCGCGATCAGTGCGATCTGTTTATGTCAGGAAGCTGTCACGTTGCATTATCTTGCAAATGCTTCCTTTTCCATGCATGTATCTAGGTCACGGTTAGACCTGCAGTCTTTTCTAAAAGGGTGACATTACTCTTTATCAGTCTTTGGATTTAAAATTGGGACGAACACATTTTAGGACAATTAAACAAATTGATGGACTTTCAGATGAAGGTGGAAAAGAGAGTGGTTGGGGTCTATGGGAAATGTGTGTCATTTGGGGTGTGGCTTCAGTCTGCAGCCCATGTAGACTGGTAAGCAGACACACCAGCAGGCTGAGGTAGGAAGCCCTGGGTGGCCTCTCTAGACAGCACCACAGTCATGCTGAGAAACTGCCAGCCTTTAGAAGACATAACCTCCTTCAGAAGCTGAGCAAACCCCTTCCTATGGGTTTTGCTTTGCATTTTATCCCTGTTTTCTGACTCTCTTCATATGCTACAACCAATCACTCTTACTGGGGAAGCATACTGGTCTCATCAAAGGTGTTTTGCGGCTGTCTGGCCTGAAGTAGCCTACAGGAGGCCATTTTGAATGTCTTAAATGATAGTCACTAACACATTGTGGGTGTGCAGACATTGGTACTTTTAACGGAAGGAAGTATCTAATCTGATATCGCACTGATAGTGTGTTATGACAGGACATGACAAAGGAGTGATGATCCATGTAGCAGCTCACGGAAACAGGGTTTTATTACACAAAACAGAACGAAGGGAGAGCCAGAAAACAAGAGGACTATGAGGGGTCAAAAACAAGACAGGCAAAACAATAACTAACTATAACTAACCACAAAGAAGACTAACGGGGACCAAGCAGGGAGCAAAACACTACAAACACAGGAACTAACAGACTGTAACAACCACAAAGACCAACTGAAGAACATGTCACAGGTGACACTAAGTACAACTAATGAAGCAGGTCATGGGACAGGTGTGAGCCAATGACAATCAGCCAAACACAGGGAATTTAGGTAACATGGGACAGGTGAGAGCCAATGACAATCAGCCAAACACAGGGAATTTAGGTAACATGGGACAGGTGTGAGCCAATGACAATCAGCCAAACACAGGGAATTTAGGTAACATGGGACAGGTGAGGGTAATTAAAATCAAGCGCTAATTCAAAACTCTGAGATACATGGAACACAGGTAAAACAGAACATAACTAAACTAGACATGTCAGGGGTAAATCATAAACAGAAATGACACAAATGCAAAAACGTAACAGTACAGTAAATAAGCCTCAAACTACCAATTGTGGTGATGCCTCATCCAGCCGCACGCCCAGCCCATACAGCCTCACGGTGACCAAGGTAACCGGGAAACCCACGAGTGTAACAGCAAACAGGATGGCCAGTGGGAACTGCTGGCCAAACGGGGAGATGGCACGTGGGACAGGGCCGGATAGGTATCGATCCTGACATAGTGTGAATAAATGATCTGCTCTGACTTGTTGTGGCTGTGAGAAAAGCCTCTGCAAAGTACAGCTGGAAGCTTCCTGTTAGAGCCGCCCTGTCTGCAGAGAAGCGGTGCCAGAGCGAGTGTTGGCACATCCAAGCCTGTAGGTGGCACTCTTCAGCCCGCTCTACGCGTCAGCATCCTCATGAGGGTGCTGCTATCTCCTTCTCTTAGTCCAGCTCAGCCAACAGCAGCGCCCCCTGCTATGGGCTACTCTGTTTCTGAGAGTGGCAAAGTGTCCAGGCATTACATGGCTGTTTCTTTACTCCTGTCACTGCTGTTTCTGAAACCCTCCCAGGCCTAACCGTCCTTCCCCCCTGTGCCCGTCCCTCCTCCACTCACCTGCCCCCCCATCCGCAGTCACAGAACAGCCACGCCGAGGGCGACTACGAGGGCTCCCGCAGGCTGGGCCGCAAAGCCCTACACTTAGGCATCGCCTCCTTCATCATTGGCCTGCTGCTCATAGCCGTCTACTGCATCGTCCACTTCACCACGGTACGAGCCCTCGGGCCCACCTTTGCCTGCCCTCCTTGTGGCCAGAGCGCCCTCCGACTTCGCTGTCAATGCGGTCAGACCCCCCATCTAGTCAGCCTCGACCCCGTGTCTGGACCCCACACGGCTCACCCTCCCTCATCATAGAAAGGCCGCCAGCAGCTGAGGCTGAGTCATGTCCAACATAACATCCTAATCCCCCAGGGGTCCTGTTACACGGCCCCCCCCCCCCAGCCAGACAGACAGACATGGGTTCAGATCTGTTTCCGCCACTTCCTACACTCGCACAGCAACGTGCGATATGACCCTAAACAAATATAGTCGTATTGCCATCCATCTGTCTGCCATACTGGTTACCTGCTACGGGATGGAGGTGATGATCGTAAAATCTATTTACAGTGCATATTTCTTGATGGTTTAAATTTGGTTGACAGTTTATTAACAGGGTGTACGGTGCCAGGGTGGCCAGAAATTGGACACTCACATGTACCACACTTTATTTTATGTGCATGTTTTGCATAGCAGTAATCATATTTTTATACATTCAGTCATTTCCTCTCTCCAGAGTCTGCACAGTGGTATAAGAATCAAGAGCACAGAAGCTGTCGATTAATCTGCTCGCCTTTAACGTTCCAGCATGAAGTTTGACCGCTGAGAGGAATTGAGGAGATCACCAGTGGAGGGGTCCTCTTCCCCCGAGAAGCCGGCTGCACATTTGCACTCTCTTCCTCTGTCTCTGGGCCTCTGGATCTGCACCCCACCCCACAGAAGATCCACCTGAAATCCACTGCTCAGTCTCTCCTGCCCCTCCTAATTCCCATTTTCAAGAGCTGAATCTTCTTGTGAAAAGGGAGAAGCTTGAAAATACTTTGTTTCCCATTGACAGTTTAATTAGCAGTTTTGCAAATTTATTCTGTCAGTTGAACGAATACAAAAACTGTCCATTAAAAATGACCAGTCAGCTAAAATGATCAGACAGCATAAAGGTGGAATCAAGATGCATTTCTCTTATTTGTGATGCGAGTGGGGTCAGTATCATGTAGTTTCAGGTGCTGCTTTTTAGGGCAGGGACGGGGCTGTGCTGCATATGACCTTTGACCTTTGAGGAGCTGGTGTGCATACCATGGCAGCAGTGAAGTAGGTGAGCATGTCTGCCTGCATCCACATTCACAGCTCATTTCTGCATATCAGTGCGCCAGTTACCTGTCAGCATCGTTTTCCTTTTGGGGCATCACTTTCCTGCTTTTCTAAATACTGTAGAAATAAAATACACAACGTTTGGCTGCAAATAAATGTAATAATGTAAGCAACTTACTTGATCATTGGTAAGTAGCTTATTTACCAGTTAGAATGGCCTATGTGAAGCTTTGTCTGGTGAAGTGCCTTGTGCAGGGGTTAAAATGAAATCAACCACCCACAGAGAACCCGGTGAAGTTACAGTTCATTTTTAAAAATGCAGACATAATTTCAGAGCTAAACTGTTCAGATGTAGAGGTGAGGGGGTTACATGTCCACTGATTTGATAAGTCAGATACCTTCCATCCCATCTTTAAATCTTCTAACCCTGGCCAGGGTCGCCGAGGGCCTGGAGCCAATCCCAGGCAGCATGGTACATGAGGCAGGGGTACACCCTTGAGTAGGATGCCAGTCCAACACAGGGCACAGGGCTGGGGTACACCCTGAGCAGGATGCCAGTCCATCACAGGGCTGGGGTACACCCCAGGCGGGATACCAGTCCATCACAGGGCACAGACACACACTTATTTACTTACACATTCATACACTATGGCCATAATATATTGTATTTTTTATTTCAAAAATTGTAAAGCTACTGCAGAACTGTGCAGAAGTGATTCATTTTGGTCTGTAAAGCAGATGACAATAAAGGACAAATGCACAACTGCATTAGTTATTGCATCTGAAGTATCATTTTTGTTTGACTGGGTTTATCTGCAAGTATATCATACTGACAATACTTCAGGTCAAAAGTTAGTTTTACTATTGATGAATAAGGCACCGACTCGTGTTTCTTCAGCAAGGCTAAATGTCCATCTGCTCTGGTGGATTTACCCCCCCTTAAGTCATTTGTTTTATTTTTGATTGGGTTACCATGTGTATAATCAGTCTTTTGGGTTGAGCCTTTCTTGTATTATAAGAGTTACAAGCAGGCACAGATGGCGGTACTGATGTGTGGTCACCAGGGTTGCATAGCTGTGTTGGGAGGGGGGTTGTCCTGCCACACTCACTGCCCCCCTCCCCCCAAAAAAGCCCTTCATACCAAGTGCAAACTGAGAAGTCCGGACGGATCCGATATTCCGATATATATAATCCTGTCAGCAGTGGTAGCTAAATATAGCGGCCGTGTTCAGTGCTGGCACAAAGCTGGACAAACCTGCAATTCATACAGGAGCACCATTAATTAAATTTAATCCATGAGCGCCATTTGATGCCAATGAGAACGAGTCAAGATGTAACCAGATAGTCAAGATGTAACCAGATAGTCAAGATATGTAACCACAGTAACCAAATATGAGCATCAATTTCCATTCAGCAGACTTTAATGTCATTTACACCACATGCTCGAACCTTTATTTATTTAAGTTTGCATGTGTTTTTCGAAGCCATATTGGATGGATGTGTCACCTGCTTCCCATAGGTTATCGATGGCATTGTCCGGGTGAGTCAGGGAGAAATAGGATAACTGTCAGGAATGTGTTAGGAAACCTCGATTCAGTCGCCAATCAATTTCTCCCAACGTAACACTCATCATTTGGAGAATTACAGTAAGCCTACTGGCCCCATCCAAGTGCCCCTCGGGATATCGCTAAAAACGTGCATCAAGGGTAATAGTGAGTGCAGGCAATACGTCCCCTGGTTAAGAACGTCCTGCGTACGAAAGGACTGCCATAAAGCCAGTTACGTTCAAAATCTGGGTTAAATACAATATGGTTAACGAATCCACGCACTGTTAATTTTGTGATGTTAATGAAAACATTATTATTATTATTGTTATTATTATTAGGAATGTCCAGATCCGATCACGTAATCGGAAATCGGGCCCGATCACGTGGTTTCAGACTCGATCGGAATCGGACGTTACCTCCCGATCAGGACTCGGATATATGTATATGTGGTCCCTCGCTATAACGCGGTTCACCTTCCGCGGGCTCGCAGTTTCGCGGATTTCTTTTAGTGCAATTTTGCATGCTTTTTTTTTTTTTTTTTACAGCGCATTGTGTTCTGTGTCCTGATTAGCGCATTGTGTTCTGGGTCCTGATCGGCTGTAGACCATTGTCAATCTCCTCCGTGCCGCATCTCCTGTACAGTGCAGAATGCGTTCAGCTTGTCAAATTTGAATAAATCTTCGATCGCCATCAGTGTGCTGTACTGCATGTTTTTTCCCCAACAAAGTCGACGAAACGTTTTGTGCCGTCAAATGCACCTGCGGTAGCACCCAAAAGGCAGAGGGAGATGCTAAGAAAAGTGTATAAAGTGTGTAGTGAGGGTATAACTTTACAGCCTTAAAACATATAATAATTGTAAAAAATAAAGCTGGCTACTTCGCGGATTTCGCCTATTTCGGGTTATTTTTAGAACGTAACTACTGCGATTAACGATCGAGGACCACTGTATATATTTTTTAACACATCTATAGTTATGCGGTGGCACAGAGTTGGACCTCAATTGACTCCACACAGAAACAGCAACGCGTGGTGCATGACATCACTTTGTTGCAAAGACGCTATTGGTTAAATGGTACTTTAAGTTGAGGTGCTATTTGTTTTAATATTAGACTTTTTTATATTTACTGTTGCATTAAAGTCCAGAAGTGAAGAATTAATGTTATTTATTACTTGATTGTTCAATTGCTACCTCACAGAAGTGCTCTGTTTGTTAACAGAGTTGTTGAATGTTAAAATAAGGCGAATTAAATAAAAAATTAGGAACATCCAGGATCTGTTTCTTCGCTTTTTTATGTATTGTAGAAGTATCGGATCGGGACTAGGTATCAGTAGATACTCAAAATTAAATGACTCGGACTCGAAGGCAAAAAAACCTGATCGGTACATCCATAATAATAATAATAATTATTATTATTATTATAATTATTATTATTAAGACAGACTTAGGGAACGGATGTCATTCGTAACCTGGAGACAGCCGTGTACGCCGACCCAGCAGTAATGGGGATTTATTCTAACAAAGCAGGATAAAAACACAAATTTTCTATGTATTTATTAATTATTAATAATTTTAGAAGGTTTAATAATATATTTTACAGTCTGACGTGCGAATTACAGCGAATTACCCTCTAGTTCAGAGGAGCCCAAAGCAGAGCCGCGAGTCCGGATGAGCCCAGCTCGGTTTGTCCGCACGGCGCTGCCGTACTTCGGGCGCGCGCACGCCGCTCCCGTACGTCGAGCTCGCGCATAGCGCGTCGCTCCGCCAGAGACTCTGGCACAGTGGTTTGGGAGGAAATGGCGAAATAAGGAAGCTCACCGAGCAGCGCATAAAGATATAACTGTTAGGTTATATCCGACTGACGCGCTGATATAGCAGAGATACACTTCGCTGCGGACTGCTGGCGGAGCGGAACTCGACATTCTCTGTTTCGAAGGAAGCGCTTTCAGCATTTGGGAAGCTGCGCCCGGATAGCCTGCCGCCGCGCTGAGGTACTGTCCATGGCGGCCTTGCGGGTGGCCGCGCACGGAGACCGCTCGCTGCGATGACAGCCAGCGCCAGATCTCATTAGTAACCTAGGCGAGAGCAGGTGGCGAGCAGGTAAAGCGCGAAATACCGTACGGGGTGCCATGTAATGCCTGGACACTTCGCCACTCTCCCCTTTTTAAAAGGTCTCTGACATTTCTGTACATCTGGGTCTTCATTTTATAGACGCTGATCTCCTTTGTCGTAGTTCAGGTTTACTTATGATCGTTTATTAACAAATGTTAGATTGTCACATGCACATGGATTATAGCCGTATAATTAAATACGCAAACTCTACATCCTTTGGTCACCTGGTGTTACAGTAGTTGCCCACATGTGATGTGTGTGATATTATGGAAGGACGACCTGATGGCAGTCGAGATCCCAAAAGCTAGACTTTCAAAAGTATGAAGCTTTGTCCAATAATGTCAAGAGGAAATAAGTACTCAGCACTATCACTTATTAAAATAGTATTTATTATTGAAAGTATTGAGTAATTGAGCGAGATATAATGCTAACATTAGATTAAGGATGCTGGTTTTGCTGGAAAGTCACCGGTATTATCCTTCATAAACATTTGTGTTTGTTGTGTTGCGTTTGGCCAGAGCTGGAACCATGGGAAACACCAGCAGTGAGAGGAGCAGCATGGGCCACGGTGACAAAGCACACCGGCGCGACAGCCGCGGCCAGAAGGAGGGCGACAGGCCCAAGATCCTGATGGACAGCACAGAAGACGCCTATATCTTTCAAGGGGTGGACATCAAGGTACATTTAAAGAGTTGTCAGATCACTGTGACACTGAGTGGGCCCAATACACATGCCGGAATCAGAGGAATAAGGATGCAAAGGTAGATGATGACTTTTCATTTACTTTACGGACCTTATTCTCACACCATCGTAGAGTCTCGTGTGACAAAATAGCAAACAAAGCATATTGATTGCCTCCAGTCATCTGTTTGTATTTGCATTTATCTGTAGCTGTGTTTCATACATGGGTTAGGCTCCGGCAGAGAAAGACGAGTACCTAGCCTGGCAGCAGGACCTGGAGGCTAACGATAAAGGTCCCGCTCAAGCCCGGCCCACAGTGTTCCGCTGGACTGGCACTGGCAAAGAAGTGTTCCTGTCCGGATCCTTTAACAACTGGGCAAATAAGATCCCCCTAAACAAAAGGTAAGCTTGCTGATTCAGCACCACTGATTGGTCCAGTGCCACTGGTACCACTTGCAAATCTGACAAATACAGACTGTTTTATCACTTTTTTCCCCCAGTGTGACCTATAATGCATTTCAGTGCCGTAAAGCACATAATGTGCATATTAATATATTTTTTGAAAGCAGCATGTGTAAAATAGTTAGTGTAATAATATCATCTCACAGTATGTCAGTCTTTCAGCTCGGGCATGTTTCTGGGGAGGGTGTGTCTTCAGGCTTCTTTCCCACTTCTCAGCCAGAATAACTTTGTGGCCATTGTGGACTTGCCTGAAGGGGAGCATCAGTACAAGTTCTACGTCGATGGACAGTGGACCCATGACCCGAAAGAGGTGAGCACACAGCAGTTAAAGGGTGTGGCTTGCCACCCGAAGGTTCCAGGTTCAGCGCTAAGATATGGAAAACAGGGCTCCCCAGCTATTTGCCAAATTCCATCAGCAACATAAAGCTGGCTGGTGGGGGTTGGGGGGGATTCAGTTGTTTCATTCCCCCCATTGGTGGCTACTGACCAATCCATATTTGGGAATAGGACAAATAATATGCGTTACAAGTTTTCATTGGTGTGTTTATTCTGCTTATTGTACAGTAGTGCAGGAGAGTGCAGTAGTGAGAATACAGCACAAGGGTAGAGGTACGAGGCAGATCAGTAGTGAGAAGCAAACATGATAATGAAAGACACAAAAATGCAGCTAGCAGTCAATGGGTGTTCAAACATTAGCATGTTCTACAAACGATATTAAGAAAAAATCCCTTATTATACTGATGCTTGATTACTTTCTGTGCAGCCTGTTGTAACCAACCATCTTGGAACCGTCAACAACATCATCCAAGTGAAGAAGACTGATTTTGAGGTGTTTGATGCACTTATGGTGGACTCACAGAAGTGCTCAGATGTTTCCGGTGGGTGAAATTCACTGTTAAGAAGTACATGGATGCATGCAGGAGATGCTCCTGGAGATTGTTGGCTAAGCATTTGTAGTCTACCAGAGCTTTGCTTTGCCTTTCAAAGTAAAACACCCTTCTGTTAAAATACAGAGTTTTGCCTTTGTACTCAGCTAAATCCCAGTTCCAGGAAATTTCTTCCCTTTCTGTAGATCTCCATCTGTACTCTGTTGATACGCATGTCAGCCATAGCAGCTGCTGCAGCCAATCGCAGGAGGCCATCACGTACATGGAATCTGGATTCAGTTTACGTGGTGGCATTTATTAACTTCATTATTAATATAATGGTAAATTAAGTTAACACATCAGCATTGTCTAAATGTTTATTTTTCTGATAATTATCATGGAACAAGTTGTGAACGTAGGCATCAAATTAAATCTTTGAAAATTTTAAATGCAGAAATCTGCACACATCATCGCAAGTGCAGCAAAAGTGCAGCTCTGCTAGGCTTCACAGTGGGGAAATGAGCACAGCAAGCACGATATTTACCAAAAATCTGAATCATTATACAGAGCAGTGTCTCCCAACCTGGTCCTTGGGGACCCCAAGACAGTCCAGGTTCCCAGCTCATGAGGACCGGGTTTGGAAACACTGATAAAGAGCACCCAGTTAAACAGTCTACATAAAAAATTACAGGCACTTTGGAAATTAAATTACACATTAGGGCTGCACGATATCACATCACCATATAATCACAATATGTGCGCATGTGCAATAATCACGAGGGCTTTAGACGGCATGAAAATTTGACCGGCGGGCTTTTCGGATCTACACTTTATCATTGGCTGAGCTGTCAAAGTAGCAGCTTCCTTGTAATATGTCATGCCTTATGGAAACATTAGTATTTCAGCAGTGACATTGTTTATTGGATTAACAGAAAATATGCATCATAAAATTAGACAAGTGCATAAATTTGGGCTCCCCAACTGATATTACATCAATACTTAGTTGAGCCTACTTTTGCAAATATAATGACCTCTAGACACCTCCTATAGCCTTTGATGAGTATCTGGATGGAGGTATTTTTGACCGTTCTTTCATACAGAATCTCTCCAGTTCAGTCCTCGAATTTAAAAAGGGCCCCAGACCCTGAACTAGCCACACAGCTCCACAGCATGATGGAACCTCCACCAAACCTGCCAGCAGGTAGCCACTGTTTTTCTTGGAATGTGGTGGTGTTCTTCTGCCATGCAAATCGCTTTTTGTTATGACCAAATAACTCCATTTTTTCTTATCACTCCAAAGCACTTAGTTCCAAAATGAATCTGGCTTGTTTGAATGATACAACAAGCGACTGTTTGCGGCGCGAGGGCAGAAAGGGCTTCTTTCTCATCTCCCTGCCATACAGATGTTCTTTGTGCAAATTGCGCTGAATTGTAGAACGATGTAAAGTTACACCATCTGCAGAAAGATGTTCCTGCAGATCTTTGGAGGTGATCTGTGGGTTGGCCTGCCAGACCTGGGTTTAACGGCAACTGTGCCTTGGCCTTCCATTTCGGGATTACATTCCTTACAGTTGAAACTGACAGTTTAAGCCTCCGAGATAGATTTTTGTAGTCCTTCCCCTAAACCACGGGTGGGCAATTTTATCCGCAAAGGGCCGGTGTGTATGCAGGTTTTTGGGATAACCCTAAGGTCAGCTGTTTAAACCCAGGTGTGAGAATTCTTCCACCAATTAGTCCTCTAATTAGGGAGTCGCAGCAAAAACCTGCATACACACCGGCCCTTTGCAGATAAGATTGTCCATCCCTGCCCTAAACCATGATACTGAACAATCTTTGTTGTCAGAGCTTTTGAGAGTTGCTTTGAGGATCCCATGCTGTCACTTTTCAGAGGAGAGTCAAAGAGAAGCACAACTTGCAACTGGCCACCTTAAATACCCTTTCTCATGATTGGACACACCTGTATATGAAGTTCAAGGCTTAATGAGCTAATCCAACCAATTTGGTGCAAGTTATCAGTATGGAGCAGTTACATGCATTAAGTCAGCAGAATGACAAGGGCACCCACATTTCTGCACAGCCAGTTTTTCACATTTGATTTAACTTCATGCAACTAAATACTGCTTCACTAAAAACCTTCTTTGAAAAACACCCCAGTACTCAAATGTTTCTAGGACCACTTATCTTTTTTGGTGAAAGTAGAGTAAATTATTATGCAGGCTAAGAGGGGTTCCCAAACTGTCTGATATGACTGTATATGGGATTTACTTGCTCCCACTTTTTGATAAACGGATTAGTCATATGTATAAATGCAGCATACCTTTATTAATGGTTCCCATGGAGCTGGGGCTTATTCGAGGGCTCCCAGACGTGTCACTATTCTGCCAAAGGTGGACTTGAACTTGTGATCTTCTGATTACAGGTACAGAGGCTTAGGCCACTGAGCCACATGCTTCCTCCGTCGTTTGACGCTGTTGAACTGAGCTCATGTGCACCCCCACAGAGCTGTCCAGCTCCCCCCCGGGGCCGTACCAGCAGGAGGCCTATGTGTCCAAGCCTGAGGAGAAGTTCAAGTCCCCCCCCATCCTACCTCCTCACCTGCTGCAAGTCATTCTCAACAAGGACACAGGCATCTCTGTGAGCTCCACCTCCTCCTCTCCATCGCTGATGACATTTTTAGTGTCTTTTGTCTTTTGTTCTGTACAAAGTATATTTCAAACCTTCTAGCCCTGATCTTTTGAAACATCTGAGCTTTTTTTTTACGAACAGGCATTTTTAAATCTATAGATGTGCGGACCAGTGCCGTTTGCTGGTTAGGGAGTTCCACTGCACGCATGTCTGTATGTTTACCCACCTGCCCTTAGAGTAGAGTGCTGTCTGACTCCGCCCACTATATTTTAATAACAGTGTGACCCTGCCCTGCTGCCGGAGCCCAACCACGTGATGCTCAATCACCTGTATGCTCTCTCCATCAAGGTGAGCCCTGGGTCTGCAGGTGGGCCGTAAGCCGTTCTTGAATTAGGTTGATTTTTTAATTTTTTTTTTCTTTTCATCATTTTAAAAGCAGAAGTTAGACCCCAATGGCAGACGTTGGCTCTGGTGGTTCCGCTGCTTATGTTGGTCTTGCTTTCATTGTCTCCCCTCTCAGGATGGTGTCATGGTCCTGAGCGCTACTCATCGCTACAAGAAGAAGTACGTCACCACCCTGCTGTACAAGCCCATCTGAGCCACCTCCCGTGGGAGCCCGTGTGGCCGGCCGGCCGGCAGGAGCCGCCAGAGCACCCCGCCTGCCTTCATTTGCGCACTTCTTACTTCCTGTTTCTTTCAGTATGGATAATTATCCCTTATCATTTGTCTGCTTCCTGTTATGTGCTGACACCAAACGACTGCCTGCCTGTCTCTCACGGCGTTTATGCGTCACTTGACTGAGAGGTAGGCAGTGGGTGCGGGATGGCACTGGGCACATTTTGTGGAATTACAGACCAATCAAATGAATGCACTGGACTGCGCCACCTCCATAACCCCCAGCCCAAAGCGCCCCGTCCTCCGCTGACTGTTAGGTGTTGTTTTGCATATGAAGTTTCTTTAGCACCTGTGCACAGCAGCTGGCAATGGCAGGACAGCAGGGGGAGCCACTTCACACAGGTTGGGGGGGCTGACAGACTGTAGGGACAGGAGGGATGATGGCAGAGGGTGTCGAAAACAAGACACCCACTTCAGCACCGGCATGATGGGTAACGCATTGGGTTGTGTCCCAGAAAGGGCTGCCACTGGGTGTGGGGGTGGGTGTTGGGTTTGGTTTTCCAAAAGCACCCATTGCGAATGAGGATACCCCCCCATGCTTACACGCACGCACACACACACACACACACACTCCAGGGTTCCATTCTCATCATCAACCAGGTGCCTTAATTTTGCGGTCACAGAGGGGGGGCTATCATAGTAAAGTGATCAGATCCATAGTTTATTATCCAGAGTGACACCAGGCGGGTTGTAGGTTCCGGCCCCAGCTGGAGCGTTGGGAACCAGAAAAAGAGACACCAAATGTGCCTGGGGGGGGGGGGGTGGGTTGACCATCTTTTGTATTGTCTCTAACTATGCAGTGTTCGGAATGAATGTTTTTTTTTTTTTTTTTTTTGTAAATTTGTAAGGTGCTTGGGGGTAAATTGGAACATTCAGTGTGGTGAGTGTACTGTACTGTATGTGCTCTTCACATTCCAGGGTGGAATGAATGAACACTCTTAATTGATATTTGTATTCTAATGATTAAATCACTGACACCATCATGGCTAGTGCTGAATGTGGTGCTTTTCTGTTATTTCAGGGATCGGGTTATTGCTGTAGTACGTAAATTCAGTAGTTTAATTAAAATCAGAAGTTTAAGTGACTCATATCCTAAAAATGTGACTGCAATCAAAAAACTAAAAATGCCAAAAGTCTTGCATTTTGTTTGGTTACGTATGGTTAAGGTTAGGGCCGGGTAGAGGGTTAAGGATGTCATTCTTGGAATTAGGGTTATGCCCATAGTCCCCATAGAGATATGAATAGATGGAGTGTGTGTGTGCGTGTGATGCCCAGCAGGTGGGTCTAAGTGTGGCACTTTTCTCAACATTTCTGTGGGCTCTTCCTGGACGATAGAAAATTTGTTATTTGGGTATTATGCTAAAATATGCATGTTTATCGTTAGGTTTTTTAATGTGTGTGGGGTCAAAAATCTGTGAAGGAACCTTATTTTGAAAAATTGAATTTTAATTAAAAGCTGTATTCTGGACGGATCACCATGGTTTCACCCGGACCAACCTCAGTCCGGGGAGGCAGGTCTTGGTTATCACTCAATGCATGTAAAAACGTGTGTGTTTGTGCACTGTATGTCCGTGGAAAGCTGCACAGCTGTGGTTCTAAATGGCCATATGGCCACATGCACTTTCACTCACTGATCCCTACTCATACTCACACTCGCACACACTCAGCCATGCTGCTCCACATGCGCACACACACAGCCATGCTGCTCCACATGCGCACACACACAGCCATGCTGCTCCATGCTCACACTCAGCCATGCTGATCCCTACTCATACTCACACTCGCACACACTCAGCCATGCTGCTCCACAATCACACTTGCACACACGCACTCAGCCATGCTGCTCCATGCTCGCACTCAGCCATGCTGATCCCTACTCATACTCACACTCGCACACACTCAGCCATGCTGCTCCACAATCACACTTGCACACGCGCACTCAGCCATGCTGCTCCACATGCACACACACAGTTAGCCATGCTGCTCCATGCTCACACTCAGCCATGCTGATCCCTACTCATACTCACACTCGCACACACTCAGCCATGCTGATCCCTACTCATACTCAC
>JAODKM010000039.1:931303-949023 GCA_026780845.1 Petrocephalus sullivani
CAGCCATGCTGATCCCTACTCATACTCACACTCGCACACACTCAGCCATGCTGATCCCTACTCATACTCACACTCGCACACACTCAGCCATGCTGATCCCTACTCATACTCACACTCGCACACACTCAGCCATGCTGATCCCTACTCATACTCACACTCGCTGCTCCACAATTGCACTTGCAGACTTCACACTCACACTTGGCCATGCTGTTCCACAATCACACTTGCACACACACACTCAGCCATGCAATGTCACACTCACACTCGGCCATGCTGCTCCACACTTGCACTCACACTCAGCCATGCTGCTCCACAATCACACTTGCACGCACACTCAGCCATGCTGCTTTTCTCTCGCACTTACACTCACGCTCAGCCATGCTGATGCATACTCATACTCACACATTCGCACAGTCAGCCATGTTGCTCCACACTCACACTCATGCTCAGCCATGCTGCTCCACATGTACACTCGTGCACACTAGCACTCACACTCAGTCTTGCTGATTCATAGTCATACACTCGCAAACACACACACACACACACACACAGCCATGGTGCTCCAAGTTCACTCATGCTGCACCACACTCAGCCATGCACAACATTTTTTACTTTATTGCCAACTTTACTTTCTACAGTCCCTGGCACATTTCCTCTTTCCATAAAATCTGTTGCACATCATGTGGAATAATTAGGTGAAATCACTGCGAATGCAGAAAAGCTGTTTAAGGCAGCCTGGCATGGATCACACCAGCACTACCTCAGGCTCTCTTGGGGATGAGGAGTCATTTGCAGTAGATGCTCTTGTCCAGGTTCTTGTTCTCGGGGTTGTATATATGCTGAGAGAAGCAGAGAGCTGCAGTCTGGTCACAGTCGCACACCACGGCCTGGCAGGCATCATTGGAGGCTATGGGAGACATAGGCCTTTGGATTGGAGCTTGCTGTGTTATTACTGGGAAATTGCAATCACATTTTATATAGGAGTATGTATATTGTGCCCCCTGGTGGACAATACTGTAGATGTGTGACATTTTTCATTGTTTAAAATTTTACACATGATCTACTTGCACTATTCTGGTCCTAGCCCCATGTGTGCATGCACACACACACACACACACACACACACACACACACACCAGGACGCATCTCTTTTTTTGTTACCTGAGCATTCGACCTGAGATGCAGTGCAGGTATAGTCATACTGCTTGGTGTATGGCACATCCACCAGGGGGCGACATGCTGGATTCTTCCTGGCGGCCTGGTAGCAGAGG
The DNA here is from genome assembly GCA_026780845.1 of Petrocephalus sullivani. Classification (NCBI taxonomy): domain Eukaryota; kingdom Metazoa; phylum Chordata; class Actinopteri; order Osteoglossiformes; family Mormyridae; genus Petrocephalus; species Petrocephalus sullivani. The sequence continues at coordinate 932,575 of JAODKM010000039.1, forward strand.
TCATGAGCATTGCAGCACCTGAAGAAGAGTTAGGGAGTATAAACAGAACTAGGAGGTAAAGCAGTCAGTGAATTTTGTGGCACCTGATTTGCCTGATAGTTGTTGGAACAGTGTATCTATTCACTGTGGCTCCACCCCTGGCCCCACTACATCCTCGCTTTCTGAATACAACGCTTTGCACTTCAGGCGTGATGAATGACCTGTCTACTCCATCCCTTGGGGTCCCAGAGCCCCCCAAGCCACACCAGCAGCCATAATTGTTGTAGAGGAAGGGGTTGACTCCTGGCTGATAGCACTGGATCATGCCTCCGAATTGCCACAAAGCGAAGGGCACCCGGGCACCGAGGGTACTGTAGGCTGTGGGGTGGGCGAGAGGGGGCATCACATCATCTGTCAGACTGCACGCTCCCTCCCAGACCAAAAAGCAGGTGGTTCTCCCAGGGGCTCAGGAGGAAAGGTTTGGCCTGTCTCACCAAAGAGGAGCGCCGCCGGCAGCAGGAGCAGTGTGGCCTTCATGGCGAACCGTGAGGAGATGGCAGCCGCACGGGGGCCAGCTCTTAAATAGGAGACAGAGAGCGGAGAGGGCGATAAGAGGAGTGGGAGGAGGAGGGGTAGGGGTGCAGGCAGCTGCTGGATGGGAGGCTAGCCGACTTTCCACAGAGGCCCGTCTGTCACAAGGCCTAGGACCCTGACCCAGTTATGCAATAAAAAGATGGATGAATGGCATTAAGAAACATTTAGCAAACCTGCCAGAAGTGAACACTTTCACAAAACATCCGTGCTGGGCTTGTGTCTGGGCGAGTTCCTCATATGGGCAGAAGGTTTCAGCCTGTGAGAGAAAGCTCCTCTGATAGCACACACTGTTGATGATTGAAAATGTCCATTTCACCTGCTTCAGTGTGTTTCAATAATTGTCTGCTAGCAAAGTCTTGTCTTCATTAGTATCTATGAACCAGTTGCAGTCGGCTCAAGAATTATTGAAAATGAGCAAAAATAAAACATAAATGCACAGAACAATTCAAATGTTCTGCTCAAGCATTTCAGGAACCTTTATATTTTTAAGCATTTCTCAGACATTTTATTGAGTAGTACAGTTTTGTTTCTGTAAAACAGTGGTGGCCAATCTTATCCACAAAGGGCTGGTGTGTATGCAGGTTTTCGCTGCAACTCCCTAATTGGGTTACTAATTAGAGGACTGATTCGCCGAAGAGTCCTCACACCTGGGTTTGTACAGCTGATCTAAAGGTTATCCAAAAAACCTACATACACACTGGCCGTTTGCGGGTAAGATTGGGCACCCCTGCGGTAAAACATAGGTTTCAGATGTATCTAAAGAATATATATCTTAAATAAGACTGAACAGAGTGCCTTCTGGCATGGAAATCCATCACCATATGGCAAAGCAAAGAGCTCCCAACTGAAAAGAGAGAAATTACTGTTGATCTGCACTGATCTGGTAATGGATACAACAAACAGTACAAAGCACCATCAGCCATCAGTTAAGCCTCTGCCCCTGTAATCTGGTCGCTGGTTCAAGCCCAGCCTCGGCACATCTGTAGGCCCTTGAGCAAGGCCCTTAACCCCTGGGTACCGCACGGAATGGCTGCCCTTCATGGCCAAAGCTTGCTCTCATGGAGGTGAGAAGAGAATTTCCCCATGGGGATCAATAAAGTATCAATTGATTATTAAATTGATAAATTTTTGAGCTGACTGTATTTTAATAGTCATGACTGTAATAGCCATTCTTATGCTAGAATGTAAATTTTTACCATTGAAAGAATAAACCAACTGAAACTTTTATTTGCTGTACAAGGCAGGTTGTTTCTTTTCAGCCGCTGTCAAGGCGTATGTAATCTCCACCTTATCACTCTTTCCAGTAGAAGGACACCAGAGGGTAAGAATGCCAGTGGGTGGGAGGGTGGAAGGGGGGAGGTACAGTGTTTCCCTACGAAGTACCATGGTGCAGTCGTTTGGTATGGCTGACATGATCTTCCATAAAAGGGCATTGCACACTCATAGAGCTGTGGGAACCAATCACCTGGACAGATTCCCACAGGCCTTGATTTCAAGTGGGCACGTGTTGTGCTGCTCCTCAAACATCAAACCCCATGTCTGCCCACGTGCGCAGATTTTGCATGCATGTGCTAGCTCAAACACGTGTCTTACCTCATACATCTTGTGGTGGGCCACAGGAGCCACTGGGTGCATGCAACATACCCTGGAGGGCATGGTTTTTGTAAGGAAAAGAAGAAAAAGGATTTTGGGGGGGTGTCTTCCCCCAGTGGGTAGGAATAGATCCCTGAGAAAAGATAGATCCTAAGCTAACCTCTGAGATATTAGCAAAGAACCTAATGGCTAGCTCCAAGTTGGGGATGCAGAGGACCGGTTCAGTGCTGTGGGCCTCTTTTACCTGCTGGATGACTGGTCCTACCAGGTGAGATCTGAGATTTGGGCCGTTAGATAGTGGAATCTGCCAACAATCCACCCAACAAATCAATGAGTACCCAACAAATCCCAAGAAAGCTCATACTTGGTTCTTGGTGGCAGGTTTAGGGAAAGACTGGATGGCTTTAATCTTCTTTTCATGGGCCCCATCAAAAAATGCACCCCTGTAGTGGTCCCCGGTGAACCCCAAGTGGTGCTTGGCTGGTATGTCCTGTCTGCCAAATGGATTCTTACAGCATAAGGAATCAAACACAGGCTCTTTGCATGGCATTCAATGTGGATTATAACATTAGCCAGCTAGGCTGCTGCATACTCTTAGTGAAGGTTAGGGTGAGAGATGATGTGCATAAGTCTTTTGAAGGTGGCAGGAACGGTATAGACTCCAAAGAGGAAGATCCAGTACTATTAGAGCCCTTACTATTAGGGTTCGTTCCATAGAGGCCCTACCTCACAACTTATCAGACTTAAAGGATCTGATAAAAACAGCTTGGTGCCAGATACCATAGGACACCTTCCCAGGTCTTGTGGAGTCCAAACCTTAATGAGTCAGAGCTGTTCTGGCAGCACAAAGGGGACCTACACAATATTAGGCAGGTGGTTTTATTGTTATGGATAATCAGTGTGTATAATGTAATTCATGGTGACTAATTAGGTGACCATCTGGCATGTGAACCATCACAATGGGCTGAACATAGGGTTTTGAGACTCCTGAATGTTATAAATCTCTTCTTCAGTTGCGCATCACTATGAGGGGATGGTGGTGGCCTAGTGATATGAGGCTCTGGCTGTGGACCAAGACGTTGCTGGGTCGACTCCCATCTTCCACCAGTGGGTCCCTGAGCAAGACCCTTAACCCCAAGTTTCTCCAGGAAGATTGTAATTCCTTGGGAATTTTACTCTGGATAAGGATGTCAGCTAAATGTTGTAAATGTGTGTCATTGATCTTTAAGTACTTTTATCGGAGTAAAACCCCAGTGGGGCATATCAATGTGATGCTGTATGAGATGGGTGCATCCTAGAAGACAATAACTTAGTAGCTATCAATGACCAACCAGAGGCTATCTGCAGTGGTCCAGCAGGAGGAGTTATGGTTTGATCCATTGCTTCTGCAGGTTTATGTGATAAATCTGCTCTAAAGAGCAATGTACTGGTTGCCTGATCCAGTAGTCCATGGGCACACCAGGAAACCAAGATGCATTCAGGATAAGAGTGAGGACTCATTAACCCATAGCAGAACTCCCAGGGTTAGACGGGCAAGTTATAGACCTATTGTTAGACCTGTTGGACTTATTCAGTGTGTTCCCTGACAATCAGCATGACCTTCTCTATCTTTTCCTTCATCTATTGGATGTGTTCTACTGTTGTTCAGTACTGCATAGGTTGTTGCTCCTAGACTTCCTTACCCACACTGGGCAAGTCCTGGGGTCATTACCTGAAGAAGAGTTTAAAGAGGGTAAGTCCACAGTAGGCTTGGGGAATTCTCTAGCACCTAATTAAGTCTCACAATGAGACTGTCTCTTTGTAAGTGCCAGATCGAGATGTGGAGGTGGTAGACCTTGAGGAGGCTTCTTTCATCACTTGGGAGATGAATGCCGTGTCTTAGTCTGTTGGGGATGTATTTGGGAATGCCCACACAGCTGAAATGTTGGAATTACTCCAGGTTGGACCTTGAGGAGACTTCTTTCATCAGCCAACTGGATCCTAGTCTGTCAGGGATGTATTAGGCGATGCCCACATAGCTGAATGGTTGGAAATGTTCCAGAGCAGCATTGGTCTGACAATGATTACCATGGTACCAATGGTACTACCAGAATCTAGCAGAACTGACATATGGCAATACTGGGCATAATGGAGTATGGTGGTGAACAGATCAACCTGCTGGATCCTTCAGGTAGACAGTTTTTGGGCTGAACCACAAACCATGTTCGGGCTCATTGGTGGTTCACTCAAACATGGTGAGATATACCTTAATGTCATTCTCAGCAGCAAGTTTGGAGAGGAATAGGTGGGTGCCAGATTGGGTCTCCTGGCAACTCTCAAGTCCCAGGGCAGTGTTAGATTGGAGATGTAGGGAAATCATGCCCACACCTGCAATAATCTCTTGATCCCATCATAGAGACATCTATACCAGTTGCTGCAGCACATAAACTATTTGGGTTCCTTCTGGTCCCAGTCTATGGATAAAGTCCCAAATGTGAGTGACAATGTCTCCTTCTACCTGTACCTTCCACCAGTCTGTGGGCAAAGAGGCACAGGAGACATGAGTACGTTGCTGGGGTTGCTGATTCAGAGAGAAAGCAGTTCTTCAGCCAGTCAAGCATGGGTCCTTGGTGATTGTATATGGCACAGGTGGTGGTGGTCCCCTCAGGCCGGTTGTCCTCCAGACTGTTCAGCTACAGTGAAAGAGAGCAACTTGCTTACACAGGACTTTCTGTTTGTTAAAGTCTGCATCTGCAGGTCTCTTCCTGGCCCAGGTGTTTATCGCGATCACACGATTTTCAAGGTTAGAAAGAGCTATAAATGGTCTTCCTGTCCTGGGGCTCCATGCAAATCACCAAGATGAAAACCCTTCATACTCTCCTCCTGTTGACTTCTAGCCTGTCCATCGGTAAGTGTTCTATTATGTTCTCTATATCTCTGTCAGAGTCTATAACCAGGGAGTTGATTCTGTTGGAAAGAGATAGCTGGTGGACTTGTGAGGTGAGTCACCAGGTGTAGGCAGGTGCCAAAGCTGAGTCGTTGAAGAGGTGGGACGTGGAGTCACCTGCTGCATCGACAAGATCAGCATTCTTTGACCTTAAAATGAGATTTGGATTAGTCTTACTGTCTCACCTGCAGTTTAATTTGCTGAGTCCCATCATGTGTGTGAGTGCACTTCAATCAGAGTCCCTGTTACCTGGCTGGACTGAACACATATTGCTTTTCCACTCCTGTGTCACAGTGATGATGGACCCAGACTACAGGTCACTGGTGGGTTTAAGAGGAATGATCGTCTGCACAATCCCCAGCAGCTGGCCTTTCCTGGACTATGGAGACTATGGCTGTTACTGTGGAAAAGGAGGTGCTGGGACACCGGTGGATGACCTGGACAGGTCAGGAGTCATGGAGGAAGCTTATTTGAACAATTTAGGCTGCATTATTTAGCAGTTCAAGCAGGAAGCTTGATCATCTGATGATACTGTGGCCAGCCAGGAGTCCTGTATAAAGTGTAATTGTAATACTTGAATGCCTGAGGAGATGAAACAACAATGTGAATACCCCACCACACATCATCCTTTTACCATACAACCACATCCATTCCTTGGCATATGCTTGTTCTGGTTACCACCACTGTGACTGATCAGTATGGCTTCTTCACAGTGATATTCTATTTGAGCAGAGCCACACAGCTGAGGGCTCATTCTTTGCCTGTCCAGGTGCTGCCAGACCCATGACCACTGCTACAATCAAGCTATGAAGCTTGAGGCCTGTATACCTGTCCTGGAAAACCCTTATACCCTGCCATATTCCTACAGCTGTGACAAGGCAACCAAAACCATCACCTGCAAAGGTGAGTATTCCTGCCATCATATAAACCTGAAAGTGTCTATGAGTATGTACACATACAAACATAAACTCACACATATGCTGCTTTTCTTTTTTCTCTCTGTCTGACAGAGTCCAACACTCCCTGCGAGATGTTTGTTTGCGAATGTGACAGGCATGCAGCCATCTGCTTCGCGGGGGCGGGCTACAACAAAGAGCACCACAACATGAACCAAGATATCTGCAAGTGAGCCAGCTAGCAACCCCATCTCATCACAGCTTGTCTGTCAGTCCTTTTTAGGAGAGACATGTTGGGTGTGAAACCAGTGTACTCAGCCAATGAACTACAAAGAAATAAATATGCAATTCAAAAATACTAACGCCGTTACTGAGTTCGTCCTGGAGAAATGTGAGGACACAAAGATGGAGGGAATTATGGAAAATGGGACACTGAATGCATACAGACAATTTGCAAAATGTTTTTAATGACAGTCTTTGCAAACTGAAAAAATACTGCAAAGGGTGCTTTCATTCGCAAAGTAATTTCTAGATGGTTAGTAAACAGGGCTCAGAAATAACTTAAGTGTCAATAAGGAATTGATCAAATAAAAGGTCTTACACAGAATGAATTTCAATACACAAAGTAACATCCCAGCATTCCATTCACTCTGAGTACGGTGACCAGGCATGTAGCCACCTAGTACAATAACGACTTTGAACCCTGGCCAAAATTGATTTGTTATCTGTAGATCACTGAGTAAACGATCATTTCTGTTAGTTACTCCTATTAGTATTTTGTTTGCTACGAGACACCTTTTTAGATACGGGTACATGCAATGCAATGCTTGCATGCTGTGTCCTCTCGCTTCCTTGGAGCTGTCTATAAACCATCCTTTACCATTGGGTAAAATTGATGTACTGGGCAATAACATTTTACACTACCAATAGGCACATAGCTATGTAGTAGGCTTACAGGATGGCACCCCCCCCCAACCAGACATACACAGAAATCTGTTTCTGGTTATGGGCCTGGTGGTGACATTAATTCTTTGATAAAAACTTGCTCTGGCAATTCCCCAAAAATTCTCCAGCCAGCTGGGAGATATAATCTCCTTCCTGGGTCGGCCCTGGGCTTCCTTCCAGATCATGTCCAATACAGATTCCTTGGGAGGTGACCAGGTGGCATTCTCATACCAAACAATCTCAGCTGAATGTGCATGATCCAAAGGAGCAGTGGCTCTAGATCTCCTCCCTCTTTCATGAGCTCCCCCTCTTTTAATGCACAGACTTTTGCCTCTGTAGCCCATCTAGCCTGCTGATGTTTTCAGCTTTTGCCCAGAAGACTTCTTTCATTATCTTGACAGTTTCCATAACCTCAGGTGTCCATCAGTGGATCCTATAAGTTCACCACTATTACAGACACCAACTCCCATCCAGCAACGGTCCTTTGCAGGCACAGCAACAATTCAGACCTCAAAAACAGGCCATTCAGAATCAGTGTCCCTGACCTCACTCCTGCATGTTAAAAAACGTTTTTCTAGAGATGTACCTTGTCATCTCATGACTAAACTACTGCAACTCGCATCTTACAGCCTGTGTGTCACACCCTACCCATGTGACCCTCCTGTTTCCTCCCAAGCATGGCCATAAGGTGCCAATCCTGGTAATCATTTGTCTTACCTCTTATTCCTGCCCTTGTGTTACTCTCTCCAGCTGCCATTTGTTTTCTCCCTTATCAGTTTGGTGTATAAATGCCTTCCAGTCCTTTGTGCCCCAGTCCTGTCATTGATGTTACCTGTGCCCTTCCTAATCAGTCCACGCATTTTGATCACTTGTGGTCCAGTTCTTTTCCATGCCTTGTTCTTTTGAGGCAAAATAAACTGCTTTGTTTGCTTCTAAAGTGACAACATTGTGTGGAGCAGTGTGGCTGAGTGTGAGTGTGGAGCAGCATGGCTGAGTGCGAGTGTGAGTGTGGAGCAGCATGGGTGGGTGTGAGTGATCCATGGCAGGCCTTAAACAGCTTTTCTGCATTCTCAGGCAACCGGGTTAACAAGAGCACAGGTGTGAAAAACAATTATCCAGTCAGCAATGACAATAGCCAATAGGCAACAGGTGGAGTAACTTACAATAACAAGCACGGAACTAAGGAACTCTAACAAACAGCAAAACACTAACCACACCACTAGGTTAAGTAACATGGAACAAAAGTATAAGCAGAACCAGAAGTGAACAAGAGACAAGTAGGCCAAACCTTTGACCAGAAAACAAAAATAGATAACACTAGGGAAACTGGAAATCAATAAACAGAAAGAAAACCCATTGATCAATTTTCTGCAACCTCTTATCCTTCCAGGTCACATGGGGTCCAGAGCCTATCCCGGAAGATATGGGCACAAGGCGGGGAACAACCTAGGACCGGGGGCCAGCCCATCGCAGGACACACTCACACACCATCCACGCACACTTACGGGCAATTTAGTAACTCCAATTAGCCTCAGCATGTTTTTGGACTGTGGGGGGAACCCAGAGTACCGGGAGAAAACCCCATGATGGCACAGGCAACATGCAACTGCACAACATGCAAACTCCTCACACATGGAACCTGGGCAGAAACTCAAACCCTGGTCCCAGAGGTGTGAGGCAACAGTGCTAACTACTGCACCACCGTGCCACCCCCAGAAATAAACAGAAACAAACAAATCCATGACCATTGGGTTTACAGTCAGTGAGGAGCGAGCTCAACCCAAAGAGCTATGCCGCAGTCGCAGTGCCCAGCGCGTGCTCTTTGCGAGCTCGTTCCCGGCTCGTAACCAGCGCGCTCTGCCGTCAGGAGTGAGCATTGGTTACTGGTCATCATGTGACTGATGCAAGCCAGATCCTCTTATTTAGAAAAATTGTGATTAATAGTTAAATGTTATTGTTGAGGGACAAAGGCGGGACTCCACACACACACACACAAAAAAAATAAAAATAAAATAAAATGCCCCAAGAGGAAAGGGGCAGGTGCTCAATTTTCTTTCTATTATATTCTGTTTGCAAGACAAAATCATTTTGGTCAGAGAAGCCCTATTTCACAACTGGCACATGCTGGCATTATGCGCTTGGGGACTACAAACATGGCGCAGTTTACTCTAGTCTATAGCTCTCTCAATCAGAACCCAAAAAATACAACTGTGGACCTGTATCACGAAGCAGGGTTCCTTGTTTAGCTGAATAACTTAGCCTGGGGTAATTGTAAGTGAATGAAGATAAAGTCCATTTAAAGTAGGATAAAATAAATTTGGCAAAGCAAGAAATTCAGCTTGGTGGTACAGGCCCCTGTGTACTGCCTTTTTAAGGGTACTCCGGGTTAAATTGACTTTATCTTCATTCACTTACATTTAGCCCACACCACCTTAGATCTGACAAGTTATCAACCAGTAGCTTTTTGTGTTTATATGTAGTCAGGCAGCCGCATGCTAGACTGTTGTAGACATGCACACTACCTATGTAAGTCTCTCTCACTAAGGACGTCTGCCAAATGCCGTAAATGTAAATATAACCTGTGTGTTACGTGTTCTGACATGTAAGAAGAAAACTGGACACAGTGCTGAATCTGAAATCTTTTAGTAGTCAAAAGCTGCAAATATACAGTATAATAACAAACATAAGCTGTGTGTGTTGAGCGTCTCTCATTCCTGGCTCTCCTCCGGCCATGTAAGAAAAAGCTTTGGCCAGAGCATACCATATCATACTATACTTTATTTATAGAGCACTTTTAAACAACCAAGGTTGACCAGAGTGCTTTACATATTGTCTAAAAAAACTTTTAATTAAAAAATGTTGAATAAAACACTACTTGTGGAAATAAAGTAAAAGAAAATGACAGAATTAAACAAAAATAAAAAACTAAGACAACACAGTAACTGTTCTCACTGCTGGTTAAAAGCCAAGGAAAATAAATGAGTTTAAAGTTGTGTCTTAAAAACTGCAAGACTAGGTGTTAGCCTGATGTGGAGGGGCAAGTTATTCCACAGCTTGGGGGCTATCACCGAAAAAGCTCTATCTCCCCTGTTCTTAAGTCGGGACTTTGGAACAAGGAGGAGGAACTGGTCAGACCTAGAAGGAGAGTAGGGTTTTAAAAGATCCACAACATAAGATGGGGCCAGTCCATGTAGGGGCTTAAAAACAAACAGCAAGATCTTAAAATTAATCCTCATCTTAACGGGGAGCCAGTGCAGAGTGGCCACAACAGGCGAAATGTGGTCGCGCTTATGAGTGCCAGTAAGGAGACGAGCAGCAGCATTTTAGAACAGTTGTAGGTGTGATAATGAAGCCTGACTGATGCCCACATACAGGGCATTACAATAATCAAGTCGTTGTGATAAAAGCATGAACCACCCTCTCAAAAACTCTAAAAGACAAAAATGGCAGAATCTTGGCAAGAAGCCTTAGTTGAAAGAAACCAGACTTCACGACGGAGTTAACTTGCGCATCCAGTTTTAAATGCCTGTCTAAACTGATGCCCAGATTCTTTACAACTGGCTTGACAAATGGTCCCAAAAAACCTAATTCCAAACCAATGACATCAGGAGCACCCTTGGGTCCAAACATAATGACCTTTCATTTAAGTTTAAAAAATTTGAGGCCAACCAGGTTTTGATGTCCTTCAGGAACTCCAAAAAAATATTTAAAGAGTCCCCACCATTTCTTTTAAGAGGTAAATAGTTTATAAATCATCTGCATAAAATGATAACCTGTGTAATGCTTTTTGAGAATAGAACCAAGGGGAAGCAGGTAAAGAGAGAAGAGAATAGGTCCAAGGATTGAGCCCTGGGGAACACCACATGCCAAAGGCACTGAAGATGATGTAAAACTCCGAAGGACAATTTTGCATCCTCTCCCAGACAAATATGACCTAAACCATTTTAACACAATGCCTTTAATCCCCACATTGTGTTCTATGCGAGAAATTAGAACATCATAGTCTACAGTGTCAAAAGCAGCCGTAAGATCTAAGAGTACCAGGATGCCAGAGTCAGTTGAAATTAAAAGATCATTAAAGACTCTCAAAAGTACAGATTTTGTACTATGAGCTGCTTTAAAGCCAGACTGGAACACCTCAAAAATACTATGTGAAGCTAAAAACAGTTGTAATTGTAAAAGGACCACCTTCTCCAAAATTTTAGAAATAAAAGGAAGTTTGGAGATCAGGTGATAATCTGAAAGTACAGAGGTGTCCAAATTTGGCTTTTTGAGGTGAGGCTGGATCACAGCTTGCTTAAAATAAGATGGCACAGTATCAGAGGCAAGACTGTTATTTAGAATGATATGGATACAAGGTCCAATAGTGTCCCACACCTCTCTGAACAGGCGAGGTAGGATAATGTCAGCGGGGAATATTCAAGACTTCAGTGACATAGGCTCAAAATGGTCAAAGATTGCTGTGCTCACGTATGTACTTGCGTCATGTTTTGGTGCAGTTCTTATTATCTGTAATCAACTGCTACAATCACCCCTCCTGAATTTCACCAAAACCATCCCAAACCTGAGATTCAATGATTGATTATTGGAGGTATGATGACACCAATCACTTCTGTCCCTCCGGACCGGTTAACACAAAAGATCTCATCCTATGGTTCCGTCATGTCGCAAGGGAAGGAACGACCCAAAATGCAGCCATGCAGGCAAAAACCCCTCAAGGGGCGTTTATTTACGGGAAAGGAAATAACGGGGAACCAAACAAAACATCAGGCAGCATACAACGACCGGACTGGGATCACAAGACTGACACACACTTATAAAGAAATCAGGGAGCAAACACAAGCCATCTGTGATCAGTTAACAAGAGGGCAGGAGCAGGAGGTAAGACTAACAAGGCTCAGGTGTGGCTGATTTGGAGTCACGCCTGCGGGAAACACAGGGAACAGACAAGCAGAGTGAGGCTGGACGTGACAGGTTCAGTTTGAAACTATCTGTAAAACAAAAGGAGTTGAAGTGAGTAGGGCAAGTCATACATACACACATACAATGTCCATCTCGTCCATCCCATCACCGGGAGCATTACGTCCGTCTGTAAACTGTGAAACAAACTCTTCTGCCACAGAATCTCCTTCGACACCATGATCTGAATCAGAAAGGACCCACAAAGATATCTGTGCTCGAGAAGAATCTTTCTAGATTTCTGACTACTAAATCCATCCGATTCTTCACAGCATCAGATAAATCGACTAATGACTGACTTTGCAGTGTATCTCGGACAGGGAGGAAGGTCACATCCGACAGAAGATTTCTGTGCATAACCTTATACTGGCCAGCTGCATCTCTGATCTTGTTGATGTGAGTCTTGGGGCTCCTCTAGATGATTGCATATACCATGGGTTCCCACTTGTGTGCAAGTTTCTTCTTGCTCCGTTATCCTTTGTTGGTGAGCAACATTTGACCCCCAACCTGTGTGCAAAAATCAGCAGGGTAATATACAATAAAACAAATTCCCGACTGGTTACTAAATATCTGCAAACCAGGCTTCAAACATACAACAAACATAATTTGTCATCTCTATTGGTCTACTTCAAGGAGTTGAAGGAGTGAAGCATGACAGACATAGATTCTCTTTCCTGCAGTGCATGAGTGTGCAATGACTAGTATCACCACATACCTGACAGTTCTTTTTATGAAAAGGCCCTGAAGCAACCTGCTGTCGTGATGCTGGCACTGAGGTTGCTGCCTATACAGCCTAATGTGCCATCATGCGATTGATTAAGCTAATTAAAGAAAGCTGGCATGGTTGTCAAAGCAGGTTGGCTACAACTGGGCCCCGTACCAGACGGGGATGTTGCAAGAGATGCGGGGGACTGTGTGAGCTGACGCATAAGTACTGGCACTGAATGGGAGAATGTCCTGGATACTCAACGTAACGTCCCTGCCTCTGTAAACAGTTATCTGCAATGTAAATATCATTATTTAATCTAAGTCAGTATTCCATCACTCTCTCATGTGGTAATGGTTTGGTATTGTAGTCCACCGTGGGCATAGAGGAGTAAGTTAAGTCACCAAAGTGCTGTTTCAAGATCAGTACTGGAGTCTGGATATGGTTAAGGAAGGGGTTGTGAGGCAGTGTGACCTTCACTACATCCTTAGCCTTCTCCATTAGCCTAGTTAATATTTCTTGTGACTGCTGGCATGTTGGTGTGCTGGGGAGCACAGCCATGTGTCAGCAGAGTAAACAGCAGTGGGCTGAGCACACAGCCCTGGGGGGGTGCGTGTGCTCAGTCTGCGGATCCTGGAGGTGTTCTGCCCTATGGAGACAGACTGAGGCCTGTCAGTCAGGAAGTCCAGGATCCAGTTGCAGAGGGAGGTGTTCATCCCCAGCAGGTTCTGCTTCCTTACCAGCTTCTGTGGGATGACTGTGCTGAATGCTGAACCGAAGTCGATGAACAGCATTCTGACATGTGTCCTTCTTGTCCAGGTAGGAGAGGGTCAGGTAGAAGGCAGTGGTGATGGCGTCATCTGTGGTGCGGTTGGAGCGTTAAGCAAATTGGAGAGGGTCAAGTTGCTTTGGGAGCTGTGCCCTCATGTGTCTCAATACCAGCCTCTTGAAGCACTTTGTGATGATGGGTGTGAGTGCTACAGGCTGGTAATCATTGAGACAGGACATGGTCGACCTCTTTGGCACCGGGATGATTTTGGTGTTTTAGGCATGCAGGTACCACTGCTGTGCTCAGGGATGCATGGAAGATATCCATGAAGATGTCTGCCAGCTGGTCGGCGCATTCTCGGAGCACAAGCCTTGTGGGTTAATTCTGCGGACAGTCTTCTTCACGTAAGCAGTGGTAGGACAGAATACCTGGTAATTCGGAGAGGGGGTGGTCTTCCTCGCTGGTTCCCTATTCTGTGCCTCAAAACACTCATAAAAGTCGTTTAGCGCATCTGGCAGGGAGGGCTCACTGCTGCAAGCTTGATGTGCTGGCTTGTAGTCAATGATGATGTGTATTCCCTGCCACAAGAGCCATGTGTCCTTTGAATCTATGAAGTGTCCTTGAATCCATGAAGTGGCCATTGATCTTCTCTGCATACAACTCACTTTGCCTCTTAGATGGCCCAGGACAGTTTGGCTTTGGCTGCAGTAAAAGCTTCTCTGTCTTTGGACCTGAAGGCATCTTCCCTGGTTTTCACCAGGGTGTGCAGCTCAGCAGAGAACCAGGGTTTGTGGTTTGCATGTGTGATGATAGTTCTAGAGGCAGTAACATTCTCAATGCACTTGCTGATGTAGCCTGTCACTGAGGCTGTGTACTCCTCCAGGTCCACTGAATTTTTATAGGCGGCAGCTTCTCTGAGCAGTTGAAGCAGTCATGCAGAGCAGATATGGAACCTTATGGCCAGGTTCTCATCTCTGTCAAAGCTGGTCAGACTTAATTCTTTAGGCTAGGCTAAGGAGGATGGAGATGTGGTCTGAGTGTCCGAGGTGGGGGAGGGGTGTAGCCTTGTATGTGTGGTGGATGTTTGTGTATCCAGCATGTTTTCTCCTTGCATGGCAAAGTCGACGTGTTGGTGAAATCTGGGTAGAACAGGCTTCAGTGAGACGAAAGTGAAGACTCCAGCGACAGTGAAAAAGCTGTTTGGTGTGTGCTGACTGAAGTTAATAATCCCGCAAATTTCACCCAGGGCTCCACTAGCATTAGAATTTGTGCTAGCACTCGGGGGGGGGGTATATACAACAATTTGTGAACTTGGGTGTGTGTGTGTGTGTGTGTAGAACGGTCTGCATCTAACTACTAAGACCTATACGAGTGCTGAGCAGTTCACAACGACGATTGCTGCATTTGTCCCCCAGCTGTTGTTAATGTAAACACACAAGGCATTGCTGCACCATTTCTTACCCAACAGGGAACCGATTCTACGTGATACGTAGTTAGCCCATCCAGCGGAATCAGGGATGCCCCCATGCAGCCACGTTTTGGTGAAAATAAGAGTACAGCAGTGTCTTATCTCTTTCCGTGAGTTCAGAAACAGCCATAGTCCAGTTTGTTGTCAATGGAGCACACATTCCCAAGGAGGATGGATGGAAGCACCGGCCTGCTGGGGTTAGCCTTGGGCCTAGCATGCATCCTGGCTCACTTACTGCTTCCTCACACACCGCTTTCGACAAACTCCTGGGTGGTCGCTGCTCCGAGGCAAGGCTGAGGTCTGGCCACTCTGGGTCTGGAGAATGCCAGTGCAGCGCAGTTTTTTCAGTATGTCTCCCTGTAGATGTGTTTGGTTGTGGTTTTTGATGTCAATGAGTTGCTGGAGGCTGTAGGCATGTCCGCCAAATGTTACAATAGACAAAAACATGAAAAAAAGTGATTTGTAGTAAAACTATGCATATATTGCACCATGAGGCCCAGCTGAGGAGTTGAACCCACAGTTCAAGGAACTCCTGATCAGAACTCTAGATTCAAGATTCAAGATTCAAAAAACTTTATTAATCCCAGAGGGAAATTGCTTTGGCTTGGTTGTACAGTTGCTCGATTAAATTAAGAATTAAATACTGGAGAAAAGGAAAATTAGATAAAGAGAAATAACAATAAAAATAGAATTATAGAATTATACTAAAAAGAAAAAAGAAAGAAATAGTTAAATAAAATAACAAGTAAAAATAGAATTAAATATAGCATAAGAGTTACCTATTGCACTAAAAATAAATAATATACCAATATTGCACTTGGAACTTGTAGGAATATTATATGTCGCAAAGTATTATTATTAACAGTGACTACTGCCAATCACAAAACCCGTAGTGAGAACGTTATATAATTATATAATTTTATTGCCATTGGGAGAAAAGATCTCCTGTGGCGTTCAGTAGAACACCTGATCATAATCAGTCTCTGGCTGAAATTGCTCCTCTGGTCAGAGAGAATTCTGTATAGTGAGGGGAGAAAGATTGTTCAAGATTGTATGTAATTTGGACAGGATCCTCCTTCTTGCCATGACCTCTACAGAGTCTAGCTCCATGCCCAGGACAGATCCGGCCCTCTTGATGACCTTGTCCAGTCTGTTTCTGTCTGCCGCTTTTATTTTGCAGCCCCAGCAGACCACGGCATAGAAAACGACACTCGCCACAACAGATTCATAAAATATCCGAAGAATGGTATTAGAGACGTTGAAGGACTTGAGTCTTCTCAGAAATTGCGACCTACTCTGTCCTTTCTTGTAGAGTGCTACGGTGTTAGCTGACCAGTCCAGTTTGTTACCCAGATGTACTCCTAGGTATTTATACTCCGAGACCATGTCCACTGTCTCTCCCTGGACAGATATAGGAGTCACAGGGGTTCCATTTTTCCTAAAGTCGACTACCAGCTCCTTTGTTTTCTTGATGTTGAGTTGTAGGTGGTTCCACTCACACCAGAAAACAAAGTAATCCACCACAGACTGGTACTCGGAGATAAGAACATAAGAACATAAGAAATATACAAACGAGAGGAGGCCATTCGGCCCATCAAGCTCGCTTGGGGAGAA
>JAODKM010000039.1:952442-975672 GCA_026780845.1 Petrocephalus sullivani
GCAGTGTGCTGAGTCAGCCAGCAGGGCCTTTAGCTGAGTCAGGGTGAGGGGCAGTGTGCTGAGTCAGCCAGCAGGGCTTTTAGCTGAGTCAGGGTGAGGGGCAGTGTGCTGAGTCAGCCAGCAGGGCCTTTAGCTGAGTCAGGGTGAGGGGCAGTGTGCTGAGTCAGCCAGCAGGGCCTTTAGCTGAGTCAGCTTGAGGAGTAGTGTGCTGAGTCAGCCAGCAGGGCCTTTAGCTGAGTCAGCTTGAGGGGCAGTGTGCTGAGTCAGCAAGCAGGGCTTTTAGCTGAGTCAGCTTGAG
Source organism: Petrocephalus sullivani (assembly GCA_026780845.1). NCBI lineage: Eukaryota > Metazoa > Chordata > Actinopteri > Osteoglossiformes > Mormyridae > Petrocephalus > Petrocephalus sullivani. The sequence goes on from JAODKM010000039.1 coordinate 952,741, forward strand.
GGGCAGTGTGCTGAGTCAGCCAGCAGGGCCTTTAGCTGAGTCAGCTTGAGGGGCAGTGTGCTGAGTCAGCCAGCAGGGCTTTTAGCTGAGTCAGCTTGAGGGGCAGTGTGCTGAGTCAGCGAATGGGGATTTCTTTTTTATTTATTTAATGTAGAAGAAAATACAACAAAAGACATCTATATTAAAGTATATAAATATAATAAAAATATAACAGGAAACATACAAAAAAACTACCCTGACAACTATTATATATGGGTATGCAGCAGAATTAAGAAAATAATGTGGGAGATGGGGGCTCATTAATAAAAGATGTGCATTCATTCTTGTGGGAGAGAAAATGTTCTTATGAAAACTCAACATTTGCAAAAAAAAAAAAATGCGTAAACCACAGTCATCGTACAGGTTATAAATTCCACGTATCGTGGAAACATTTGCACGCTTTAGAGACCACCCCATTCCCACCCATGAATTAGCCTACATTAGCAATGCAAATTAGCCACGTGTGTATAAATTCACACGTCGCCATTTCAGGGGCAATGGAGCCACAAACAAGGGGGCAAAATGGAATTTCTCAGAATGTGGAGTGCAGACTTGATAGTTTCTGAAGTAGAGGAATGCCAGAGCATTTTATCTGGCAGTACATCTGCCGGTGTGGCAAAAAGGCCAAATGGCAGCATGTGACTGCTGCTGTGAATGGGGTCAGTTCATCAAGCCAGACAAAGATAGAAATGAAAACATGTCCGGATTTAAAAGCTGTTGCACTGGCGTTTGGTTGGGGAAGTGGCAGTAAATTAATCCGCATTTCACCAAGTGCTAAAACTAACTGCAAATGCAGCTTAGATTCTGCTCTGGACCATTCATAAATGTGCACATTTTTCTGAGTATGATTTATTCATGTTGTTCCTTTATAAACCCCAAACCCGTTGTTTAAATGTGCGTATGAATGTTTAGCAGATATTTCATTCATGCAAAGCCTGCATAAATGAGCCCCCAGACCTGGGGGAATAATTAACAAATCAAACTGTATAGCAGCAATCAAAAACATGTTGCGGGTATTCTCCCCCGCCGTGTCACAGTGAGGATGGACCCGGACTACAGGGGGCTGTGGCAGTTCAGACGTATGATCATCTGCATGATCCCTAGCAGCTGGCCTCTGCTGGACTATGGAGACTATGGCTGCTACTGTGGAAAGGGAGGTGGTGGGACACCGGTGGATGACCTGGACAGGTCAGGAGTCACTGAGGCAGGATGCATACCTGTGTGTATTGATGCTCTATAAGTGTGTGCGGTGTGTGTAAAATACGCTTGTACTGACAGTTATAGGTCTGCAAGCCCAACAGGGTTTTTCTGAGATATAGATTCTCCAGCAAATTTCACCCAGGCCAATTTTTTCATGTGTTTTCATGAGCTCATTGTAGCATCACAGCTTTATTCTGTATGCAATGATCACCATAACAGGTGGAAATAGGAAAGACGGGGGTTCACGCAAGTGTCAGAGTGTGTCGACTGCCGGCTAATGTCCGTCACAGAAATAAAGAATAGAATTACGAAGGGAGAAGGTCTTTAGACTGTTCAGAATAGTTATAGCCAGTTAAGAAGATTTTTTTTGTCATTCCTCTCATCTTAACAAGTAGTGAGTGCATCCTGATGTCATCAAACTAATGGAGGCTTGTTTTCACTGTGCCTACAGGCATACGTGTCCTGAGGACAGAGAAGATGCTAAAGCCTTTGCTCTACATTTATTTTCCAATTCTCATTCAGACAAGTTGAAACTGGCTTGTTAGTGTACCGAGGACTTGTTTCATTTCACAAAGTGATTTTACAGTTTAAATGGAGCTTGATGGCCCCCCTGTACTCCTGAGTGTGTGTGTATGTCTGTTCCTGGTTCCTCACATCATAATTCCATTCAGTACCAGAAAATGGTGCATGGGTGTAACATGGTAGGTGTACCGTGGTGCTGGGGGGGGGATTGCCCCTATTAAAAGTCTGATGTTTCCACCTCTACAATGAAAGGCTGCTCAGATTCAGGTTGCCTGAGGATGGAAGCCTGAACAAAGGCTCATTTTAGTCGTTGGAATTGGTCTTCGGCTTTGGGGTTCCAAGAAATCAACCAGTCTAAAGAATGGTTGTGGTGAGCTGCAACTGAACTAAAATTATGGATAAACTACCTGTAGAACTTTGTTAAACCAGAAGGCCGCCCTCGGGGAGAGAATGTAACCCAGTAAGGAAAGACATTACATATGAAACCCATAATTCTTTGCTTTTACAAACAGGGAATAGTCATGGAGTCGCTATAGTACTTGTAGGACATGGGATATGTGTTTGGGAAGAGAAGAGGAATAGATTAGCTGATCAGTGATGTACAATGGTGTTCATGAAAGACTGAAATACTGAGTGGGCATTAGTAAGCTTGTAAGGCATGACCTCGCATTCATGATGTCCAGGGGTTTTCCATTCGTCTCCCTCTCACATCCGAATTTGGCCATAGGTGCTCCTAAAATCCAGTTTGGTGAAGAAAATGCACTGTGTGCACTAGCTCTCGTGCAGCCAGAATAAGGGGAAGAGCAAACCTAAAGTGGACTGCCACTTCATTCAGTGCCTAATAATCAGTGCAGGGACAGCATACCCAGGAAGAAAAGCTGCAACATTACAGCACAGCGCCTCTTCAACATACAGTTCCGTAGCCCGTGACTCTGGTAATGTAAGGGGGCAAACATGACACTTAGGTAAAGTGTGGGGGCAATTGGGTGGCATTAACCTTGTTGAATACATCTGAGAGATTGGGGCTTTAGCAAGCAGGGGTAGATAAAGGCAGGATGGGAAGTAGGAGTGACTCCAGAAAGAGAATTCCCCAGTTCTTCTCAAAAACTCTGCTCAGTCCATTGTGAGGTGAGGAATTCTATCACAGGACAGATCAAGAACAGGGGACCAAAATGCAGAGCAAAAAGCGAGACAGTTAAACAAGAATCAGAAACAGATGCTAAGGTCAACATGCTGAGGATATAAGGGAGGGGAGACTGATACAAGCAGAGACACTCAGAAGGGGATCAGGATACAGACACTGACTGGGCTGGGGATCAGGAGATACACTCAGCGGACTGGGGGTCAGGAGATACACTCACCGGGCTGGAGATCAGGAGATACACATACCGGGCTGGGGATCAGGAGACACACTCACTGGGCTGGGGATCAGGAGATACACTCACTGGGCTGGAGATCAGGAGATACACTCACTGGGCTGGGGATCAGGAGATACACTCACTGGACTGGGGATCAAGAGATACACTCACTGGGCTTGAGATCGGGAGATACACTCACCGGGCTGGGGATCAGGAGATACACTCACCGGGCTGGAGATCAGGAGATACACTCACCGGGCTGGGGATCAGGAGATACACTCACCGGGCTGGAGATCAGGAGATACACTCACCGGGCTGGGGATCAAAAGGGAAGAGGGAAAACAAGCAGTCAGGAAAATGTCGGGTGTGGCCATAGCCATTAAAAAGCAATCTGGATCCATCCTCACTTTCATTTGTCACCACTAGCACTGATCAGTGTGGTTTCTTCAGGGTGATATTTTGTTTGATTGACGTGTCCAGGTGTTGCCAGATCCATGACTACTGCTACTCCCAAGCCATGCAGCTTGAGGCCTGCTGGCCCATTTTGGACAACCCATATACCGAGAGCTATTCCTATAGCTGTAACAAGACAAACAAGACCATCACCTGCACAGGTAGGAGTCTCTGCTGTCATGGGACCCTCTCAGCTCCCTGGGAGTGTACACATGCACTGCTTTACTCAATCAGTCTCCCCTCTCTCTGACAGAGAAAAATAATGCCTGCGAGATGTTTATTTGTGAATGTGACAAAGATGCAGCCATGTGCTTTGCTGGGGCGGGCTACAACAACGAGTACAAGAACATGAACCAAGACCTCTGCAAGTGAGACAACCAGCAGCTCATCTGTCAGTCCTTTGAATGGGAAACATGGTGGGCATGGGACACGTTACTCAGCCAGTGAGTGATAAAGAAATAAATATGCAATAATTCATACAGAAATACTAATGCTGTTATTTGAGTTTGTCCTGGAGGACAGTGAAAGCATTAGTATGGAGGGAAATGTGGAAAATGGGACAACTTGCATGTTTTCAATGAAAAGGTTTCCAAATATTGTAATTACTTAATAGATGAAGAATACTGCAAATGGCACTGTCACAGTCCTGAAACAGGAATGTCTTCAAGATCTATTAATAAACAAGATTTATAAATAACTCATGCCAAATGTAATTGAGACTCAATAAAATTCTGTGTCAGGCCAACACAGAATGAATTTTAGTAGACAAACTAACATCCCAGAATAACATTCATTCTCAATACATGAGTCAATGTTATCGTTTAGAATTGCCTGTCTGCAGTGTAGCTGTAATGCGAAACCTCAGGAATCAGGGATCCAGATGCATAGCAAACAAAATTCCAAACAAAAACAGTGGTATGAGTTGGGGTCAGTAAGCCAAAAGGTCTCTCCTTGGGCTACAGGGGAAGGCAGGCATATGAGGGCAGGGCCTTGGGGATCATAAACACACACAAGTGCACAGTCGGAAACGTGGGCGAAAACAACAAAATGTTAGAACGCTTGGTAATCGCACATAAGTCAGTTCCTCACACTGGGCAGAGTGTCGTTACAAAGCACTACGTAATCATGGGACTGAAGCGCAGAAGTCAGTACTCTTGGGAAAGGGGGCATGGTTGTGGTGCAAATGGCAGATACAAGTTGAACAGTAGCTCATGAGCAGCAGTGAAAGGACTGGAAAATAAATGCCTTTATAGAGCCTCTGGGTGCTGTGATGGCCCAGGGATAACAGACTGAGGTGGTGGTCCTCATCTTTAAGAGTGGGGATCCACCATCAGGGGATCACGCTCCTCAGCCTCACCTTGGGCCTATGCCAGGGTACTGGGCTGATTCCCCAGGATTCACTGATACTTTAAACACGAGGTTCAGTCTGTGTTGCACAGCTCGCTGGGGTGAAGAACCAACTCCTATGATGAGCGATAAGTCTGGTTTTGGGCCAAACACAAATTGCACTAACCTTTAATATATCAATTTTAACTCAACATGGATCTAATACATACCCTAATAAGGAAAATGTGCACTTATGGAACTCACATCTCTCATGCCTTAACATGAAGGTGATATTCTAGTAACCTTTGTAGGACAGCCTGACCATGTTTGGCTTGGGGAATACAGCATCTGCTGCACTGATTCCCCACATTAAAGACAAAGCATTATTTTACCTCATATATGAATGGTGCTCTATCCAGCTACACTGTGTCACGGTTGTCAGGAATATCAGGTTGAGAAATCTAAGCCAGTAATCAGGAAGATCAGGGAAATTCCTTGCCGAAGTTTGCACGGTTGGTCCTTCCTGCCGCTGGATAGTCAAACACACTCCTGAAGTGTGCATAGAACTGGAGCTCAGATGACAGGTTGAAACTCATCTGATGCCAAAAGGCTGTAACCCAGCCCAGGGCTCTATGGGAGTGAGATGAAGTGAATTCTTTTTTCATCTGTGGAGAAACTGTGAGCTTAGTAGGCTTGTGAAACTTTTCGTGAGGCTATTGAAACAACTTTTGGTTAGCCTTGAAAAAATTCTGGCAAACTGTGTGACTTAGGAGGGGGGAGCAGGGCTTTGGCCATGCTGTTTCCAGCAGGGATGCAATGTTGTTGACCTCAACATGGGAAGAAGTAGAACAGTAGAAGGAGCACTCTGAGGGCCTCCAGAATCCCACTGATATTCTTTCCTTGGAAGTACAGTTGGAAGACTTAATGGAGACCTCACCTATCCCTAGGGCTGAGACCACTGAATAGTTACAAAACTGCTCAGTGGTAAGACTCTGAGGGTGGATGAGATTCACTTGAATTACATTTATTTTTATATAGCACTTTTTACAACATAGTTGCCCCAAGGTGCTTTACATGGATGTTTTGGGATACATTACGTCATTAAGAGAGAATAATACCCAACAGAGAAAAGGAAAGACAAAGAAATGAAACAAATGACAAGAAAGAAAGCCAGATGACAACAGAGGAGGGGAACCAAAAACTCCCAAGGTCAACTGGCTGCCCAACCCCCCTGGGCATGCTAACATTATTGAGTGGGCCTGCTTGCTAAAAGCAAGGTGTAAAATGTGATCACAATCAAAGCCAAAGTCCATCAATGAGTCAATTCTCCATGCTGGCCAGTGTAGGATGGCAGACTGAAGGCACCTTCGCCATGGGACTGAACCAGGACTGCCCTGGGCACCATCCTGACATTGTGAGAAAGCAGAAAGCATGGATGGTCAGAGCATGCATTGACACATTAACCCTGAGTTAAGAGAGATTCACCCTGTGTTCTTGAAGGCTCTGGGTGTTGTTAGGTTGACTTAGCCTCTTCAACATTGTGTGGAGGTGAGGACAGAGCCTCTGGATTAGCAGACTGGGGTGGTGGCCCCCCTCTTTAAGAAAGGGGATTCAAAGTCAGGGAATCACACTCCTCAGTCTTCTTGGGAAGGCCTATGCCAGGATACTGGACAGGGAGGGTCCATCTGTTGGTCAAACCTCAGATCCAGGAGGAGCAAATCGGATTCCATCCTGGTTGTGGAGCACTGGATAATCTCTTTTCCATTACAAGGATACTGATGGGTCCATGGGAGTTTGCATGTATACTCTGGACTTGGAAAAGGCAAAGGTATATGATTATGCCCATCAGGGGTCCTGTGGTAGATGGATTGCCCCTTCCAAGTTGAGAATGAGTCACTACCTATAGTAGTGGAGTTTAAGTATCTTGTGGTTTTGTTTGTGAGTGAGGGAAGTATCGAGTGGGAGATCTGGTTTCAAACTGGTTTTTAAAGTGCTTAAAGTAGGGGTAGTCTGATGTGGGAGGGAGTAGGCTATTCCAAAGTGTAGGTCACCCCTGAACCTCTACATCTCACCATGATCATTGTAGGAGGTCAGCATGGTAAGAAAGTGCTGAGGCATTCATGCACTCAATAATCAATCAACTCAGTAGTGGACCAATCACCAATGAAGAGAGGATAGTAAGGATATTATATAGTTCCACTTGCATGTGCCATTCACAAGTCAAGCTGCGGTGATCTGAACAAGTTTAAGTCGAGAGGGATAATGTTGATTAACACCAATGAAAAGTGAGTTACAATACTCCAGGCAAGAGGAGATAAAGCATGGATCACCTTTTCAAATTCAACAAAGGAAAGAAGAGGCTTAGTTTCAACCAACACTCTCAGCAAGGAGAAGCTGCCATTGTCAGCAGAATGAATCTGTTTGTCAAATTCAAATCATTGTTGAATATAGCACCTAGGTTCTTAGTAATGGGCTTGTTGTAAGGCGAGATATACTGTAATGAGCCAGTGGCCAAGTTAGCTTATGGGCGCTTTTCCACCACACGAAGTTCAGTACTTTTGGTATGGGACTTTCGGTACTTTTGCTTTTCCATTGACTTCTGGTCGAGTACCAGTACCAAAAATTCAAGGACCGAAAGTGCCAAACCAGTTGGGGTACTCCTTTGGTACCTCAGTACTTTGGGGTGTAACTTGCAACGCTTTCGCTGTTGATTGGTTATGCAAATAGCCCTATTGTGACATACAATGCGATTGCCATCTTGACAAAATGTTATGAACTCAAAAAACAGTAAACAATAAATAAAGTAAAAAAATTGCAATCTGATCAGAAGAACAGATACAACAAAATCTAGACAGCATAACAAGAAATTTAAAAAGGATTTTATTTAATATTGTAGCACCGGGCAGACCGAAGCATCGCAAGGGTGGCAAATAACGAGGAGACTTGTAGGGGAGAACACGGGCTATTTTATTATAGCCCTTAAAAGAGCTCAACCAGGCACTTAAATAGCACCGAACCCCCATAATGCCTGAAACACGAGGAAGTCAGACACTAGACTGACGGGCACACATACAGTGGGGAGCTTACACATTGCTAAATACACGTGAGGGTCAGACAGGGAACACACAATACAAGGGCAACACACCCGCCACAATCAGGGATAAAACCACTCCAAGAAGAACAACAGAACATGGGGCTATTTACACACCCGCCCGCGAGCATGCTGGGAAATGTGGAACCCCGCTGGTGCTACACTGCCCCAGAGGGCGACCACCACCCCGAGTCCCCACCTCAGTTCCGAAACAAGTCCTGGGGTCCAGTGGCAGCCGCTGGAGCATCCTCGATGAAGGGGGGATGTCAGCTCCCGATCTCACACGCCGGTGAGGCTCAGCTGCTGGCGGGCGCTGGTGCAGCGGGTCCCCCCTGGCACCGCCCCTTCTTCTTGCGCACCTTGAGGGGACCTAAAACCGCCTCAAGGGGATCGACCCGGCCAGGAGATCCTACACCCAACAACTCCCCTAGCCAGGCCCCCTTCTCCGGGGGCAGCCAGCGAACGGGGCTGCTCTCAGGCCCTGGCTCCTTCTCCGGTGCTGGCTGGGGCCCTGATGCAGTGCGGCAGGCGGGTCCTGCCACGGGGCCTCCAGCTCGCAGGGACGGGCTGTCCGTCAGGGCAGCTCCTCCCGAATGGCCAGTTGGAGACGTGCCAAACTGGCCTCCTCTCGCTCCTGCTCGGCCTCCACCTCCTGCAGCTCGTGGTCCTTCTGAGCCAGCCGGGTCTCCAATGCACAGCACGCCTCCTCCCAGCCGAGCAGTGCTGTCTCGCGGCCCCGAAATGCCGCCTCATTCTGCCTGGCGCTACATTGGTGTCAGAAGTGGGATGCCGGAGGGACTCTCACTGGCGTGGCTGGAGCAGGTTTACCGGATGATGGAGTATGGCGCCTGCTCCAGCCGTGCCAGTGAGAGTCATGCTGGGAAATGCGGAACCCTGCCGGCGCTACACTATATACTACTGCGGCACGGTACTGGAGAGTCTCCAGATATAGCGTTGTGAGTTTGTTGTAATAAATATTTGGGTATTTATAAGTTTTGGTACTTTATTGAGGTACTGAAAGTACCAAAAGTACGGTACCTGCTGCGGTGAAAAAACCCTGTCAAAATGGAATTGAGAAAGTAATAAAAAGGCGATCAGTCAGAAGAACTAGGATGAAGCGATACCAGAATCAGACTTCATATTGCAAAGTCAAAAACAGACCGATGGTCAGGAAATTAATGTGAATGAATCAACAAAGAGAACTACTCTGTAAAGTGTGAACTCATCATACTTCACAAGAAACTACTGGAAAAAAATAGTATTTGACTAGTCAAACAGAAACAGCCCAATTGGTGATTTTAATAAACCACTGTGTCTCAGAGCCAGAACTGTTGTAAACAAGATGGCCTTTATTCTCCAAGCAAAGCTCTTAAATTTACAAAAATTAAATGTTTTAAAGAGTTACATGAATCCCACACTGTATTTAAACACGACATGATCGTATAATACTTGTACTTCTGTAAGCTACAAGCCAATAGCACATTGAGGTGTGTCTCTCAGGTGAGCAAGCGTTACGTCAGTGGAATCCAGATCCAGCATCCACCCCAGCCCTTCTACTTTTCCCAGCTCAGCTCCCCCACACTCTGCCTCACCTGAGTATTGAGATCACTGAGCCTCTCCGGCTTTGCTTGGCTGCCTGTTCTCAGACCTGTTTGTGTTTTACTGTCTCTGATTTTGGATTTTGTTTAAATGTCTCTTTGCCTGCCTGTTTTCACCAAATTCCATTATCTTCTCTGCATTTGGATTATCTGCTTGATCTGGCGTTGCCTTGTCTGGTTTTGACTCCTGCTTCCTGGATTTTGGACTGTAGCATTAAAGACAGCTTGCTTTCAAGGTCAGAAAGGCGCCATAAGTGGTCTTGAGGTACTCGGGCAGCTCCATGCCGAACAAGATGAAAACCGCCCACACTCTCCTTCTATTAATGACTAGCCTGCCCATTGGTGAGTATCCCAGCAGATGAAATAGTGTTGTTATGCATGAAACTTTTAATTTTGGTGCTCCATAATTCCTTTTGTGAATGAGTAATTTCCTACAGCATTATAACCCCCACCTCTGGTCTCCCAGAGTAATTCACTTCTTGCCACGCTTATTTAACTGGTTCCTCCAGCTCCCTCATTATGAGGAATTATCAACTCATGTCATGGTTCTCCTCCACTGGTGTTACGTGAGTTTCTCTCTCAATCTCTCTCAATCTCAAGTGCAGGTTCTGATCCCCGTATCAGGACATGTGCCTGCCTAACACTTTCCCCCAGGACAGATTTCCCAACTCCTTCACTCCTGCCTGCACCTCAACCTTTCCTATCGTCTTTGCGTCCTGTCCAGCCTGCAATTGGACCTCCAGCTCCCAAGAGGTTTTGTTACATTTATCAGATACATCTCTGTAAACTGTATAGCAGCAATCAAAAATATGTTCCAGTTTTTCTGATCCCACCTCCGTGTGTCTCAGTGACGATGGTTCCAGGCTCCCGAGCACTGTGGCAGTTCAGACGTATGATCATCTGCATAAACCCCAACAGCAGGCCTCTGCGGGACTACGGAGACTATGGCTGTTACTGTGGAAAGGGAGGCAGTGGGACACCGGTGGATGACCTGGACAGGTCAGGAGTCACAGAGGAAGGATGCATACATTAGTGTGTGCTTATGCTTACCTGGCTCAGGCAGGCTGTTACACTAGGGGGCAGTACTGGGGGTTATTTTATTTGAGCAGAGCTGCACAGCTGAGGGCTCATGCTTTACCTGTCCAGGTGTTGCCAGACCCATGACCACTGCTACAATCAAGCCAGGCGGCTTGGGACCTGTGCGCCCATTCTGGACAACCCATATACCGAGAGCTATTCCTATAGCTGTAACAAGACAAATAAGACCATCACCTGCACAGGTAGGAGTCTCCGCAGTCATGTGACCCTCTCAGTTCCCTGGGAGTGTACACATGCACTGCTTTGCTCACCCAGTCTCCCCTCTCTCTGACAGAGAAAAACAACACCTGCGAGATGTTTATTTGCGAATGTGACAGGCACGCAGCCATGTGCTTCGCTGGGGCGGGCTACAACAACGAGCACAAGAACATGAACCAAGACCTCTGCAAGTGAGCCAACCAGCAGCCAATGAGTGTAATGGGTTAAACAGTGATATATTACACATCTCTTTTTTTTCAATTTTGCTTTTTATAATGAACTAGATCTCTTGTACTGACATTACTGGTAGGCAGTCCCTAGAGCCATCTGCCATTAATCCATTTATTTTTGCTTCCTTTGCCCCCACCTGCCTCTTTCCTGTACACCTGGGCTAAACAATTTCTTTTTGCTTCCTTTGACTCCACCTGCCTCTTTCCTGTACACGTGGGCTATACCATTTTTTTTTGCTTCCTTTGCCCCCACCTGCCTCTTTCCTGTACACCTGGGCTATACCATTTCTTTTTGCTTCCTTTGCCCCCACCTGCCTCTTTCCTGTACACGTGGGCTATACCATTTCTTTTTGCTTCCTTTGCCTCCACCTGCCTCTTTCCTGTACACCTGGGCTATACCATTTCTTTTTGCTTCCTTTGCCTCCACCTGCCTCTTTCCTGTACACGTGGGCTATACCATTTCTTTTTGCTTCCTTTGCCCCCACCTGCCTCTTTCCTGTACACCTGGGCTATACTATTTCTTTTCGATTTGACCCAGGGTTGACATTGCTGATACTGGCATTCCGTGTCAGTCCAACCTGAATGTAACATTTGCTGTGGGACGCGGGGATTCTGGCAGCGGCATTCTTTGCTGAGGCCTTTCCTGAGGGGGGGGGGGGGTGCTTAGTTGTACTTATTCTGTACATATTCTGCTCGCTATTATATAAAAATGTGATTATCGGGTAAAAAAAAGCTCTACATTAATAGTGTGATTTTGCTATATTAGTTGCAAACAGCACTTGCAAACGAGATACAAATTTGCAGAGCTGGGGGAGGGTATGAAATGTGGGACAAATCATGTATTTTCATGGATCAATATGGGACACAGCATTTTATGTTTCAGTATTGGTTGAACCCGTAATGTACGGTGGAATAATTCCGTCTACTCTGTTTTTGTTTCCGTGCTTCTATCTCTATTCCCCAAGCTCCCACGTAACTGGTATTCTCTAAGGCCAGCTTGTTAGTGTCATAACCACATGATCAGCGACTAGTCAAAGACAAGCTTAAGTGTCATGGCAGAGCAGCAAAGTCAAGTAGTCTGTCCAACCCCTACTAGGGAGCATTAAGCCCCCTTGGAGCTTGCCTGCACTGACTTCTGGTCCGTGGCGGAGAGGAGCAACAATTTTGACAATGTACTCACAGTCATTTCAAAACATGAACATGCTTTTCCCTGTCATTTTCACCAGACTGCAGAGAAAGTAGCGAAGAAGTTGTGTAAGAGTGTTTCTCAATACCAGGAACACAAAGATTGTACTTATGATCTTGGTGAGACTAGTCTTGCTAACATGCCTTCCGAGAATGAATTTGGGGCACAATGAATCGTGAGACTGGTCTCGTTCTGCGAAGATGCAGCCGATGTGTCCTTGATATTTGGGGGGAGAATGAGATCTGTGGATTTTAACTGAACTCTGTATTTCCCTTTTTGAGAATTGGAACTGTTCTTTGGCAATGGGAGATGGTGTAAAATGGGTCCATGGGAACACAAGTATGGTCAAGTACATGTGCTGAGAAACACCCTTCGTGTCTCACCTGCAACCCCCCTGCCCCCCAAAATCAAACCACTGTATTTGTCGCAACATGTGCTGGTGAGTGAAAAACATTTATGCAAGTTCATGACAGCAGTGATGGAGTAGTGCAAGCAAGTACAATAGTGCAAATAGGAAGTACACAAAAAATTATAATACACAGTAATAAAAGCGTGCAAATTACAACAAAGAAATTCATGACTACAAAGAAGAGCCATATGAACATACGTATGGATGTGGTGGATGTGGATCTCGTCATAGCTTATCTGTCAGGTCCGTTTATGCGAAGCACAGTGACCATGGGACCCTTGCACTTGGCCGATGAGCGATAAAGAAATATACAACAACTCAAATAAAAATACTAAGTGTGGATAATGGGACACTGAAGTCATACGGACAGCTTAATGATAGCTTTTTAATGGCAATCTTTCCAAACATGCAAATACTGGTGAAGTACTGAAACATAGGAAAGTGCTAACTATTTGACATCCATCTTCAAGAGCCATTTCTAGTTGCTAATCTTGAGTCAACAAAATTTAAAAAAATCAGACCTACACAATGAATTGTAGTACACAAAGCAACATCCCAGATTCACACTCATTCTTAACAGAGGTGGACAGTCCAGGTCCAGAAAGTAAAAATCCAGACCATGTGTTTCAATCAGCTAGTTAAGTATTCTGTGATTCTAACTCTTCATACTCAGCTGCTTTGTTGTGGATTTGTACTTTCTGGACTGATCTTTCCACCTCAGATTCTTAATGAGGCTGTAGCTCCTGAACACCAGTAAAAAGCAGCTTGAGACTAAGCATTCCTTGGAGCCTCTGGGCGCTGTGCTGATCCAAGGACGGTCAGCGTGCCAGACTAACTCGCTGGCATCTCACAGACGTACTGAAAACGCGAGCTGCAGTCGGCGTCGTTCCACTGCCCGTTGGCATGAAGCTGCCCGCAGTCCTCCCGCTGAGACCAATTATCCGGCTGGCCTTCGTCCCAAAACCTGGGAGCGAAGGTGACAGACAGTGAGAGGGGAAGTGCTGCGCACCCTGCATAAGGTTACCAGATAATCCATATCCGGGAGGACACTTTAAGCTACTTAAGGTTTTAGAAAATACTTTACAACTCAAAGGCTCCTGTGCTTGGCTGAATATTTCAATTCTTCTTGTGCACTGACTGGTTTGTTTCTTTGATTGAAAAACTCATCCAGCTGTTTCACATTAACATTAGTGACATATGCATGATTATAGGAGACTGACCAATCAGCGCACAACAAGAACTCAGTGCTTAAGTGAAATCCAAGTCCTTTTAATTGAAATTGTAGCTTACAAATCCTGTGCTAGCTCATCTGGTCACCCTCACCCTGCAAGACTTCCCTGTTACCATGTGACTGCGTGTTTCTGAGCCGGACATGCTGCTAATAAATTCCTCATACATGCCAAATGCTTGCAGGTGATTCTGACTGTAATACAGCTTCATATAGATACACTGGCGGCAGCCTTTATTCTCCAAGCATCAAACTCTTTATATCTGCAAAAAGTAAACATTTTAAAAAGTTCCAGAAATTCCATAGTTTACTCAAGCAAGGCACTGATTGTACAATATTCCAATTTCTGTAAGCTACAAGCTAATAGCACTTTGAGGTGTGTCTTTCAGGTTAGCAAGCGTTACGTCAGTGGAATCCAGATCTAGCATCCAGCCCAGCCCTTCTACTATTCCCAGCTCAGCTCCCCCACATTCTGCCTCTGAGATCACCTGCTAGTCATTAGTCAGCAAATATATTTTCCCTGTTTCTGCCTTGGGGTGCTGTGGGATTGTTATGGTTCAGCCTTCCCTAGTTTTGCTTGGCTGCCTGTTCTCTTACCTGTTTGTGTTTTACCATCTCTGATTTTGGATTTTGTTTAGAAGTCTATTTACCTGCCGGTTTTTGACCAGCTTCCATTATCTTCTCTGTGTTTGGATTTTCAGCTTAATCTCTGTTATCTTGTCTGGTTTTGTTCCCTGCTTCTGGGATAGTATGCTATATGCACAAAGGTATTGGGACACACCTCTTAATCATTGAATTAAGGTGTTTCATTGCCACAGCCCACATGTATAAAAAAGTCAAGTACCTAGCCATGCAGTCAAGTCACAAACATTTGTGAAAGAATGGGGCATTCTGAAGAGCTCAGTGGATTCAAGTGTGGTACTGTCATAGGATACCACCTCTGCAATACATCAGTTTGTGAAGTTTCTTCCCAGCTAGATATTCTGCGGTCAACTGTAAGTGGTATTATTGCAAAGTGAAAGCAATTAAGAACAACAGAAAAGCTTGGGGGGTGCAAAAAGTTTGTAGGTTAAACTTCACAGGTAATTTCATACGAAACCAGCATGGCATTGGTGGATAAATATCGTTTTGTTAGTTACTAGGGGGATCAAAACAGGACACAGCCTTTTATTTATATTTTACTTATATGACCCGCAAGATGTTTATCAATCTTATTAAATCTGGCCGGCAGATCGATGTTTCATTTTCCATAGAATAAAAAAACAGTTTAATGTTATCCCACTAATTAGCCCTGTCAAGTTTCACTGCCATCACTATCACTAGTGATATTAGACAAAAGTATATTGGTTAGCGAATTTTCTGATGCAAAAATAAGGAAGCGAAAGCAAAAAATTTATTAATTTGTGCATTAAATGTAACTGGGGTGCAAACCAGTCCATCTGCTCAGTTTTTGCTCTGCTACATCTCTTTTTCTGCATTTTCGCATAGCTTTCATGTTAGTGGCATTGCTTGTGGTCAGTCACTCAGCAAGCTATCGCTGTAGCTCCTGTTCCAATGAAAAGTAGGTGCCAAAAAAAGGGTTCTGGAAGTGCTTATGAGCAACTACGATTGGGTCGAGTTCCTGCAGTGTGACCATGACAAAAGTCCCTGGTTCTGAAAGAAAGTTCCAGTAGTGTGAAAGTGCATAAAAACTGCAGAGATCCAAACTTCCTCTGGCATTAACCCCAGACACAAAACTTGTGTGCTGGATGCTTCATGGAATGGGTTTCTGTGGCCAAACAGCTGTATGAAAGCCTCACATCACCAAGCACAATGCCAAGCATCAGATGGAGTGGTGTAAAGCACACCCCAGTGCACAAAGCAAGGGCCATAAAGACAGTGATGCTTATGGATATGGAATGGGATGTTATAAAAGATCCTGTAGGTATAATGGGCAAGAGTCCCAATAATTTAGTCCATAAAGTGTATCTTTAAAGGCACATTTCTCTGCACTTGGTTTCAGTCTCCTCATCACTATAAGTACCTGATCGTAGCAGACAACCCAGCAGGGCTTTTGAATCTGCAAGAAAACAGGTGAGCCTTTCCCGCCTCTGTCTCCTCTGAGAGGGGTACCAGCTACAAGGCACCCTGTTACAGCTCCACCAGCTACAAGGCACCCTGTTACAGCTCCACCAGCTACAGGGCCCGCGTCTAAAGCTGAGCGTGATGAGGCCCGTGTCTAAAGCTGAGCACGATGGGGCCCGCGTCCAAAGCTGAGCATGATGGGGCCCGTGTCTAAACCTGAGCGTGACGGGGCTCACAGCTAAACCTGAGTGCGCCGGGCCCGCATCTAAACCTGAGTGCAACAGGGCCCACATATAAACCTGAGCGTGACGGAGCCCGCATATAAATCTGAGCGCGATGGGGCCCTTCTATTAACCTGAGCGCGACGGGGCCCACATGTAAACCTGAGCACGACGGGGCCCATAAATAAACCTGAGTGCGACGGGGCCAGCATATAAACCTGAGCGCGATGGGGCCCACATATAAACCTGAGCACGACGGGCGCGACGGGACCCACATATAAACCTGAGCACGACGGGGCCCACGTATAAACCTGAGCACGACAGGGCCCGCATATAAACCTGAGCGCGACGGGGCCCACATATAAACCTGAGCGCAACAGGGTCCGCATCTAAACCTGAGCGCGACAGGGCCCACATATAAACCTGAGCGCGACAGGGCCCGCATATAAACCGGAGGTCTTGCATCTAATGCCGAGTGTGACAGGGCCGGTGTTAACAGACTTAGGAGCTGCTGGGACGTCCACAGACGCTCATATTGGCACACAGCTCCTGCCCACTGCAGCACACCACCACCCCTGTGTGTGAAGGCTGCCTCCCTCTGCATGTCCCCCCACACCAGTTCTCACATTACCAGCCTTCAGCATTTCTGTTTAACCAGTAATTCTCTACATTGCTGGTGGTTCATACAAAAACTTCTGTAATCGGGATGCACCTCTGATAAGGAAATCCCTGCCCCTCCAAACTCCCCCTGCACCAAGAGTCTTCACTCAGCTGAATGCCCTCCCATCACAGCCCGATCCAAAACTCCCCTTGGTAGAAGAGATGGCTGTATGTGTGGGTTGTATTGCCTCAGTGGAAAAGTGATCCTGCCTCTTATGGCCCTGGATTATGCCATTGGTCTCGTCCAACTCTGGCTACCTATTTCAAGCCCTGTATTGCCTACCTGCTTTCTGATCTGCTTCTTTGTGACTTAAACAATGCTGGCTTGCACAGTTTTGGCTGCTGCCTGAATGTGTGTGTGTGTATTTTAATTATGACTGTAAGTTGTGGAGAGGTCGATGCAGTCTCCCCATCAGCCCGTCTCTCTTATGGAGTGGTACAGATGAGAACAGCATACAGGCTATTGTCAATATTTAGACAGTGACAGCAAGTGTTGATAATGGGAAATGATGAGTAGTCGATGAGTAGACTGCTCCGCCCACCATACACCCACTACTGCCCTATTGGCCAGTCCTTTCACAGTGTCTGCCCTGCCTATCACATTCCCACTGCTACCCTAACAGCCCTGCCCATTAGCTAGTCCTTTCTCTGTGTCTGCCACGCCCACCAGCTCACTCTGGAGTTGTAGAGAAGTCAGTGCCATCCACCCAGGTCCACTTTTTCTCCTCCTCTCTCTCCACCAGCCCAATCCATAGTTGGTCCTCGAGATCATTTCCAGCTATGAACTCCTGGGAAGCAGGGAGGAAGGCCACACATCACCCAGGAGGCACCATTATGACACACCTACTTACCTATGCTGGGTTACATCTCTAGGTGTGTTGAGTTTAACTCAAGAGAGGTAATGCTGAGATTATACAATTCATTGGTAAGACCACACCTGGAATATTGTGTTGCCTTAGAAAAGGTGCAGCGTAGGGCTACAAGAATGATTCCTGGTCTTAGAGGAATGTCGTATGAGGAGAGGTTAGCTGAGCTAAATCTGTTCAGCCTCGAGCAAAGGAAGCTGAGGGGGGACATGATTCAGGTCTATAAGATTCTAACAGCACTGGATGCTGTTCAACCAAATAGTTACTTCAGCTTTAGTTCAAATACAAGAACTCGTGGCCATAGGTGGAAATTAGCAGGAGAACATTTTAAGCTGGATTTGAGGAAGCACTTCTTTACACAGTGAGTTGTTGGAGTATGGAATAGTCTTCCTGTTAGTGGGTTCCTTTAAGTCAGAGCTAGATAAAATTTTAACAACTCTGAGCTATTAGTTAAGTTCTCCCCAAACAAGCTCGATGGGCCGAATGGCCTCCTCTCGTTTGTATATTTCTTATGTTCTTATGTTCTTACTTGCTCATTTCAGATCATGTTCCTGTGCTTTGTGTATTACTGTGACCCATGTTAGATACCGGACAGCCTGGATGGGATGCAGGCTCACACTGAAACACAGCCTCACTGCCTGAAGGAAACTCACATACACATGGGGAGAACATACAGACTTTGTAAATATGAAGATGAATTATTTCTCCTTACATTGTGATTATTGCCATGCATGGTTATTCAAGGTGGAAGTTTAGAAGGGTCCGTATTTCAATGGCTAGACTGCAGAGGTATGACAGCCCCAAACTCCAGCCTTTCCAGGTCTGTGCCCCTTTACCTGCTCTTCCGCGTCATTGATGACGATCAGGTGTGCCCCCATCTCCATGCACTTCTTCTCAGCATTTTCCCAGGCCAGCCTCCTGGTGGAGATCTGGTAACAGCTGCTCCGAAAGGACACCCAGTTTCCTTTACAGGACGCTGGGGGAGATGGAGAGGGTGGGGGCTGGTGCACAGACAGAGCTTTTACAGTGGGGCGGCCAGACTCAACCTAATGATTTTACTGGGGTGGCAATGGGGTAAAACACAAGTGTAACATCTAAAGGCACTGTCGATGTGGTGAAAATGCCCTTTAGCTCAGCAAATACTGTAAAAAGTGGACGTATATGAATATATGTACACCTTTAGTTCTTTTTAGATAATATGTCGCACGGC
This sequence comes from Petrocephalus sullivani, assembly GCA_026780845.1. Lineage (NCBI taxonomy): Eukaryota > Metazoa > Chordata > Actinopteri > Osteoglossiformes > Mormyridae > Petrocephalus > Petrocephalus sullivani. Next base: position 971,698 of record JAODKM010000039.1, read on the forward strand.
TAAAATGGCTTGCATACACTCTGGAACATACAGTAGTGATCAAAATTAGGGAACGAGTGACATTTTCATAAATTTACAATATAGCACCTAATCAAAACTCAAAGTTGTTTAAACATTTGAATACAGTCAAAACGTTTCAAAACGGTGCAAAACGTTTCGTCGACATTGTTGGGTTTGTTGGGGAGAAAACTTACAAACACAAAGTACAGCACTTCAGAGTCACACTGCTAGCGATCAAAGATTTATGTGAATTTGACAAGCTGAACACATTCTGTACTGTACAGGAGACACGGCGCTGTATCATTTTCACTGTCTCGATCAACTTTTTAATGAATATACAGTACTGTATATACTTTAATGAGCACAGTACTGTATATACTCTAATGAATATACAGTACTGTATATACTTTAATGAGCACAGTACTGTATTTGGGGGAAAAAAAACGTGATAGAGTGAAGCTGTGAAAGTCGAAGCGCGAAGTGGCGAGGGACGACTGTACAGTACATCTAACCTAACGAACATCATAGCCTAGCCTTAGACAACAACAGTCTAAAGAGTGGGAAATATGTAACTGATTTCAAATTGAAGATACACAATTATAAACTTGAAATTGCATCATGTCTCATTGTAGTAGTACTAGCCAAATTACACTGTATGATATCAGCTTCCCTGAAATGGATTAGGCCTGTTAAGTCAACACAACATGATATGCAGATGTTTTTTAAAAGTCAATGGTCCCATTTTAGAACAGTTTATCAATACCCTATTCATGTAGGAATATAAATGCCTATACTATTTGCACATATCTACTACTACTAAGCAGGGGGAAATAGGGGAGGATTATCAGGGGCTTGGACACTAGTGAATAGTGAAATGGAATGATCGGTCCACATGCATCCTCCCACCCCCACTGGTCAGCAAATTTCATTGTCAGCCCACCCATCAGGGTTGGGCAGGCACCAAGCATCAGGATGAGGGTCAGGTATGTTGAACATAGCATTGGATAGAATGGGATCAGAAAGAACACAAGTCTTATCGAGAATCCCTAATACACACCGAAAACACCTCTGTGCTCTGCTACAATGGTGGATAAAAGTGGCTGTTCCTTCATTTAAAATTCACACTAGAGATACACCAAGACATTCAGTTAGATGTTATATAAGCATGGATGACGTGATGTGATGACACAGGGGTGTAAAATTAAAATAATTTAATAAAATTAAAAATTACATACTACAACAAAAATGACACTTATTGTGATGTAACAATAATAATATTGGGGTGGTGAATCAGGTGGCTATGTTTAATGTTAGGGTGGCCAATCAGGTGGCTATGCTTAATGTTAGGGTGGCCAATCAGGTGGCTATGCTTAATGTTAGGGTGGCACTAGCTGCCACTGGCCACCCAATAGCTCCACCCCTATATGGTAGCAGTACTATACCGACAGGAGTGGCTCCCCACAGTTTGGATCTGCATTCTTACCTTGTCCATTATTCAGGCCAGCAGTGTAACGCTCTGTTATGGCAGAGTGACAGAGAAAGGGCTCAGGCTCAGTGTCTGCCTGGGTAACAGATGCACAGATGGCTCCAAGTATCACTGGCTCCTGCACCTTTGTGGGCGTACTCTACCTCAACTTCTTTGTTGGAATATTTTACTTTGAGTTGTAGAAATTGCTCTGGCTGAAAAAGTGTAATCAACGAAATCCAGCAAAACTCCTACACAGCAGAACAGCCTAAAAAATTATTTGGTGGAAAGCATAAAACTCATTGTCCCCTGGCATGTTGCACATGAACTGCACATGCAGCAAGCGTGTCGGCAGTACTTTCTTCCCATTCACAAACCTGCTTTGGGAGGTGTATCCCCCATGTGCAACAATGAAGAATTAATGGAAATGAGATAGAGCTTCACACCCAACACCTCCTGGTTCAGCTGGGAGACTGCAGGACAAAAGGGGTCGGGGGAGGAGAGTGAGTAATGGTGAGGAGCAGCGTACTGCCCATGTACGCAAACAGAACAACGCAAATTGCTGCAATCTCAACCGTACATTTAACGGCAGAGATGAGCAGCAGGACCAGCAGCAGGAACAGTAAAATTGAGTACAGCAGAATCATCAACTTCACGCGCCTGCCTGTAGGACAGAAAAAAAGACAGAGAGGGCTATTTATATATTCTCCACAAGACTACCCTGTAGTAGTTTTAGCCAAAATAAAGTTTTGTGCAACCCTACCTTGAGGTAGCGTGAACTTTGGTCGCTGAAAACTGTCATCTTGGTCAGTGTCACTGAACCTGTTGTAGGGTGCTGAATCCACCTCTGGGTCTTCACTGAGGACCGTGCGATTTTTCATCACTGCAGGCTGTTTAAGGGTCTTGGGGCTTTGACTGCATTTAAATCAGGGGCGGAATTAGGTGAAAAGGTGACAAATCAGTGCTAGTCAATATACAATCGACCTGTGAGACTGGTTCTAGCCATCGCTCATTTGTAGTAAATATTAACTAGCATGAACGATTAACATTTGGAGAAAGTCAAATCCACAACTGGAAATCTTTCATTACTAAATATTATTGTTGTTGCTTTTACTATTATTATTTGCAGTGCTATTTAGCTGAAAATCAAAATTATGGCCCAATATTTCAACACGTTAGCCCTAAAAAATATTAGCTAGTAAGACCACGTACACTACACTAAGAAGTACACTAAGTGGCACCAGCGCAGAGCGCCACTAAACACTCCACAAAAATGGCTTTAAATTTAACCCTTGGCCTTAAAATGCGATACGTACCAGACTAATAAGAATGACGAGTAAATTGAAACACTTACTGCGTTGCGCCACAACAGCTTTTGTAAAATTTCTAAAAATAAATAAATAAAATGTTTCTTAACGTTTTCTTTTTATTTTCTATGTGGGCATACATATATGACTTGGTGATCTTTATCTAAATATGAAAATGTGCTATAAACATTTAATTGAACCTAAACAACTGGGGGAAATATAATGAAAATGATTAAAAATAATAAAATATAAAGCAAAGGATGTAAATATCTTTTTGTAAAATAACACCAAGGACATTTGAGGGCAATCTGCTGCTTCTATTAACCGACAGAAAGGCAGGATTCCTTTACAGTTCCTCTCTGCTTACCTTCTAATCTGTCCGTCTGTATGTCCGACCATCCGCCGCCCCCGCTCCAGGCTGTAACACTCAGCTCTTCTTTATGCCCCTAGATTCTACATGTGACAGTCAAAAAGAAAGTTTTCGGAGAGCTGTGCCAGAAGAGAGAGGTTCGATGCTCCTAGACCGCCGACTCCCTTAAGTGCATTTCCACTGAGGTTACTCAAATTTTTACTTATGACTGATATTCACTGTTTTTTATGTTTTGCGATTCAGTTGTATCTCGATCCTGCTTGTGTTTGAACTATCGATTTGTTTTTGTTTACCTCTGGTTTGTCAGACTCTGGACTTCAACTCGATCAGGAAATATACGTTTTTTACTTGATAAAGACTGAAAACGCCTGATTAACTTTTTATCTCGGAATTCTGACTTAATATCTCGTAATTCTGACCAGTGCCCCCACCCCCCGTTTTACTGCATTCAAAATGTAGCGAGCTAACAAGAAATCCAAACTACTTGCCAGCAGATTACATCATGTGAATATATTGCGTGTTTGTAATGTATTCATAAATAACATTCTGCGGAGGAGATGAAGCTGCCTGATTGGCTAAAAAAAAAGTCAGAATTCCGAGATAAAAAAGTCAGAATTTCGACTATCGTGCGTTCCTTTACCCTCGAAGATCGGAGCTCGGCGCGCGGAGTGACGTCACATCCGCTAAAAGAAAAACCGAGGAAAACCGAGTCGGATGCATTCCATTTGCCGAACTCGGATCCAAGATGGAAGCCTTCAAGAAAGTGGCCCTTGCGCTCGCTCTTTCGGAGTACAAACGGCTCCAAGCGTATGCCGTTCACCGTAGCAACACAT
>JAODKM010000039.1:975772-994608 GCA_026780845.1 Petrocephalus sullivani
ATGTCGTCACTTTCGGCCTCGAGGCTCGGAATCTGACTCGGATTCCGACCTCCCGAGGGTAAAGGAACGCACGATTATAGTAAGTCAGAATTCTGAGATAAATGCGTGTTTTTTTCTACTCTAGATGGCGGAAACGGGCTTCCATACAGATGGGACCCTAGTGACCCACAGAGCGATTAATAAAATCGGGCCCGTCCCCGCGGAGCGCTGCGTTGGCCTCCGCCCCAGTAGGTGGCACTAGTGCTTAGAGTCGCGGGTCTTTTTGCGGCGATGAAGGATTAAAAGCAAACTTCCTGTCCGGTGTCGAATAGGTCGGAGTGAAGATGGCGGCGTTGAGGCGGCTGTCTCAGGCTCTTCTGAGGTCCTCTTTCAACCAGAGTCGTCAGCTATCTGCAGTTGCCCATGGCGAGCAGCACCAGTCTGGTACGTATCGCATTTTAAGCCCGAGGGTTAAATTTAAAGCCATTTGTGAAGTGTTTAGTGCCGCTGTGCGGTGGTGTCACCTAGTGTAGTGTGACCTTGCTGGCTAATATTTTTCGGGGGTAACGTGCTGAAATATCGTAATTAGTTTTTTAGCTAAACAGCGCTGCAAACCAACCTTCATACCTGGCGTTCCATGGACAGAATTGCTTGTTCTTGTATGGTTTGTTGGGTTATTGACCTAGCTCAGGCCCGCCGTCGCATAATTTAATTTAATGGACACTTTATTTAGCATACGCAGTTCGGCCGATGGGGTGAAAATGATCCGTCCTTGGCTATTGAGATTTTTTGTGGTACACGCGCAGAAATGTCTGTAAAATTTCCGCTGCGTAGCAGTTCTCATTTGGTAAGTAGTACTATTGTTCACAAGATTGGTAATTTGATCTGGTAACCGTGTACTTTCTGGTGCAGTGTCTTTAACTTAAACATGGTGGCCTACCGTATACATCTTTTCAAATAAAATTTAAGGCCTCGACCTTTTAGGAACGGGTGTTTTTGTGACGCATGCACCTTGGTCTGCCTAAGCACTAAATTTAGTCTCGAATGATGGTTTGGAATTCAATGCTAGCGATATACTTAGTTCTTAGAGGTCTTAAGATGTATTTTGTTACATAGGTGGTAGTTCTCCTTTAATACATCCTGTGTATGTTAATCTCTATTTTGTCATTTGAGGGTTTGGGCAGCAAGGGGTAACCATTCAGATAAAATTTTGTTGATGGGTGTGGAAGGTGGGGTGATGGATAAATTGGAACTGTGGGAATAATGTTGGTTAACTGCACTGGTTGTTAGCCTCTCACCGGATTTCTGTTTCTGTGCCTGCCAGGCCGCACATGGAAGATCCTGTCCTTTGTGGTGGCCCTGCCAGCGGTGGGGGTGTGCATGCTGAACGCTTTCCTCAAGGCTCAGCACCACAGCCACGAGCAGCCTGAGTTCGTCCCCTACAGCCACCTGCGCATTCGCAGCAAGGTGAGCCTTTTAGCCACTCCTTATCCTGGCACACAATAGTGAATATTACCCTTTGTGGTCAGCAGTAGAAATCTGTAGCCTCTGCTACAGGGTTTGCTAAACTTCACCACCTCCACACCCAGGTGGTGTGAAAGGAAGCCTAATCAAAGACTGTGGTTTCCAGGCTGTGTCAAAATGATTAAAAACATTACAGGTGGCCCCCCCCGAACCAGTTTCATTACTATAGATCAGTGATTTTCAACCACTGTGCCGCAGCACACTAGTGTGCCGGGAGAAATTGTAAGGTGTACAATTAAATTATTCAATTTCACTTCATTGGTCGAAAATAAACTAGGATAGAGTGTCATTTTGTAACATTTTTTTGATTGGTGGTGTCATGAGATTTTGCAAATGTAAAAAAATGTGCCGTGGCTCAAAAAAGGTTTAAATACAGTGTTATGGATGTTTAAGTTCTACTGTAGGCTTTAGTGCTGATGCCCTTGTAACTTTTGAGCCATAGAGCCTGTCCCTGATTGAAGATATAAATGCTAATGCTCCTTTCTCTCCTCTCCTTACATAGCGCTTTCCTTGGGGTGATGGGAACAAAACCCTGTTCCACAACTCCCACGTTAACGCTCTCCCTGATGGATACGAGGGCCATGACCACTGAGTGTCTCTTGAAGAATTACCTCCCACCTGTGGGACCAGGGATCCTGGGCTTAATGACCAGAATTTGACCAGACCACCTTGTACTGTTTAATGTTCTTAAATAACCTCTTTGTTTCAGTGCTCTAAATGCCAGACACCATATACAGTCTCACCTTACTGGACCATTGAATTCAATGTTCTCTTAAGCCTGCCTAATAAAGATTATTAAATTGGTGTTTGTCTTTTTTATGAAGGAAATTCACATCTCCCGTCTTACTAAATCTCATTCATCTATAGTTGGTATTTTAGTGTAGTTATACGGATTTGTAGCATACAGATGTTTCGAGAAGCACTGTACATTGGATGCGGTAAAATATATATTGCTATGGGCAACATCTGCAATTCGCGGTCTCGCGAGGAGCTCAGTGCAAGTGCCGGAAAAGCGCGCTGCCCTGATTGTCCCTGTTCGCTCGCCGTCGTCGGCCGCGTATTTTCACATGACTTCACTTGTGATCCGCATTACTTAAGTGCTCGGGTTTAAATCTCCGGATGAGTGAAAAACAGGGGAACGGGGAGCTCGTTTCCGAATCTCATACAAAAGAGTGTGTGGAGAGAGAACCCCTGCGATTATATCTGACTGATACTTGTTGATTTCCGGGTTCGTGCCGCGATTCACTCCGTCGTAAAAAAGGTAATTCGGGAATTGTTTTGCTAAGACGCTGGAAAGAGAGCTGCTCGTCCCAGCGCAGCTGTCCTGCGTGCGTTTGTGGCGGGATGCCCTGTACGAAAGGCGTGTATTATAGAATTATGCGGGATTGATGGCTGTTCCCTTACGAGTGAAAAGTCAGACTGCTGTTCGCAGGAGTGCAGCTACTGGTCGCAAGACACGTTTATGTAAGACTACAGAGATAATAATCGACTGACATCATTATTCATAAAGCGTTTCAGCTGAAATCAGTTGTCTTTCCTTTGTCTTTTTTGTAGTTTATCATACTTATGCCCAATTTCCTCTTTTCCTTCAGAACTTACTGATCCTGTAACAGTGGATTTTTTAATTATCTTTATTTACTAATTGCGGTAACGACACTGAAAGTGAACTTATTGTCCACATTCTAGTTACGGTATGTATTGGGATGATAGAATATGTAACGGTATTTCGTGACGTCACACGGCATTCAGAGCGGACTCTTCTTCGTAACCTTCTCTTGGCATATAAGTGAGATGCATCAGGTTGACCACAACAGCAGCTGTGCGTTTACGGCCGTCTTTACTAGGACGTAGGGATGGAAGACGGAAAACGGCGCCGAGCAAAGCAGCCCTGCCTGTAAACCAATGCGAGTGACCGCTTCCTGTGCATGATGGCTGAGGCCGGCACGCCCGAGCCCAAGTGGTAAGAAGACCACGCTTAGAATTTAGGACAGAGATGTTAAGGACGATCTCACTAGGGCTATCTGTGTTGTTTGTATTTTCTTGTGTTTTTTTCTTTCAGACTATTTATTGTAGAATCTTTGAATTTGTAGGTGCAGTTATTTCTTTCTGTATGATGGGTCAAAGGTGACAGAAGAAGGTGACCCTACCAGAGCTGGCATCTGCTACTTCTACCCAGAAGAGGTATGATGATGCCAGAGAGAGAGGGGGAAAGCGGGCGAAGTTTCTATTTAGATAGGAAACCTGTTATATAAACAGATGTTTAAGTGTGGATTAATGCATGGGCTGTCCAAGGCAAACATCGGGTCACGTCCCTGTCTCAGGAAATGCAGAATGGGTGATTAAAATAGCAACACCTGAGTGTCCGAGCTGATATCAGCCCGGGGCCTGCTAAGTTAATCCACCCCTGCTTGTGTGGTTTTAAATGTCACAGATAATCAGTGGATATTGGCTGTTCAGCCAGATACACTATATGGACAAAGGTATTGGGGCACCTGGCCATTACACCTACAGGAACTTTTATGACCTCCCATTCTAAATACATAGGCCTCAATATGAAGTTGGTCCCCCCTTATATATAACAGCTATCACTCTTCTGGGAAAGTTTTCCACAAGATTTTGAAGTCTGTTCATGGGAATTTTTGCCCATTCATCTAGAACAGCATTTGTGAGGTCAGGAACTGATGTTGGATGTGGAGGACTGGCTTGCAATCTCTGTTCTAATTCACCCGAAAGGTGTTTGATGGGGTTGAGGTCAGGGCTCTTTGCAGGTCAGTCAAGTTCTTCTACAGCAAACTCACCCAATCATGTCTTTATGGACCATGTTTTGTGCACTGGGCACAGCCATGCTGGAACAGAAACTTTTTCCACAAAGGAACAAAATTGTCCAAAATGTCTTGGCATGCTGAAGCATTAAGAGTTCCTTTCACTAGAACTTAGGGGCCAAGCCCAAACCCTAAAAACAACCCCAAACCATTATCCCTCCTCCACCGAACTTTACAGTTGGCAGACTGCAGACAGGCATTTAAAATCCTCCAAACCCAGACTTGTCCAGCAGACTGCTAGACCGCGTGATTCGTCACTCCACAAACTCATTCGATGAAGCTCCCAGAGCAGAGGTTTTGTGTGGGGAGGAAGTAGGGGTGTGCGATATGACCATATTAGATTGTGAAGGATTAGAATGTGTTGACGATCTGCCAAAGCAGAGCGATCGTAGTATCGTCTATAGGGCACATTCTATCCATTGCTGTTCTATGGTTTAGCCTGAAAACAAAACAGTGTTATTGTGCTGAAGAGCTGTGAATATTTTCTTTAATAAAACGAGTAAGAAGGTAGCAACACCTTTTTATCATTATTAAGAAAAACGTTTTTTTTATTATTATTATCCCAGGATTGCCAGCTTTCACGCATCTGGCACGACACAGTTTCTGACTCTCACACTTACGCAAAACATCTTACGCCAAATCAATATTATTCAATAATAAACCTAAAAACCGAGAAAACAAAAATGAAACGTTTAAAAAACGTTTTACGTGTGAGGATAAGGCTATCAAAAGGGAACCAATGCAGAAGGATTTAATACACTTATATCCAGAGCTGATTGGAAAACGTGTTTATGCATTATATTTCAAAATAGGTTTTCCACCCATATATTTGCATGGCGATGAATAAAGTATCATGCTAGAATTACTGTATTCAAAATTCATCACTCCTGCCATTGATCATCTGTATTGCACTATATCCTGTCATTCTGTATATCCCGTTGTTAAACGATATGAGGACTATTAGCTGTAATTACTGGAATGAGCCTTTTAAGCTCAAGCGAGGTATCTTTAAATATTTTCTATATGCCTGTAAATAGATGTGGCATGTAGACATAACACTTGCTTTCAGGAGTGAAAATGTCCGTATCAGTTTAATAACCATTATTAGATAACTAAATAACACAGTACTGATTACAGTGACACACTAAGGTTGACCAATATGCACCGTTTTGGCTCGTGTCCTTTATTATTCGTGATTGAAATATTTGAAAACATATTAAATGTATTGTAAAATACATTTTATACAACCTACAGTGTATTTACTTCATTAAAGAGTGTAAAAGAGCCTTGTCGTTCGGCTTTATGACTGAGAACCGAGAAGACGTGCGTGCATAGAGCTATTTTTTTTTTTTAGGACTATGTTTTTATAAAGGGAAATAGCTTGGTTGTACTGATCAGTAGTTTGCAAAATACTAAAAAAAAACAATACTTACAAATCCATGTGAAATCGCGATTGTGATTTAACTGTAAAAAAATCATGATCTAATATTTTTTTCATATCGCCCACCCCTAGGAGAAAGTTTGGAACTCTACAGTTATTGAGTCAACAGAGGGTTGGCGACTTTTACACACAATGTGCCTCAGCACTCTGTGACCCTGCTCTGTTAATTTACTTGGTCTGTCACTTTGTAGCTGAGTTTCTGTTGTTCATAATCACGTCCACTTTGCAGTAATACCACTTACAGTTGACTGTGGAATCTAGCAGGGAAGAAATTTCATGAACTGACAGTAACACACAAATGTTTGTAAACCTGACTCTAGGTGTTTGATTTTTCTACACTGGTGCAATGGTCCTGAATGAAATAACGTAATTCAGTGAGGTGTGTCCCAATACATTTGTTCATATAGTGTATGTGTATGGATGTAGCGGTTTGCTGTGTATCTGTTGGATTCACATGGGGGTCCATCTGGGCTGAGTGGTGTCCACTGCGGGCTTACAGACACCACTGGAGCAGCAGGAGCTGCTGTGTGGGCAGCTGGCTGGTGTCTGCAGGTGTGTCTCCGAGATGTCCCACTCGCCTGCGAGGCTAGTCCGCTTGCACAGACGCAAGTTTGCCATCCGCATGAGAGGAGACTTCCTGTGGGTGAGTTAGGAATGGGGGGGACTTCCTGTAGGTGAGTGAGGGCTGGGGGGACTTCCTGTGGGTGAGTGAGGGCTGGGGTGGACTTCCTGTGAGGGCTGGGGGGGACTTCCTGTGGGTGAGTAAGAGCTGGGGGGGGGACTTCCTCTGGATGAGTAAGAGCTGGGGGGGGACTTCCTGTGGGTGAGTGAGGGCTGTCTGTGAAAAATGGATTTCCCCATTATCCTGCCCCCACTCCACGCTTAAGCTACACTCCTCATTCTCGCTAGTTTTCCTTCTCACTGTCCTTTCCTTACTGACCCTTCGTTCTTCCTGTCCGTCTGTCTGCGATTCCCCCGCAGGCGCTCGGCTGTACCCCGGACATTCCCGATGTCAGTGCCTGCGCTGTCTTGGATCATCTCATCAGGCTTTTTCGTTTCTACAATGGCCCTGTGCGACAGAGCTACCAGGTATGACTTTCTGGGGTGGGGGGCCCAGGGCCCGAACACCTTGCTGGCCCCGCAATCGGGGAGCGGAGAGGGGGTGGTGAAGAGACTGCCATGTAAACCCTGTAAACAGCTTATAAACTTGTCTGCAAGGCAATGAAGGAAAGGATGATTCATCTTAACTCCTTCAGAGGCTAAAAAAGCAATCGCTGTCTGTACTCTTTGTTTGCCTGAACACCACATGGAAAGCTACACAGTAAGGAAGAGCTGGCGTTGCAGTGGTCGCAGTACCTGGATCACCTGCAGGGTGGTGCCAGTGAGCTCCACCACATCTTCAGCGCCTTGCACACCATTGATTCAACACACGTAAGTAGAAACCTTGAGGCCATTAATAGTGCTAAGAGAAGGATGCAAAGAGAAATGCCATCCAAAGTCTAGGCTCTTGCCTAGACTTTGTTCCCATTGAAATGATTGTCCTGTTTGCTCCAGCGATTCCCGTTTGCTACTCCTGCAGATTGCGTTAATGCTTACAGTTTCTCTGTTTCCCTCTTAGATCGACCCTCTGCTCCTCCTCAAGGCTGCTCTCATCCTGCAGGCATGCCAACGCTGCCCGTTAGTGGTGGCTGGCTGTATCTCATACCGTGGCAGGTAAGCCGTCTGGGAGACCTGTTCCAGTCGGGACAGTGGACAGAACCACAGACTGAAGGGTTTGGGAAGAGGGATTTAGGGAATGAAATGGTAGAAAGGAACAAAACTAAACGACGGAGGGAAACGCTCAGACAGAGGACTGAGGTAGTCGTGGGGTGCTCGCTGGGGCAGTCCCACACCACCCTGAGTGCCCCGGGATATTCTTCACTGTCCCAAGCATTTCCGGGTCCTAGGACCGCATGCACCGTCCTGAATGTCCTGAGCATTTCCGGGTCCTGGGACCTCATGCACCGTCCCGAGTGTCCCAAGCATTTCCATGTCCTGGGGCGTCCTGAGTGTCCTGGGGCGTCCCACACTGTACTGAGTGTCCCGGGACCTCATGCACCATCCCCAAGTGTCCCTGAAAGTCCCCTACCAATCCCGAGTGTCAGTGCACTTCAGCTGGGCTGTCTCTGCCGTCCCATGCAGGGTGCTCAGCACGCAGATGCCCCCTGAGCTCACAGCTATGGTGGTGGTCAGTCAGCGGGACCCTCAAAGCCTGGTAGGTCCAGGAAGGTCACGCTTCACTTTACCTTGCATATTTACATAGTTTTACATGTATCTTTTGCACTTCAATGCGCATCTTTCTCACGCATCCCTTTCACTTTTGACCAAGATCTTTTTCACATGTAGCATGTACACTCACATATCACTTCATAGAATTTTATAAATGAGGAATGATGTCACTGCAGAGGTCTGGCCTCTCATCAAGGGCGTCTCCTGCCCTCTGCCTCAGTCACCCTCTGCTGCATAAGTGATGAGAAAAGCTGGATGGACCGCTTTCAAGTGGCTAGATAAACAGAAGCTATGTGCCATTAGTAATGACTGCCTGCTTATGTTCACAGGACCTTGCGCTTGTGGCCAATGGGCTCAGCCCTGATGGACCCCAAACCCCATCAGCCAGTGTGAATTCCACAGCTGTGTTCCTGTCCCCCTCTGAGCTCCATGCTCTACGGCACCCCCCGGTGGACCGGGTACCCAGGTTTCCTTGCCGGTCACCACATTCCCCTTCCCCTGTCCCTTTGAGCGGTGGTAGAGCTGTCCTGCTTTGCATCTAAACCCATTTAATTGCCTATATTATATATCGCGATACATTTTCATAAAAATGTGCCATTATAATATCTGCCTGGTGACTCCAGGACAGCTCACCGTAACCCTTTTAGCCATTCCCATCCTAGCTTGTATTTCTGCTTTGGAATGAGGTTCTGCTGTTAAGGGCTTGTAACGTATCTCCTGTAGGTCTCTCAGCCCCCCGCAGCAAAGCCCCTGCACCGGCAGGCCCCGCCCCCTGTCCCGCACTCTGTCTGACATACCTGAGCCCTACTGGATGCCCTACTCCACTGGTTCCTCCCTGTCTGATGAAGACGGCTCTGCTCCCAGAGTCTCACCAGAGCCCACCCGTCATCCCCTCCACGGCCCCGCCTCCCAGTCTGAGGGCCAAGCCCTTCCTCATTTTTTGGACAATCAAGAAGCCCATCGGGCAGGATGGCCCAATGGGCTGCCACTCCCCGGACCCAAAGATCTGAGGAAGGAAGAAGAACCCCAAGGACATACATATAAGGGCAGCATGAGCTGGGAGAAAAAGGGTGATGGGTCAGCAGAGAAGAGGGGCTTTGTCAGCCAGCTGGAGAAGCTGAGCAGTGTGGAGGACAGGGACAGCATGAGAGGGTCAAAGGAACTGGGCAGTCGGGAGAATGACTGCAAAGCTGTGACATGTGTGCCAGTGGAGGAAGAGCTCCCCCTGGTGGCCATGGCCCTGTATCGTCACAGAGTCCATGGACTGGTCCTGGCACTGCTGGTGGAGCCGCACTTTCGGGATGACGCTGCTGCCATGGAGGAGGTGGTGAGGCTGGGGACACCGCTTGCGGTGTGTCTGTCTGTGCCTTTGTCAGCTTGAGCATTATGTCATACTGCAGTTTTGTATGTAATTCCAGTACAGACTCCACACAAATGTATAGAGAGACGATGGGGGCATGACATGGTAGTGTAGCGCGTATCCCCAAAGACGAAGGGCAGAGCAGTGGCCGGCTAATACGCTGGTACCCGGGAGGCTCTCCACACCGACCCCGCTGCTGAGGATGTGGCGTGTTCCACCTTAATTAAGGAGTGCAGAGCCTGTCTGCCTTACGCGGTGTTGTGTGTTTATCCATTAGCTAATAAGATGGGGAGTGTAAACGCAGTCTAGGGAAAAGGCTGGGGTGGATGCGGTAAATGCACCAGACGTGTGATGTAGGGGCACAGGATCGCAGGAGTTACTTGTAGAATTCACTCCTCCCCCCCCCCCTCCCCACAGTACCACAGCAGCCTGGCATCTCTGAACGGCCTGGAGGCTCACCTGCGTAGCGCCCCCGTGGAGCCCCCCAGCACACAGGGCTGCCCGTACACGTTCCTGCACTATGACCGCCTACTGAACACGCTTGCAAGTGAGGACATTGTCTCTCCGCCTGCCATACTGTCACCCAGAGATTCTCTGTCGTTTCCCTATCCCGCTGAGACTCCCCGTCTCTCTGTCGTTTCCGTATCCCGCTGAGACTCCCCGTCTCTCTGTCGTTTCCGTATCCCGCTGAGACTCCCCGTCTCTCTGACGTTTCCGTATCCCGCTGAGACTCCCCGTCTCTCTGTCGTTTCCGTATCCCGCTGAGACACCCCGTCTCTCTGTCGTTTCCGTATCCCACTGAGACACCCCGTCTCTCTGTCCTTTCCGTATCCCGCTGAGACTCCCCGTCTCTCTGTCCTTTCCGTATCCCACTGAGACTCCCCGTCTCTCTGTTGTTTAGCATACAGAATAGAGTTTCTTGTCTTGTGATTAGAGGGTCATGGATGCCACAAAGGACCCTCCTGTTATACAACTTAAAGCTGTTGCTAAGAAGTCCAGTACCATAACAATAGGTGATGTCATCTACAGCCAACCTGCCCTTCACAAGTCCTCAGGTCTTGGTGGGGGCAGCCCAGGGTGCCCCGTTTGCGAGAGCTGCAGCCCTGCTGCACGCACACTTCTCTCAGGATGCCATGCTACAGGAGGTCATCCTCAGGTCAGTGTGCGTTCTGTACTTGGAGCTTTCAGATCACTTTTGAAAGTGCCGTTCCTTCTACCCATCTCAAATACATACTCTTGGACTTTTTTATTATCTCTCTGTGCATGTAACATTATAAAGATTAAAAATACAGCTGATTAGCCAGTGTGGGTCTACTGGTTGCAGTTAGGTTGCAGTTAGGAAGCTTTGCTAATGACTGGAAGGGGGGGGATATATTTTGGAGTGGTTCAATCATGTCATGCTGATGTCATGGGGATGCATCTTTTAGGCATTTCATTTGCTTGGATTTTGACAGGAACGCTGGATCAGCTGTGTACGGGACTTTCAATTCAGCCCAGGAGACCTATTTTCTCCAGCAGGGGATGACAGTAAGGAACTCTGGGGTCCCCAACCCACAGGACAGTGCCTTCTCCTTACCCACCAAGGCTAGACACAAGCTGCTGAAGCATGGGGTCAACCTGCTGTGACGCGTGTTCCTGCAATGCCTATTCACAGTAGCAGTAATAATACATCTATTCACCTCCATGATCAAAACCACATCCTCTGTTTATTATCCACCTCTTCACTGTATGATAAATCTACCTCCTTAGTCTGTGATCAAATCCACCTCCTTGGTTTATATACCCATTCACCTCCTCAGTCTATTTATCAAATCCACCTCCTTGGTATTTAGTCAAATCCACCTCTTCAGTCTATACAACTGTTCACCTCCTCAGTCTATGATCAAATCCACATCCTTGGTTTATATACCCATTCACCTCCTCAGTCTATGATCAAATTCACACCCTTGGTTTATATACCCATTCACCTCCTCAGTCTATGATCAAATACACCTCCTTGGTTTATATACCCATTCACCTCCTCAGTCTATGATCAAATACACCTCCTTGGTTTATATACCCTCAGTCTATAATCAGATCATTACACTGTCAATCGCTTCTATAGCCGCACACACACAAACACACCCACAATGATTCATATACACATTTACCTATTCTGGCTGTTTGTTCACCTGCCTCACACACACAGTCAGAGAGGCACTCACAGCACACTGATGTTCATGTCTTATGATAATAGTTATATGAAGCTGCATTTGTAGCACAGCACCTGGGTATTTGACTGATCAAGTAAAGCCTCAGGAAGGGCTCTGCTCTGCTCTGTGAGGCTAACGGCAGGTATTAAACTTATGCTGAATCATCTCTGTAAACTAATGATCTGTACGAATAATCTGCAGGGGACAATGCGAACTGCGTAAGTCCCCTGAGATAGATGGCAGGAAAGCCAAAGACAGGAAGACTTGTGGCAATGAGATAAAAACATGGTGAAAGTGACATAAGACATAAGAAACACCCTGCCTGAGTTTTCCCAAGTCCAGACTCAGATCATAGCTGTTGGGTTTCATCTGACTTCATCTTGCCTCAAAACTGAAAAGATTGTGGCCTAATATATTTAACCCAGGATTCTCCTAAGTACTGTACCGTTACAAGATTATACTCCTCTGCTGCATATCATGGTCATTACAAAATATCTTCAACATGAAGTAGAGCTTAGTAGTTCATGGACGTCAATAGCACAGTCACCTAATGTGTTATAAAGATATTTATTAGATTGGGATATGTGACATTTCTACGAGTAAAACCGATATTTTTAACATGAAAAAGATTACATTTATCCAAAATCGAATATAGCCAAATGGAACCTATTTACCAATGGAGTGTGTCAATTTGGTGGTATTGCCACAAGTTCCGTCACACAGACAAATGCGATGTGATTATTCTGCATGTGTGTGATATCCTGCAGCCATAATTTTTATTCATAGCCTTTATTCATTTTATTCAAGTGATTGGCCACCTATTTTAACAGTCTGTGGTTACCTGTATTTTAAGACATTAGCTTTGTTAGCCATTTTCATTATTTAAATCGGGTCTTCCAAAGCTGTATCTGTCACTCCATGTATATACTGCATTTATCTTATGCTACAAATAAAAACACTGTTGTCACATCTTGGTTGGCTGTGTTCCTACCGCCTTATGTATCTCCGGCTTGGATTCGGCCTCAGAAACTGATGACTCGAGGCTGGGAGGTGGGAAACGCAGACGCCTACTGTGCTGATGCTGCATTATTGACTTGGCTGCAGCATGCTGATGCTGCATTACCGGCGTTACGGTGTAATAAGCCTTAAGCGGCGGGGGCTCGCCTGCCATGCCTCAGGCTGTTTCTGCTATGTGGGTTAATCAGAGAAGAGCATAGCACCTCCAGCTGCCCACGCATGCCGGAAGTCATGCAGACACTGCCCTGTGCTGACGTGGGGAACGCCCCCGTGGGACGGTCACTGGCGCTTAACGGTAGCCCGCTGCATTATGCAGGAATGTTGTGGCCCATTGACACTTTCTGTAGCCTGGCTGTGCAGCCAGCAGTCTCTCAGGGTTACCCCGGGTAACAGCTGGCCTTCTGCAGCCTCACCATCCTACGCATGCACACACACACTCACTGACCATGTATTTAAAAACTCCCTGTAGAGGGATCTGCAATAAAAGCAGCTCAGGACCATATGAGCAGTGCAGAGGGCTCGGTGGACATGGGTGCAAAGCCCACTTCTTAGGAGACCCATCCAGGGAATCCTACAAATGGGCCCAGGGGAATAAGACCGCTGCGGGGTCAATTGCAACTAAAGTGTGTTTTTTTATCGAATGCATTATGTGCATAGGGCACACTGTTGTATTACAAACTTAGACCAGGCTCAGTATCTGAAATTAGCCCGTCAATCCTGATATTCTCTGAATATTTACGAAACGAAATGCAGAAGAAGTATTTTCCCACGTACACTTGTATTGTATATCAACTTCTGTGTTACGTAAACATTAATTTGAACGTCTGCTTCAGCCTAGAGATTGTGTTATAATGGCTTTTACAAAAAAATGAGTAGGTTAAAATTTAAAAACTGCTCAGAAGTTCATATCATTGGTTAAATAGCTTGCTGACGGCGACGCTGTAACAGCACATTAAAACAAGCACCGTGGGTTTATAATCTTTTACTGTTGGCGTCTCTTCTCTTGCAAATGAGTTCGTTCCTAATGGTCCAGATATAGCTTAATTAGGGTTATTAAGACGGCAGCTGAATGTCAATGGGTGGGAGTCGATGCGCTTAGGGCGCCTTATTATGTAGCCACATTGTACGTGTCGGCGGGGGTGCGAATGGTAAGATCGAGCTGCGAACAAAACGGGGGGAGGAGAGCAGGCTAGGAGAATTCAAATTCAAAATAGCAAGATGTCCTCATTGTCAGCGCAGAGCTGTAACCATATAACTGGCGCGCCGGCCAGCCGATCGGCGTTAAACGCCGTCGCAGGAGCCTCGGAGGCAGGATCGCGCAGCAGACGCCTTTATAGCAATAAGCGCGTGCGACCGCCGGGACATGCCGCCGCGAGACCTCGCCGCCGTGGCCGCGCGCCGCTGCACGTGGACGCTCCTCACTCTGTGCATGAGCTGGATCGGCGGGGCCCGGTGCCTGCCGACGCCGCATGTGATCGCGCCGTCCCCCGCCGCCGCCGACCGGGGCGTCGCGCTCGGGAGATGGCGCCGGGAAAGCATCGAGGTGCAGCGGGAACACTGCGCGCTTTTGGCGGCGCCCTGGAGGGAAAGCCGAGGCGGCGGGGACTGGGAACATCAGTACCGACTCAGGGTCCTCTCCCTGCCGGAGGGGGGTCCGCGTCGGGCAGTCTTCCCGGGACAGTCACTGTTCCGCTTCGTCAGGAGGGTGTACCGGTGCTGTCAGATGGGATTCCTCTGCCGGAGCATCAAGGGCATTCAGGGCCAGCTGAGTGGGGGTGAGCCGGCTACCGCTGCATGACACGTTACCTTTGTAATATTTCATTTCTTTTGAATGGTCATCCTGTATAAGAAGCGGAGGGAATCCCGCAGCGTATTACACTGTGTATCTGCTTGGTGTAATTTGCCATTTTATGGCGACAGCGGCCAACTGGAAAATTATTTTCTTGTCCTCAGTAATATACGCGATAGATATATCTAATTTCAGTGGGTTACCCACGCATCATACAGCACTAATTATAAGACTAGAATAAAGACACTATGACTTTAATACATCTCAACTAAGTGTTCTTAGTGGTCCGGAATGAACAGTCTGTGTTTTGTATTTACTATCAAACTGTTTTTCAGACTCTGAGGTGGAGTTCTTGCTCAGTCCCGATGTCTTGTCGGCGACGGTGAGGAGAGCAGAAGTTCACCTACAGGTTTCCAATCCGCTGCAGCTCAGCGTGGAGCCGTGGCTGGTGACACACAGGCGTCCCACACGGTAAGAGCCCCGGGGTCTCACTTACACTCAGACACGTGGCACTGCAGTAACAGACTGTCCCGCCTGGTTCCATGTATGTGCCACTTACCTCTCATTCTGAGATTAAACAGTTTTTTGCCATTTCGCCAGTAAACTGTCCGTTACAGGATGCAATGAAAACCTTATCCTGCCTGCCCTTCCGGCCACCTATAAGCACGAGCATAAATACAAATTAAGGTGCTAAAAGCGAAGGCTAAGTAAAGAGTAACTCAATAAGACAATGAATCCAAGTACAATTATCGTGAGCAATACAGAAACAAGCAATGGCCATATTGTGGGCGCTGCAGTGCGACGTGGGGAGCAGTGTGTGAGACCGTGATCTGAGGGTGCTGCTCTCTCTCTGCAGGTACAGCGTCTGGTCGGGGGACGGGAAGCTGGAACTCACGCTCGACCTGCTCTTCCTGTTCCAGGGCCTTCAAGAGGCCGTCGGTGGAACTCGGGGGGGGTCCAGCCTGGTAGACCTACGCAGGGTGGGGGGCCTGGCAAGACAGAGCGGGGCAGGGCTCAGGGGGGGTCAGGCTGGCCCCTCTTCACAGGAGACGGACACGGGTTTGTGGGAGGGCCCACTGCCCTCGGCCCTGGAGCTCGGCCTGGTGTTGCAGTGCACTAGGGAGGGGGGAGGGGAAGCCTTGCCCTGCGAAAACAATGGAGTGCACCTCCTTCACACGCCTTTCATCACCATATCCTACCAGTAGGGGGCGTCATTGCCTCACCCCATCTGCCCCCTGAGCCTTAGCAGCCCAGCACATAAATGATGTATGAAAAGCTGCCTCCACTCACCCTGCTGACCAGGGTTACATTACTGCTATCTGCTAAAGACAGGACACAATGGATTCCACAGTCATAGTGTGCTGCTCCCTGCAGCTGATGCTAGCTGGACCTTCCCCATATCTCGATATTCCTGGACGCTGTGCACTTCCTCAGATGCCTGAATGTCTTAAGTTATATTTAATGTTTTTTTTTCTACTGGTTTAACTGAAAATTGTAAATCATGTATATAATCTGGATAATTTTATATCAATTATACTTTTGATTAACTTTTATTAAAAAGAGAAATTAAATGGTATATGTGACTGGTATTTATTTAATACCCTTATAGCTTTAGACAGATGATAGTTTCGCTTCCTCCGTAACAGGTCTTTCGGAGCCCCCAAAACTAGCCATTTGCACTATAAATGGACATTATTGCAAATAGGATTATAAAAGATCCATAGATAAATAAAACTTTGCGTAAATCGCGATCAATGTACAGGTTATAAATCCTATATAAACACGCCTGCGTGCTTAGGGACCGCCCCGCGCCCATCCACGCCTTACCCAACATTAGCAATGCAAATTAGCCACGTGATTATAAAAGCGCACATCCCGCATTTACGATGCTATTTCAGGGTCAGTCTGCTGGTGTGACAAAAAGGCCGATGTGGTTGGCCAAGTGGGGGTAACCCCTTAACATTCGCGAGGGTTAGGGGCGGAAGATCCCGGCGAAAGTGAAAATTCTTGAATAATACTTGGGCACTCCAAACCACAACTCACAACAGACTGCTATAGCCTGGGCTGCGTTTCCCAAAAGCTCCTGTTAGCAACTAACGTAGCTGGAACCATTCAGTTGCATGGTTCTGACTATGTACGTTGTTAATGTAGTTAATGTTAATGTAGTTATAGCAACTATGCTTTTGGGAAGCGCACCCCTGAACGATAACAAAAACGTCTGTTTATTATGTCGGAAAAACAGTACCGTATACTGTGGATTTTGAATTGCTCTGCCAGTACTCAGTACTGTGCGCACAGGGAGCACTATGTTTTGGACCCATTACCAAAAATAAGAGTACTGAAAAGTTAGAAACTTAGAATCGCAAAGACGGATAAGGCGAGTGAGGCTGACTGCCAAGACAAAGACACACGGCGTAGCCAAGGTATAGTATGCACTTAAGTTAAACAAAAAGAGGCTTGTATCACTTATATTTAAATATTATATGACTTTTTATTATCCAAATCATTTCACTATTGTTTTGGTTTTTTGGACAATGAGCCAGAACATTCTATTACTACTTTTTGCGCCTCGGCCCGAAACTAAAGCTCTGAGATCCTAGTAGGAAATTTCTGCTGGATCGCCCGCTGAAGTCGGAGGAATCTGCTCTGGCCCGACCTCAGAATTCACGACGGATGCGCCCTTTATCAGCAGGAGATCAAGCTGTATTTGTATTTGTGGCTCATTAAATCGGTCGTGCACACAGTGCTGTCTAACCGCTATCCGTGGACGTGTTCAACGGTGTTAATATGCGCGAAATACCGCGTAATGTGTTCTAATAACTGATATATTATCAACTTACAGTCAACCGGGCTATAAGTGGAGTTTCTTTAGTAAGACAATTTCTTGCTTAGTCGAATAACTTGTGGATTTAAGGTAGTCTGGGCTAAATGTAAATGAACGACGATGAAGACCATTTAAACTGGGGTACCTTGAGTCCGACAAGTTGCCCGACTAAGCAAGAAATCTTGCTTTTGAAACGGGTCCCCAGTTTTGCTAAATCGCTTTACGACTTTAGTTAACTGGAACGCGGTTGACTCGGATGTGACGCCTTTAATTGCCAGTTCCGACCTCTGAGATATCCGGAACGCAGCTGGGAAAATGTTATATCTATGAAAGAAAATGGTCTAGTGGTAAGCCAAACTTTTTTTTCTACATTTTATTAATGAGTTTAAACACTACGGCACCACTTTAGGTTGTACTTTTAGGTTGTATACAAAAAGCTATGAAATCACACAAATTACTTATTTATAAATTTGTGTAAATACTCCTGGCATATTCTTATTTATTAGAAGAGGTTATTGTGTATAGTATTGTATTTTGTATATTTGTATTTCGTAATGGATGCACATTGTCTATTTGTGCTTTTTATACTTACAGTTGTTATTAATAAAAATATATAAAAAATATGGAACGCAGCATGATCGGTCCTTATCGTACTAGTTTAAGGCTGGGAAGAAATTGAGGAATAAAGGTGGGTTTGCTCAGTCAGCTCGTTACTCGGATTTTCCGGTCCACCTTAAATGCCGTGCAGCCGAATGCAATGATGCGAGTGTGCCTGTAGGGGGACTCATCATTGCATTTACCTTGAAGAATTTATGGTGGGGGGGGGGGCACAGTGGTGGAGTTGTTAGCGCTGTTACCACACATCTCTGGAACCTGGGTTCTGGTCTCTGCAAGGATTACATGTGGGTGTTATCAAGTTATGAGTAAGTAAGCCCTGAAATTGGTTGGCACCTTATCCTTGGTTGTTCCTGCCTTGCACCCCTGTGCTCTGGACCATGAACAGGGCAAGTGGTTAAAGGAAATGGAAGGAACTTCATCTCACTTTAAATTTGCATTAACTTATTAACACTCTTCAGCTGACTTATTACTACTTTGAGGAAAGTACATATCTGGGCATGTTCAGTAATAGTATGTGTTCTGTGGGCATAATGGGTACCAATTTGTACCTTTGCTTGTCACTGGTACTGTCCCATTGAGGGTCTGCCAATTGTGTCCTTAGTGGTAGGTAATTTTACCTTTTAAAGTACAGAAACTGAGGATCATCTCCAAGGTACAAACAACATTAATGTATCCGAAATGGTACAAACATGTTCCTTATAGTTTATTTCTATATTACGAATTAAATTGATATGACTTAATTTTGATGCATGGCCTGAAATCCATGGAACAAAGGACTTAAATGCTCTCATTTGAACACTTCCAGGTAGAAGCCAGCAGGAATAAAATAATATGGGCAAATGGATATGCACTTCAGCATGATAGAAAATGACATCTGAAAATAATATGACTTAATTCTAATTTGTAACCATTAAAAGGTCCAATTTGCCCAGGGGGGTTGGGCAGCCAGTTGACCTTGGACCCCCAGAGGTTTTTTTTCTCCCTGCTTGGGAGTTTTTTGTT
>JAODKM010000039.1:1004069-1015068 GCA_026780845.1 Petrocephalus sullivani
ACCCATGTAAAGCGCCCTGGGACAACCCTGTTGTGAAGGGCGCTATATGAAAATAAACTGAATTGAATTGAATTGAAAAGGTATGTGGTGCCTTTATATTTGCATTGGTTCTCATTACTTGACTATATCCAGGTAGATGTCCAAGGGCCTGAACATTTGCATGGTAGAATATTACACCTAAACAAAAATGTGACTTCTTATAAGGTTAACATTTTGTGATGATTTTCAGGCAGGACCCCATGGATTTAGTCATTTGGGCCACTAAAAATCACTTCAGTATGATGTCTGAAAGTAACTTCACTTGGCCCAAAATTGTTTTCACCTTTAAATCTACCTACGAACATCACTCATATTCACATTCCTTTATTATTTTTTTTAATTTCAAATTTCAGGTAGGAGCACAAAGGGTTAAACACTTTGGGCCAATGAAAACTCACTTCAGGATGGCAGTATGTGATATTTCATAGTTATATAACTTGATGCCATTAGAATCACCTGGAAATATTGCACGTGCACATTGGTGATCATTATATGATTTCCAGGTTTTTTGGGGGTAAATGCTTTAGGCCAGTGAAAACTCATTCAGTATGACAGTTATATGATGTCTACAAGTTACGTCACTTGTTGCCAGTCTGGCTTTTTCACCTTTTAGTCCACGTGGGAACATTGCTCATATACACATTGGTTGTCATTATGTTAGGATTTCCATGCAGGAGACTAAGGGCTGAAATACCTAGCTCACAAGATTATAACAAAATATAACGCGTGACATCTCGCTCCGCCCACATATCGCCCCGCCCCATCCCGCAGGCTGCAGCGAGGTGTACTTGCGGAGTTTTGCAGTTTGAACTGCAAAACATTGACTAATTAAACTTTTTTTGATTATTATGCATGTGTTTGGCTGTGTTCTGTATATAGACTATAGTAACAAAATGAAAAGATAATAATTTTATTATTAAGATAAAACATAAAACAATATTGTTTACAGCGATTCACTTCTAACCCCACCCAGTAAGTAATACGTAAAGTATTAATATTGAACGAATCAATGATTCAAAGAACCGGATCTTTTCAGTGAATTGAAGGAAAAGAATCGAATCAGCAAAAAGATTCGGTATGCACATCACTATTCCTCACCCTTAAATCCCCGAGAACGTTGCAATTTCCGCATACTTTTTACAAGCAAGCCCAGTGGTGGTTTCATCTGTATTGGTCCATTATGATGTCAATAAACGCGTAAACCCGCCTTACGATTGTTCCTCAGAAATGATTGGCCAAACCGGACACCGGAGCGGAAGTTGGATCGGGATGTTGGACGAAGCACGTGAGTATGGTGCGTTTGAAAGCGAGGTGAGCAGGTTGTATATTTTAAATTGTATTCCATAATTACTGTGAGTTACTGAACGTGTGGAGCGAATAAAACATTGAATCGCCTTCACTTATTTTGTAAAGAGAGCAACACATCGCAAGTGTGCTAAACGTGAAAGAATTTGTTTACACGTTTGTTAGAAGCTCGGTTCATAAGATTGTTATATTTAGGAGACAAAGAGTGCACAACTGGGTTCGGATTCAGTTGCGATGATGGCAGTCGTATTTATGTGTGAGGAGTGAGGAGGACAAAACAGAATTGGAAGCGAGACCGATCACAGGCATTGAGAGACATTCGCATGCTATTACCGTTTGGGGTTAACTACGTGTAAACTTAGTTACAGCTATTTCCGGACTTTGACCAGTTCCGTATGAAAAATATCCCTCGAACGTTTGTTGTTTAATAAGCGCACCTTTTAGTATCGGCTGCTCCGAGAGACTCGTGAAGCCCAAGCTGATCGCCATAAGAGCATCAGCCCCTGTCTCAGGCTGTTTCCTCCCTCCAGGTATCTGCTGTGCGAGATCTGCGTTTCGGAGCCGGCGAGCCTGCAGCTGCTGGACGAACGAGCTGTGTACACGGCGGTGAAAGCGGCCGTATCCCGGGCCCACGGAGACTACGGCGCCGCGCTCTCTGGCATCTCTTTCGCAGGTGCTGCTAAAATCAGAACACGCTGCTACCCCCAAGGAAATGACCACCGAATGGCTTCGACGGGGGAACAAAACCGGCTATTAGCTGCCTGAGTCCCCTTGCCAAAAACGGCATTGCTAGTTTGCATGAATGCGCTATTAGAACTGATACAATAGATGTTAACGTACCAGTTTATTACACAAGCTAAATGGGTCCAAGTAATGCAGTAGTTCTGTTCTCTGGCATGCAGGGATACTGAAAGTGCACAGCTGGCCTCCCTGCCCCAGGTTTAAATATTGCTGGCTTAAAGGCTTTGAACATGGCCGATGAGAAAGACCTCGCATCACAGACAGGCCCTTGACTATGTCCCTGTTTCCCCAGTGAAGTACGTGAACGCTCATACAGGTGTGGTGTTTCTACGCTGCCGCAAGAGATGCTATCAACTGATCTGGTCAGCCCTGGCCTTCATCACCAGCCTGGACAGTCGAGGGAAGAAAATCCCTTGTTTTTTCAACTGCCTACATGTAGGAGGTGGGAGATGAGTTGGCTGACTTGGATATACACGCACAGTGCAGCACATGCCACTGGAGAATCCTGATGTAGCTTAACACTACTGTAGTGTATATATACTACTGCAGTGGTTTGTTTTAAAAATCAGTCAAATATAAGGGTAAAACTTAATTTAAAACTGAAGGGCTTCTGTCAGATTACAAATAAGCTTTAAAAATATAAATACTGAAATGTTAATGTAAAGGCACCGTCTCAAATGATTTTCTGTGTCTTTCAGGAACGATTAGAACATGCCAGAAGTTCCTGATCCGTTACAACACGGAGCAGCTCCATCGCATGCTTCCCCTCTGTCGGAACGAAGGTGAGCGATGGTTTGGGAAGGCTGAGGTAGGGGTGCATTTTACAGACTGTGTCTGTCTGGTAAAATAATTGCTGGGCAGGTGGGTACTCCTATTCAAATAAGCTGCTGGTTTCCTGTATTTTTTTTTTTATTGGAAAGTTTGCTAAATTTGTTGCAGAAGTCTAGATAAATGATTATACCAAGATTCAGTTTTGACTTACCAAGACTTGTGATTCGTGTCAATACTTAACACACATTGCAGTTTTGCACAGAAACTGTTGTTTCTTCTTAAATATGGTATCTTGAGACGTTTCTTTGGCTCCACAGCTGAGCGGTTGGAGATACGCAATGCAGTCCTGAGCTGTTCTCTAAAGTCTGCCAGATGTGACGCAGAGGAGGAGGAGGAGCACCAATGGGATGAAGAAGATAAATGATGCCTGTGCGCAGATTTGGCAGGATTGAGTCACCCTGAGTGTGTGGCTCTGAACTCCATGTCTTACTTCAGCATCCATGGGAAGTCTGGATTTAAAGGAAGAGGTGTACATCCAGATATCAAAAGAAATATTTATGATGGTGTTTTTTTTTTATTATTAAGTCTTTGGTATTACATTTTCGAATACTTTGGTCCACAGTATATATACAGTACATATGTATTTAAGTGTCTATATAAGCTGCTTATTCTGTATTTACAATAAGAATACAAATGTGACATTGATTTCTGTTGTTTTAATTTACAAATATTTCCATCTTCTATTGCATCTGTCAAGGTTGTCTTCACACCTGAATAAATTATGCTTTTCTTCCAGAGGCTTAGATGTGTGTTCATTTATGCAGCTAAAAAATTGGGTTATACATGATCAAAAATAGAAATGTCCTCCAAAAATGGCAATTGGGAGATTATGATCTGTGTGAATTTTATTCGTGATTTTACATCAAAGATATTTCAGCATAATTCAAGCCTGGCATCTGCAAGTTGGCAACGACAGTTTATGATAGAAGTGACTGAGCTTACAATTTTATTGTTCCATAGCTGTAGGTAAATGTACAATTTTAAGGTACAGAAATGGACTTTGAGGCATGTTTTTGTACCTTTGGTTTATTAGTCATTCATTAATGTTGTTCATGCCTTGGGGACCACACCTGTACCAGGCTGTGCCCGCTTTCTGCCAGTGCCGTTATAAGCACATTCCCTAATCTAGCTACATTCTGAGTACATCCTGTAGTACACTAACTTCCAAGAAGATACAAGCATGTGGGAAAATTGTTTATTGCTTTCCCACCGCTATCTGCTAAATGATACTGTGATACTGCATAATGAAGTCATTACGCAACGTCACAAACCCGCAACTTTACGTAGTTACTCAGTGTTATTTAAGTTGATTGACTGTCTTGCTGAAAAATGTTAGGAATTTGACAGCTTAGTTTTATTATCACAATAAGTGAACTTATTCTGAACAATTATAATTTGAATCAGTGTATTGGTAGTTAGTTGACATGCTACGTAGTTCATCAGCAATTATGGGTACAAGCTAATGACAATTAGGTATGTCATAATTGCAACTGGTCAATAAGATAGCATCTATCAACTTAAATATGTCGTGTGTGGTAGGCATCTCTCCAGGCTGTTAAGCTGTATGGCTAGCTAGATGCTGGGTGATTTTCTCCAGATATTGGCATTGTTCTTACTCACACTGCAGTACATCGTCATTCATAATAACAATGGGCCAGAGTCCTGATGCAAATCCAACCAGGAGATTGTGGCAAAACTATAAACTGCTGTCCACAATTAATACAAGTAAAACAAGTAACTTGAGAGATTCAACATTTTTGAATGCAAAATTTGCACCAAGCTGGTGAGTAAAACTGACCTGTAAAGACCGGAAGCTTCAGTCAAAAGTGCTTGCAAGAAATAATCACTTCAGATATTTCAGTACTTATGTAGACAGCATGTTTCAGTTTGTAATTTACAAAATATTTTGTGTTGTAAAGTTAGTCTGAAATAATTTATGCTGAGCATTATTCTTTTGAATTAGAGCACCGCATGAAAAGAAACGTTAAAGCATTATTTTGTTATTGATTAAGTTGTGATTTTGTAAACAGTCTGTAACCGTTAGCAAAGCAATGTGCTGTTAGGTCTGACCAAGTAATGTCTGTATGTCAAATATTTTGTACTTAATTGAATGATATATGATTTTTAGTAAATTGAAACCTGAAAAATTGTATTTAGTTCGGGGGGGAGGGGCAGTCATAGTGAATTGCAGAATATTTTTCAGCAGATTTCACATTTTGAGTGAGTTGAGTTATGATATATTTCACTTTTATTTAGACTGTAATTAAACTGCTATTACTCATTTCCTACTGGACAAACTCCCTGGCCCTAGTGGTGGCCCTTGTTGTTCTAGTAAGTCATGGTAGGTAACAGTCTTTTTAGAAAGTACTGTCTGGCATCTATATGTTTAATGTATCGCTGTTTGCATGAGTGTGTATGGAATCATTGGATGTGCATGAAATGTGTATGGATTACAACGGATGAATCTGGAAACTGCACTAGCGTTCTGGCTGTTTCACTTGGTTAAGTGGTCGGCACAAAGGCGCAAGCGACATCATTCACGACACTTTAAAAGAGACTATCCTAAACTTCATTTCCCACAATGCACGAAGGGCAAACTCTATAAATATAAGCTTCATCCGGGTCTCAGTGGTTCCTGTTTGGCGACTCGTCGCCATTAGTATTTGCTCGTCCTTACGAGGGTGTTCTTTGGACTATTTAAAAAATAAACACGTCAGTTTGCCCGTTCTCCATTCACTGGAGAGCGGCTAACAACTTTTTTGGACTCGGTGCTCCCTTGCGAGGGAAACGCTCGGGTTTCTCGGGGTGTCGGCCCCGAAGCGTGAGCGCTCGTCTACCCCGTCGCCACCGCCTCGGTCCTGCCCGCACTGAGACGCCAGATCCGTCTCGTTTTTTCTCGCTTTGTTTTGCTCTCAAGATGTCGCCGTAATGGAGTCTCCGCGTGTGAGAGAAATGAGCCAGGGCCTTCGCCGCCTGACCCGCACTCGCAACAGTCCGTTGTCCTCCCCCCGTGCCCCGTTTAATGTTAGAGGGCTCGGACGCTCTCTGCCCGGAGTCCGGCCTCGTACATCCGCCAAGCAGCAGCCCCAACATGGAGAAAACACCCAGCAGCAACGCCAGCAACAAGGGACCGCCCCGCTCTGGTTCGACCGGCCCAGCTCCTGGCGAGTCTAAACCTAAAACAGGTACTTCAGTCGTTGGGGGGAAGCGTAGTTGTTGCTGTTAAATTGCCGTGCGGGCGCCGTAATAGGGGCCTGTTGCCCCTATCTGTTCGACAACTTGAGGCCGAGGCTTGACAGCGCGCCTAGGCCCGGCCGGCTTGTTTACTTCGTGTGACGGAAACTGGCCTCGTCCGCTTAGACGCGTCACTTTGGTGTTACTATACTGAAGATACTCTGTTGATCATTTTAATCCATCTTTAAAAGTGCTATAATATAATTGACCCCCCCCCCCAGTTAAGTTACGTTAAGTTTAGCAATAACTGTCCAGTGGTTTGTGATGTACGATTTAGGAAGCCCTCTATTTTGATTTACGTTCAGCGCTGACAGGGTTTTGTTTTCCCAACCTACTATGTTCTGTCTTTGGGTTTTTTTCTGCTTCTCTTAAACCAGAGACCCTAAAATGAAAAGCTAGCGCTTAGGAGCCCTACCACTAATGCGAGATCATATGAGCGACTCAGGACACTTGGGGGGTATCATTTCTTTCTCCCCTTAATACTTTTCACTTTTAACTGGGTAGTGACATCCCCCATTAGTA
Source organism: Petrocephalus sullivani (assembly GCA_026780845.1). NCBI lineage: Eukaryota > Metazoa > Chordata > Actinopteri > Osteoglossiformes > Mormyridae > Petrocephalus > Petrocephalus sullivani. The sequence continues at coordinate 1,010,742 of JAODKM010000039.1, forward strand.
CTTTGTATAAAACTTTAATTAAAACAGATTAATAGATCACTTTTTTTAAAGTTACATACACTTGGAAAAATCAAATGGCTGTTGATTATGTATTTTGCCAACCAAGCCTTTATTTAAAATAGAGTGCTGTGGTAAACAAAAAAATGGTAAGGGGATATGTGCAGTGCAGAATTTAAGCAGCACTTCCATTAAGGCTGGGTGCCTGTGATGAGAGTGAGGATACCTGCATTATAGAGTGATTATAAATAATGCCTATGTCTGTCTTCTATGCATTTAAGTCTGCTGGGTAGTTGGGACTTTGTTTTGACTGCAGGATCTCGATATCCACACATGCACAAGGCTCACACCCTTTTGGGTTTTACTGATAAATGTGAAAGGCAAGCTCAAGTGAGTGTGCTTGGGGAAAAAAAGCCATAAAGGCCTCAACACGCCACACCCAAGGCTGACATTTTAATCCTCGGTGTACTCTGACATTTTAAACGTGCCTTGTCAGAGTCTGCTGGATGTCATAATACAGAAAATAATACAGAAAACTTGAATGTGTTCCAAACAGAAATTGTAGCATAATTGATTGATAACATGGGGCAGCTGCTAATTACAGCTGGTGTTTGTTTTTTCTGACAATCATACAAGAACAAATATGCAGTTTATGGCTGTTTATCCTGGCCTGGATCAGGTGGCCCCGGAGCTTATGTCAGGCAGCACTGGGTCTTGAATACACCTACATGCAGTTTAAAGTGACAAGTTAGCCTGACTGCATGTGTTTTGGTTGTGAGAGGAACCCTGCATGACATGGGGAGAACATGCTGAGCATACACGCACAGGTAAAATTTTCTTTAAAAAAAAAAGTGATTACAAAAATATTCAGGTTCTTTTTATTGATGGTGAAACCATGAGAACAGCTCTTATCATTTTGTTAAGCAATTTGTAATAGTAATGTTACCCGTGTTAGATTACACAAAATTTTGTATTTCCTGTATTATACTGAATCACTTAACGAAAACAAATTGGTCCATCATAAGTGCTCTGATTTATGAGCTCTGACACATGCTTATTTAACTTTGCATTTCCAGTGTTCCTGTTGAATTCAGGGCTACGGACCATGGCTGAAAGAGCTGGTTAGACGGCTTGGGTCAGAAGCACAGCGACTGGCACTGACCAGCATCACGTTTGTGCTCCTTTGTTTCCCAGATGCTAAAAATGGCAGCGGGCCGAAGCGCTATAACCGCAAGCGCGAGCCCGCCTTCCCCAAGAGCGACCATTTCCTCGGCCCGCGGCGCCCCAATCCACAGAAAGGCAAGAATTTCGACAAGAGACCCCCTCAGAGAGGAGGAGGAGGTACTGGGAAGCAGTATGGCAACACAGGTGGTGGCAGAAGAGAAGAGGTGAGGGAGCTGAAGTTTCACTTTGCGTTTCTCTCTCTCTGAAATGTCGCACTTGGCTCCCAGAACACGGCCCGCTGCTGTGTAGCTGCTCAGTGAGGATGTGTGCATGGCAGGCTTAATGCTTGTTACTGTACTGTAGTTTTGATCCGTGTTCTTCCAGATCTTCCTGCTGAGTCTGAGTGCCCCCCCCTCCATGTCCCTCCTGCCCCCTTTCAGGTAGCAGAGGCTCGCCGGGCTGAGTTCAGCCCGGCTCAGTTCGCTGGACCCAAGAAGATCAGCCTCAACCATCTGCTCAACTTCACCTTTGAGCCCCGGGGCCATGCAGGCGCCGCCGGTGGAGACAGCCACACCAGCTGGGGGCGCCGGAACAAGTGGGGCCACAAGCACAAGCCCTTCAATAAGGAGCTCTTTCTGCAAGCCAAGTGAGCATGTCGAGCTAGAGCTAGAGGCTTACTCTCTTCTTATGATGCAGTCATAGCTTTGGTCAGACCTGCTCACTGCTCTTAGAGCCCAGCAGTGTTTCCATTTGCAGTGGGGCCACACACCCATTTAGGTACATATCCTGCTGCACATATCACCTGATTCAGTTGTAGCAGCGTGGCTGTATGGAGGATAGCGGCGGGGGGGTTTGGGCTGAGCCCGGAACATCCAGTGCTGATCCCGCCCTGCCTTCTCTTTCCTTCCAGCTGCCAGTTTGTGGTCTCTGAGGATCAGGACTACAGTGCTCACTTCACTGATCCTGACACACTGGTCAGCTGGGACTGTGTGCAGCAGGTGGTGAGTGTGCCGGCATTTCCGGGCCCCTGGCACAGTGTTTAGCTGTGTGCCGTTCGCGAGCGTTAGCCCCGCAGACCCTGAGGGGGCTGTTCCGCTGCCTGCTGATGGTGCCCCATGTAGCATCAGTGTGGCGTTTTTGGCTTCCCGGCCCCTCCACGCTGACCGCCCCCGTGTCTCTCCCCCGTCCAGCGCATCTACAGCCATGAGGTGCCCTCGTGCCCCATCTGCCTGTACCCGCCGCTGGCTGCCCACATCACCCGCTGTGGCCACATCTTCTGCTGGCCCTGCATGCTGCACTACCTCTCCCTGAGCGACAAGAGCTGGTCCAAGTGCCCCATCTGCTATGAGGCCGTGCACGGCGGCGACCTCAAGAGGTCTGCGGGACAGCCTCCCCTGGGCAGCCTCCCCTGGGCTCCACACTGTCTCCCGTGGTGTTGCTGCTGTCTCATTGTCATTGTGACCCCCATTTCTTCACCTCACAGTGTGGTTGCCATGGAGACCCGGCAGTACCTGGTGGGTGACGTCATCACCATGCGGCTCATGCGACGGGAGAAGGGTGTCCTGGTGGCACTGCCCAGCTCCCAGTGGGTGAAGGTAGAGGAGCCCATTCAGCTGGGGGGTGAGACACACTACTGTGTTCCTATCCTAGTGAGGACCATCCGTTCAGATCTGTGGGAATAACCCTAATCCCCATGACACCCTAACCCTCTACCCAAATATAAACCTAAATAACCCAACAAAGTACAAGACTTTTGGCATGTTTACTTTTTTTGAGAGTATTCCCAGATTTTTTGTAAAATGAAGTCTGACATGGTGAGGGCCAAAAAATGACCTCACTAGTCATGTTTTTTGAGGGTTTGCTATACTTGTGCAGTAGCAGCAGAAATGGGCGCTCCCTACCGGCACACAGCGGCCAGCTCCTCAGGCTCCCAGGAGCTACCCAGCAGCTGTGGCACCCCCACTGCCGCTCCTCAGCTGGCTGTGCTGCTTTCCATGTACCTAGTTGGTTTGATTTGGCTGCCCCCCCCCCATAGGCCCGCACGGGTAGTGCCTGCTGCAGTTGGCACATTCGGTTTACCAAGGTCAGCCACAGGAGGCAGTAAATACTCAACAGATGCTGTCTGTCTGGCCCTGCACTGCTGCCAACTCCAGTGTCAAGCTGTAATACAGGAACAATGTAAGATGCATTAATTTGGCCTTGAGGCTCCCATTGTCCAATTAGAGGCATAAAGGGGACTACAGGTGTAAACTCTGCATGATTGCTGAACGGCGCCACACGCGTTACTCATGTGACAGTCTGATCGGTTCTGTGTCTCTCTGGCGAGGACGCTGTTTTTCTCACCGGCGAGGCCTTGAATTGGCTGGATTTTTCATTCCGCTGTTAACGCTGCTGCTATGTTGTGGTCTGACGCGGTATGCCGGTGCCCTCCCCACTCTCCTGTGCCGCAGACGCTCCACTCAGCCCCTACTCCAAGCTGCTGCTGGCGTCCCGTGAGCAGGTGCTGGGCCTGGTGCGGGAGGAGCGGGCTGCCCTGCAGGCCCAGCTCTGCGTAGAGGACGAGCACGATTCCCAGGCCTGCTTCATCCAGGGAGCCCTGCAGCTGCTCCAGGTGTGCTACCGTCCGTCACTGTCACAATGCTGCTGCTTACTCGCATGTCACAGCAAGTAGCAGGTGCTTTCACCTATAGGTTCTGAGTTTGTCTCGATACATAATTCTCCAGTGAAGTAGCAAATGGGCAGGACTGACTCACTGATTAGAACCTTTTTGCCAGGAATATGTTGTAATATTACTATGTTGTAATATAATAATTTGTTAGTGCAGTTGGCGTGTCACGGGCTTTGCTTATCGTACCTGTTCTCTCTCCAGGAGCGTGAGGAGGTGCTGGAAAAGCCCGGCTCCCGGGACGCCCTCAGCCTAGGCCGCTTGAGCCTGTGTGACCCCCCCGGCCAGGAGGCTGCCCTGCCTGGCAGTAAGAAGGTGGGTCAGGGGTTAGGCCTATTAAACACTGGCCTCTGTCTCCCTCTGTTACATACAGTGAAAGTTGGGCGTCTTTGTAAATGGGTGAGTGGTTCAGGTCACACGCCCCCCCCCCCCCCCCCCCCCCCCCCTCCTCCCAGCTCTTTCCGCCTTTGCCGGGGGGGGGGGGGGGGTGGGGGGTAAGGG
>JAODKM010000039.1:1018642-1031957 GCA_026780845.1 Petrocephalus sullivani
ATGGACCTGCAGAGCAGACACTGGGGGGGGGGGGGGGGATATACGGAGGAAAGGGGGGGGGGGGGGGGTTTGGGATGGGGAAGCTTGTAAGGCCCGAGTATATATTTTTCTTTCATGTTCCTTATCCCTCCCAGGATCTCGTAGGTAAGGGTAGAGCTCGTTTCATAACCATGGCCCCTTGGTTCTTTCAGTGCCGCAGAAATATTTTAACATATTTGGAGCATGGGATTCTTTGATTCTTGAACGCTTAGGTTGTACCGTAATGCCCAGGTCAAATATGGATGTGTAAAGTAAGGTATTGTTCTAAAGCGATTTTTTGCCCCCCCAAGTTGAGAAACTGCTGAAAGTCTGAATAAATAATTGTGCACAACCAAAAGCAGTCTGTTCATTTCACATACATTCTTTAGTGGCCTTCCAGGAACGAATCCATGAGTGTCTGTTGATGAACAGCGCAACAATAGCGAATCGCGTAATATATTTAGTGTTATAATGGTGGAGACGTAACATTGTAACCGAGCTTTGCCGGTGGCCTTTCTGACTGCGGGTTTGCGGCCGGCCACAGGGGGGCGCCGTGCGCGCTCTCGGCCTGCGCCGCGCTCCGGCGCTCCTCAGGTTGCCTCCGGGCCGAACACCAAAACAAAGCAGCTTGTCTTTGGTGCAGCTGAGCCGGGGCTCCATTGGCCAGGCGCGCCGTAAGCAGGCTGCTGGGTGGCGGGGAGGCCGAGGCGTCCGAGTGCGCGCTCGATCGTCGCCGTCGTCGGTAGTATTTCTTTGCGGCGCGCCCCCGGGTGTGATCGCGGAGCCGCGCCGCGCCGGACGCCGAAGGCACTCCTTTCGGGAGCCCTGCCTCTCCCCGCCGCCGCCGCCCGGGATTGCGGTCCCGGCGCACTGGGAGGAGGCTCTGGCTGAGCAGCGAGACGCAGAGGCGGGGTAGCGGGCGGGCGGCCGCGGGAATGTCTCGCTGGAGCTAGAGGAGGGCGGAGGAGCCGAACCGCCGCGCACCGGCACCGGCACCGGGACGAGCGGCGGACGGAGAAACTTTGGGCTCCGGCGAGGTAAGAGGCGCACGGACTGGGACGAACCCGGGTCCGCGTTCGGGGGGACAAAGGGAAAGGGGGGGCGTTTGGACCGGAGCCGCCGGAGAATGAGCTTGGGCGGACCCTCCCCAGTTCGGGCACGGGCCGCCTCGTCGAGGTTCCGGGGGCCGCGCTTTCCTGCCTTTGTCGCGCTCGGGCCGGAGGGACAGCAGGGGCCGTGATTTGGGGCGTTCTGCCGCGCGCCGGGAGGGGGCGCTCGCCTCGGCGCTCCTCCGCCTCCTCCGCGTAGCTGCGCCCCGCTGCTCCCCGTTTGTTCCCGTTTGTTTCGCGTTTCCCCGCTTCCTCTCCCACCGTCCCTCCGTTTCCAGTTCCGCACGTACTTGTCTCCGTGCTGTTATCGGGCACTTTGAAGTGGGACCCACTGAGAGGGACCCCCTTTGTCTTTCAGGGGCTGTGACGGGCCTTAACCCCCCCCTCCCGTGTGACATTGGTCCTTATGGGGACAGGCCACAGAGTCCCCTTTATCATATCCGCCTTATTCAGGCAGCATTTCTGAGGCGTTTTTTTCCCTCCCTTTTGTACAAAACAGGCCAAACCAGAGTGTCTGTATCTGTGTGTTTGGCCCATGTGGAGGCTCACCTAGAAGAGGGTTGTGTCATCTGTAAATAAGCACGCTGTCAAATGCAGCCCTGCCTGCTGGGCCCTTGGGGTGCTGTGGTGGGGACACCAGTAATGGGGTGTCATCTTACAGCCTGGACCACGGCCCCATTATGTGCTTTCAGCAAAGCCGAATTTGATCAGTTGACCTTTTGTTTCGTTTTCCTTTTGCCAGTAGCAGTAATGTCCCTGAAAGCGATTAGTATGCGTGGCTGCAGTCACTCCGGGTCGCTGCGGGCTGTTTGGGCTCGCATGTGTGCCTCTGGACACAGACTTGTCCTTCTGTAGCTGTCAGTGGATTAGGTACTGTAAACATCTGTCAAGATGATGTGCGGTTAAGGATGTAAGCTGTTTGCAGAGCTTTGATTGCTGCTGAATTACTGTCCACATTAAATATGTAGTACATGCAACATGTTGGTTTTGTACTCCTTTTGGTCCATCAGCCGCTATCTTTTGATCTTTGAAAGATTTGCTTTAAAAAGATTGTAGTAACTGGTGTTGCTTTGGGCGTTTTAAGCGTGAATGAGTTATGAGACTGAGTTATGGAGACCTAGGTCTGGTGTGGCGTCACAGGGAACCCAGGGCCACTGTCCTGGACACACTTGTGCTGTATAGACTTCAAGCTTTCCTGAGGGAGTCTCGGAAAGCTTTCCTTTCTTAGGCAAACTGTTTGTATCGACCTTCTCAGTTAGGGGATGAGGAGAATCCTCAAAAAATCCTGCTTATAGAGCGTCTCATGGAAGTTCGCGTGTTGGTGACAGGCATGATGAGAGGCAGTCCTGGTTTTGCATGAGGATCACCCCCCCCGAATCTGGAAGAGAGTGACGAGTCTGAGTCGGCAGGCAAAGCAGCTGGGGACTTGGCTGAGAGAGGAGCATGGGCTAGCTGCTGGCTGGCTCCGCGCTTGTGGTGACTCTGACTCCCCAGTGCGCAGAGTCGCCGGCTGTTTGTCACTTCCCCAGAGGTGTTTATTTACATTCTCGTTTGCCTGTTTGTCATGAATCTGTTTTGACTTTCTCCTGCCATACTGAGTGGCCTTTAAATATGCTTAATCAGAGCGCTTGAAGAATTGTCAGCGATCAAGCTACAGTCCATACCTGCTGCACATGACTTGCACAAGCCAGTTCTCTCTTAATATTACTGAGTGATATTACTCACTACCCTGTCAGTGCAGAGAGGCCTGCTTTACACTAACTGCTCCTTTTTTTCTAGATGGTGCTCAGCTTGGTAGAGGAATAGTCTTCCGGGTGTTAATGAAGCTGATTTAAACTTATTATTCTTTTGATTGTTGCTCTGTTATGGGGGAGGGCAGGTATCCTAGGATTTCACTGTCTGGTCTTGTTTAAACAGCTACACTCCCTATTTTCACTTGGCTCTTTCCCTTTGTGACGACCGTCGTCCCCCAGTAGCTGAATCACTGACTCTGATTGCTTTAGCTGCATTTGCTTGTTACCAAGAGACAACTTGTTGCCTCCACATTTTGGGTCTAAAACTTGTTCTGACTGAACAGTAATTCTATATTTTCGAATGGATGTCTGCGTTATCTCTGGCTAGTTATGCCTTACATGCCTTACGTAACTAATCCTTCCTTGGATGGGTAAAGCTAGCTATTGATTAGAAGAGACTGTCTGTACATTTTCATAAAGATGATCACGGTTCATATTCATTGCTCAGTGAAGTATTTGTTTCTTTCTGTAGTGAAATTGACCCCCCAAAACAAGGCCCAGGTGTAAACTTGCCACCACTACAATATAAATATGTGGCATTTCTCTCACTACATTTGAAATGATACTGCCGTCTTATCTTATTGAACAATATTTTTGGGTTGGGCCGTTGGACTCCAACCACTCGTGATGTGAAATGGCAGCTTCTTGTGGCTCTTGCTGACGTGGATTCTGAACAGCTGAAGGTTTATTTCACTGTGCTGTTGTGGGCCTTTTGTAGTACAGAGGCGGGCTGAGGCCGTCGTTCAGCATACCTACCTCAGATGACTGTAGCCCTTATACAAGGCTGCTTACGCTAAGAATCTATTTACGTTTCACAATTGTTTTTTGTCTCATTTTTAGATTAGGGTATTTGATTGCATCTCATCTAGATTCATTGCTTAAAATGGCAATTATCAGAAACGAGACAAGGATTTCCATCATGAAGATTTGATTTCTAAGAGCCCAATAAAAGCAAATGCCAATTTAAATGTGGAATTTGAGGTTGCAGATGCATTGCGCTCAAGTGGCTTTTCTCCTGGTGGTTGCCTTTGCTGTCATTTTAAACAGTCTTGTGACAATGTCAAAAGCAATCAGGTTTTTCTGCATTTATTGTGCACGTGTTCCTCCTAGTTGCTGCTACCGTGCTATATCTTTATTGGAAGTCATGCAAATTTGTTTTCCGGCCTTGACCGTTGTGTTGAGGTTTCATGGTATTCAGTTCATAACAATGTCACACTGGGCAAGAATTTAAACAATGAATTTTGGTCCTGTTTCCTGCCTAAGGAGCCGGTGCTAAACCCCACATGGAAGCCACACTCCTAAATCTCTGCTTCTAATAAATGTGCCCCCCCTGGGTTTATTACTCTTTGGTTTTGCAGATGGTCGATATCCTGTAATTGGCCTTACAAGAGCAAAGTTCAGCACGGGCGTATAGGATAGAGGGGGAGTTTCTAAAAGATAAATTGCAGATACTCAGGAGTCAGGGTGTGGAGCCGCTTGTGGAATCGCACATGTGCGCTTTGACCCGGGAAGTTCTGCTCACCTTGTGGCCATCAGTCTTCCCACCGTCTGCGAGGGCCTTTGCTCGGAGACGGCGGCCCTGATGCTCCTATCCCTGACTGTGTGAGCATGAGTCTCTCTGTCTGCCTGTGCCTCTGCTCTCACCTGCAATCTCTCTGCTGCGTTTCCATCCGCTCCCTCTCGTATTACCCGCTACACATCTCATTTCTCCCCTATTTGAAACTCATGTTGTAAATCATTTTTGTAATTAACCACGGGGCTAGAGTGTCCCTCTTCGGGCAGCTAATTGTTCTGTAAAACCAGTTCTGTGCTCCCTTTTTTTCTTCCCCCCCCCCCCGTTGGTTTCCTCATTCCTTCCTCTGCTCTTTTCAGTCACTCCAAACCCTCCCAGCTGCCTCCCCCTGTCTCGTGTTCTTTGACATCAGTTCCTGTCAGGAGAACCTACCCAAGCTCATGCATCTTTTATGTGTCGCCCCCAGTGCCCATTCCATTCCACCCAGAAATGTCTTTTGCCCATTTCTCTCTTCTCCCCCCATTTCTTGCTAGAGGAAATGTTGCCCCATGTATCATAGATCAGTCACTCAGCTTGAACGGGGCGTCAGCCTTACTGTGCTTGTGTGTGTGTGTGTGTGTGTGTGTTTCTGGGTGTGCGTGCGTGGGAAGGAGTGAGTCTGTGTGTCAGGTCAGGTAAACGTGGTTGCCGGGCCAACGGGACAGCGGCACTGTAATCTGCAGGTCGGCCACCTCACACAGGCAGGAAGTCTGCGTCCCGGTCCTTCCCTAGTAATCAGCACATTTACGGCACTCGTGTTCGGCTGCAGTTGAGAGCTGGTCACCAGGGTAAACAGAATTTCTTTCGATCTTCACATTTAGGAATTTACTAACATAGCCCTGTTTACGCTTACCGACAGTTGTTAATCTGGTTTACGTAACTGGACTGCCAACCAGCAGCCCAGAATGTGTACTACCTCACTTGAGGTCCTCGAGTTGCTTTAGTGGGCCATTTTACTGCGCCGTGATTCGGTGAGGTAAGTGCTCTGCCTAGCTCTGAAAAAATCTCTCTCCTGTTTCTCTTGGATGGGACTTGCTGGTTTGTTGTGCAGGCTTGCTGTCCAGAGGCAGCTGGCTTCCCATCATGCCGTGTTCTCAACGTGATCCCAGGGGGAATCCATTCGGTTTCACGAAGGTCTCTATGGAGGTTGCCCACCCCACGGCAAATGTTTGGCATTCCAGCCTAGCGGAGGCATTTCCTGTCAACAAGACCGCTGGCAGACTCGCTCGCCTGCTCTCTGCTGCTGTCTCCGTCCCTCGCGATTGCGGCCCCGGACACAGCCCACGGGAGCGCAGCTGTCAGCCGCGTCTTTCCTCGGGATGCTAGCGGAGTTCTGGCGAGCTCTGACGTTTTTTCTTTTGCGTGGGAATGCTGCCGTGCCAGAAAGACGCTCACGTGCCACGATCCACAGTGGCGGGTTTGGCTATAAGCCTTGGGAGGGGTCATAGCAACCGGACAAAGGCTGCGTCACGCATCTGATATGTTACAAGGTGATCTGACGCTCCTCTTACAGAAGACTTTCCCGAGCCCTGCCGCTGGAACGTCTAATCGGGCTCTGAGAACCGGGCTGGGCCATTCTGCCAACTCTGAGGTGCAGCTCTTTCACTTCTTACAGTCTCTTACTGCCGTGACTGAATTTGCCTCAGCTTTAAAAAAAAAAAAAAAAGCGTTTCTCCAGAAGATTTCAGCCAGCAAGCAGTCAGCTGACTTTGCTCTGCATGCCGCTGAACTTTCCTTAGGACTTATTCGGACTGGGGAGCCTGACGACGAGGACGACTGTGGCGGTGATAGGGGTTCCTCTGTTCCGCAGTACCATTGGAACCTTCAGGGCCAGGGAGCTGCCCCATTTTCAATGAATGCCCCCACAGATGAGAGCAAGTAATTAAACGGAGAGGTGGAGTAATTACAGAGAGCGGGATAGTTTTGAATAGGGAGATGGTTCTGGAATTAACGTGAGGTGTCCCGTGTGGGTCCGGCCCTGGGAAATGCAGCATCAGACGCAGAGACTCTAACATTATCCTTTCCTTTTAGGACACAGTCCCACCCTGCATACTGTGATGACGTCGATGTGCTGTTTCCATAGAAACCTGGGTCCCAGTGCAGACAGTTGATGTCCAGGTAGGTGAGTTATTACGGGGGGGAAAGTGGAGTGGTAGGGGGGCAGAATTGGTTTGCGTGTGCGTGCGTACATTTGGGCGTAAGCATACCCTGGCAGTTCGTAGCCTTAATGTGGTGGGAGATGACTGGTGAAGACCTCGGCAGGTCATGTGGGCACGGAGCTTGGCGACCTGTTGCCTATGCCGGATGTTCCACGAGCCCAGTCCTCAACCTAAATCTCTGGATTGCAGCCAGTACAGACTGGCCAGAGGAACAGTTTGACCTAGTTGATGTTGGCTATAGCGACAGTGACAGCACTCAGCCGGGTGGCATGCTGCTGCCCATGAGGCATCAGGGGCGGTGTGCCCTTTTCCGCTGGGCCCCTAACACTTCCTGCTGAACTGGGATTGCCCGGGAAAAATAGCCAGTCAGCCTGTGTCCGTGTGCCTCTCCTTCAGTCCAGGTGTACGTTTTGGCTCAGGGTTCACACTTCCCTTTCCTCCTTGGTCCCTGTTATTGTGCTCCACGTTTTCAGCCGGCTACCCTCTCCCCCCTGCTATGCTGAGTTTACACGCCACAGAAAGCCTGTAACACAGCTATGCTACAGCCAGCGGCCTGCCGTCCGCTTCGGCCATGCTTCCGCAATTGGTGACTTAGCACTGCTTCCATTTTAAAGCCCCAACCAGGTCCTAAAGTTCACTCAGGCCATCCTACCATTCTGCATTCATCCATTTTCCGTTACCAGTTTGACTCTTACAGCCTTCCCAGGGCACTAGGCACACTGAAAAGGTCCGTTTAAGGGCACAAACGTGATGATTTAAGTTCACCTGTTCACTTTAGTGTATGCCTACTGTGGGAGGAAACTGGCATACCCAAAGGTGATCATGCAAACTCCCAACTGACCCAAGTGCCTCCCTGTTCCAGGTGCTGAGTCAGGTGATGGCGATGCAGGTGGAAGTCAAGTCGATGGATGTGGGGAGACCTGGAGGTCTTGGGGGGCGTCTGCATTTGAGTCCCCTGGCGGACTCCAGCAACAAGAGCCCTGTGGAGGGCTCTGGCCCAGGCGCCCTAATCCTCAGCCCGGAGCCGGGCAAGCCCGTGCCGGGGCCCAAGCCTCGTCTCACTCCCAAACCTTACATGCTGGAGAAAAATGCCACAGTGAGGCCCATCCTTGCCCCCAAGCCCAACACCAAGCCTCGGCTTGATTTGGCCCAGCCTGGTGCCCTTAAGCCGGACCTGCCCAGCACGCCTAAACCCTCGGCTTCCCCAGCTAACCACCCTTCCCCAGCTACGGTGGCACCCACGCCCAAGCCTGGCCTCACACAAACCCCAAAGCCCCATGTCCTCAGCAAGCCAGAGGTTGGACCACAGGGAGCAGGCTTGGGGCAGTCGAAGGTTAAGGCCCCTATGGCAGCTGAGTGGTCTGGCCCAGTGGAGCAGGGCGAGGCACAGGAGAAGCCGGGAAGTCGCGAGCGGTCCATTGTCAGAGCCAAGTCCATGGGCTACCTTTCGCATCTGGAGCGGGACAGTGCCAGAGAACAGGGCACTGAGGATTCCTCAGCCAAGGGTGTGACTTCAGTGAGGACAGGAACCTGGAGGAACCTCAAGCCTCGACCCATCTCTGCCATTTTGCTGCCAGCTGAGGCCCAGCCCGAAGCTGTAGCCCCCGATCCCAGTCCCCGCTGGATGGGTAGGAGGCCCCTATCCACTGATCTCACTGCCAAGTTTGAGTCGGTCGGCTTCTCGCTGCACCGACGGCCCAGTAGAGCCGATGCCAAGGAAAACACTCCAGAGAGGGTCAGCGAGGATAACTGCATACCCTCGGGGAAGGGGGGGTGTGAGAAAGCGACGGAGTCTGTGACATCCTCTGTCCCAGAACACCGACCCAAACCCTCCATGCCTGAAAGGAAGAATGAGAAGGAGGACAGCCGAGAGGAGGTACGGACAAGTGATGGCATAAAGAGGAGGATCAGCCTTCTGTTTGACTCGGCACCCCTAACCCCTGCTGCTGAGTCCTTACCCGGTGGGGAGCCTCGAACCCCAACACAGCCTGCTGTGGACGCAGACATCCCAATGGGTGTGAAGCAGAGGATCCGGAAGCTGACCGAAGACTCGCCATCTGCTCCAGCTTCCACTCCGAAGATTTTGGTTAAGCCCCGCCCCCTGCCCCCCGACCTCACCAAACGGTCAGTTTGCTGCCTTCTGCCGCTCCATCTCCAACACATTATGTGTACAGTGCTCGCCGAAAGTCTTGGGATGCTTGCTTGATTCTGTAAAAATTATTGTGGTTTCATAAGAACTTCATTGACAGTGTTTGACATCTGCATATATGTTCTGCACAGACACTTTCTTTTTATTGTCATTTTTTTTCGTTATGAAACCAATACATTTACAATATCTTTACCAAATTTAGCAAGCTTCCCAATACTTTCTGTAAGCACTGTGTGTGTGTGTATGTATGTATATATATATACACATACATATATAATATCGCACACATGGTTATTACTATGTGTATGCGTGTGTGTGTGTGAGTGTATGTGTGTGTATATATATATATATATATATATACACATACATATATAATATCGCAGACATGCACACATGGTTATTACTATGTGTATGCGTGTGAGAGGTGATTTGCATGACTCTGTGCCTTGGTGACTGTAACCGTGTGTCTCCTCCAGCTTTGCTGAGGGGAAGTCGGAGGAGTTCAGCTGCTCCCCACCGAGCCCTCGGGGGAGGGAGGTGCCGAAGCAGAGTTGTGGGAGCGATGGGAAGGTGAGCGCTGGGAAGGCCCGCCAGCAGGCCTGCTCGCATTTCTGCTGCAGGAGTGGCTCGGCACTCCCGCTTCTTTGAACGTCACCAGTCTGTTCCTCCTTGTTGGACCGTCTCTCTTCATATTTTTATACCATATTAATACTAGCGTAATTTAAGTTGTCTGTGTGTTCACAAAGTTCAGCGACACATGAGTAGTGACCTTTTTCATTGGGGTCTTCTTCCTCATACACTCTCCCCTACTTAACAGAACACCAGGATCACAAGCTTGACAAGGTCTCATTTAGAGGCTGCGTCAGCTAGCCATAAGTGCAAGCAGGCTGAGTTTCCAGTGAATGCTCGGGTACATGTGTACGCAGCACTGGAGCAGGAGCTACGCAAGAGCCTAATAAAACAAAAATTCATTCAGCAGAAAGTGCAACATTAAGATCATCCAGGGAACACGGCATGGTGTACAGATGCGCCTTGGGGTGTTTTTTGGCGGTAGAGAGGGAATCTGATGACCTGATGTGTTTTGACCGTTCATTCTGCCACTGGGGAACCACACATGAGAATTTTTTACTTCTCACGTGGTAGAGTATCATGTTGGTCTGCTGAATGAAGAGCCCGAGATGGGACATAGGTCTTAAAGAGTCTCTTGATGGATGCTGTCCGTTAATGGCTCTAAAAGAGAGCACTGAGGACTTGAATTTGACACAAGTGCCTATAGGAAGCCGAAGAAAAGAGACAGGGAGGGGTGTAACATAAAAGCATTTAGGCTGGTTGAACACATGACATGCTGCTGCATTAATAATAACGAATTGCTGCAGACTAACTGTGAGAAGCGCCTGGACTAGAAGCTGTGCTGCATACTCGCATAAATAAGGCCTGATCTTCATATGATCAGAGGAGTGCGGGCAGAGAGGTAGCTGCTGTGTGGTCAGCCAAGGATGGTTGGTTGTCTATCATTACCCCAAGGTTCCTGGTAGACTTTGATGGAGACAGTGTGGATGATCCAGGCTGAATAGTGATGTCCTGGCGGATGGTAGGGCTGGGAGATGATCCCTTATCTATGCTGCAGTGGTGGCATGATATGCATCGTGGTGTCATTGGGAGGGAAGGTCAGGATTGTTGCAATGTCAGATCTTGTCCACGAGCCCAACTGACTGTGTTCCTGTGGCTTCCCTGTAGCTGTGGTAGAACATTGTGGCGCTGAGACAGTGGGAAGGATTTACCCACGCCATGCTTCTGCGAGTAGGTGGCAAACAATTGCCCCTATTGTGTGCCCATCATGCCACATCAGCCTGATCTTGCCACTGGAATTTGAGTAGGAGCTGTGCTGGTTCTCCAATGGCTTCCTGGGTGGATCAGACTGTTCTTGTATCATTGTCTCGAACCCACGTTGTAATTGTTCTTGCTGCTCTCCCTTGCTGGATGTGTCTTAGGGTGTGTCTTTATGTTCTGTATCCCATCAACTATTATAAAAGAATAATGCTCCTTTCCCAATGGCTGATTCCTAGTTTGGCACTTCCGTTATAAGTCCAGCCAAACACTGAGGCAGGAGACCTTTGTCTCTAACCTTTGTTACCTTTTGCAAAGTTCCATGATTGGTTGTAAGTGTGTCTCAAGATCTGTCTTTTTTCCAGGAACATCTCAGCTAGCTCATCCACCCAGTGATGTGGTCTGTCTTCATAGGCTATGATTTAGCTTGGCCTTGAAGCTCTTGTATTTTACTTGTCTTTGATAGTCCTCTTGTTCGGTTCTTGCAATTTGTCACGTTCTGTATGGCTCTTGCACTAGCCTGCACTTGTTAAAGGCCATTCTTTGGAAGCTCAGTCTAGTAATTGCTGTTAGCCTACTTACCCCAGCAAAGAAATTCCCCCTCAGATCAGTAACGTGCATCTTATCTTATCACAGACTGTTCACAGGCTGGCTAAGTCAGGCTTGCCTGGTAGTAAGCCCTTCCCCAGTGCTGGTTCACATTCACCATGGGTTGCCGGTGGCTCTGTTTGGATGCTAGCTGAGGATAGCTTTTGTGCATTTTGTTTCCGCTTGGCACACCTACAACATGGCAGTATTTTTGGCTCAGTTCCTCAGATGGGGCTGGTTGTTTTTCCCACACTTACCCACACTTTCCTCCTGCCTGGAACTCCACAGTCATTCTGCCAGCTCTCCAGTCTACCTCCACTTGATTACAGTCTCAGTTTTCTCGCTGGCTTCCAGCCATCCGCACCTTCACTCTTCTTAGGAGGGGGTGCATTTTCTGTCAAACATCTTGTGCTTGGGCCATCCGAAACAGTAAAGCTCTCCTTCCAGTGGGGTGTTTGGTTTGCCCTGGGAACTGGCACTGGCTGGGAAAGGTCAGCAGGTTCCTGCTTGGGTTACAGTGTCTCCACACCCAGACTTTTATGGGCCTGACAAAGAGCGGGTGGATCTGTGTTTGCCTGCTCTGTGCACCGCTAAGTCCCTCTTTCTTTGTTCCTCCCATCTTTTTTTGTCTTTGGTCTCCTGTCCAGCCTGCATGCTCTCTATCCCTTCATCATTTCCCACCACCAGTCTTTGTTTTCCATTCTCCACCTTTTGTCTCCAGTTTCAGTCGGTAGGACTTACCGCAGCTGCAAATAGTGTGTTGTCTTGAAAGACGGCCTCCTTTCCCCCCCAGACTGATGTATAATCAGGGCGGGGCCCCAGGTTTGTTCATCTGTTGCTTTTGTGGTTTCCCTTTTGCTGTACCAAATGATGTAGCATGAAAGCACATGGGTCATAAATTAGTAATGAGCAGGACAGAAATTTCTTAAAATAAATGAGTTCCTTTAACATGCACCCTTTTTTGCCTGGAACACATGACTTGCTAAACAGGCTGAAATTAGAAAAACTTTTTTCTTTTTCAGTTGGATGATCCTGCCAGTAACCATCCAATGGAGGGGCAGGAAGGGGGAGACATTTTCCGTATCCCAGCTGACAGGCTGCTTCAGGAACGCAATGACCTGTCGGCTGAGGGGACCGAGGGAGGCAGCAAGGCAGAGAGCAGATTAATGGAGGGTGCACCTGGCACCGTGGTTCAGACAGTACGCGCTGCCTTGTTTGAGAATGTGGTGGAGAGGCACAGCATACGAGTGCTGGAGGAGCCCAGGTCAGCCTCTCAGCCTCGGAGGAGCCTTTCCCTCCGATACAGGGAAGAACAGCCAAGAGCTCACAACCCACTCCGTGTGGACCACATGTTTGACACTGTGCCTGCTGTGGGTGAGCGGAGAGCAATGAGTGAGCGTGTGTCTATGGCCCAGCTGGAGGACAAGGCCATGACCCTGCGATCTCGTCGGGGAGGTACAGTTGAAAGTTTGCACGGAACTAATGCAGCGGTGGAGACCCAGGGACCCTCTCCATCCCTGGGCCCCAAGACAGAGCCTCGCATTCTGAGGGTGGGAGCTTTGCAGAAGTGGCTCATTGAGTCCGACACGGAGATGCTCAGAGGAAAGGAGAAGGTGGCTGAGAGGCAGAGAGAGGAGAGGCTGAAGCAGATTGATCAGGAACAGGAGAGGCTGAGGCAGATTGAGCAGGAGAAGGAGAAGCAGAGGCAGAATGAGCTGGAGAAGGAGAAGCAGAGGCAGAATGAGCTGGAGAGGAAGAGACAGATTGAACAGGAGAAGGAGAGGCTGAGGCAGATTGAGCTGGAGAAGGAGAGGCTGAGGCAGATTGAGCAAGAGAGGCAGAGGCAGATTGAACAGGAGAAGGAGATTGAAGAGGAGAGGCAGAGGCAGATTGAACAGAAGGAGAGGCAGAGGAAGATTGAAGAGGAGAGGGAGAGGCAGCTGCAGATTGAGCTGGAGCAGGAGAGGCTGAGGCAGCTTGAGCTGGAGAAGGAGAGGCAGAGGCAGCTTGAGAAGGAGAGGCTGAGGCAGCTTGAGCTGGAGAAGGAGAGGCAGAGGCAGATTGAACAGAAGGAGAGGCAGAGGAAGATTGAAGAGGAGAGGGAGAGGCAGCTGCAGATT
>JAODKM010000039.1:1038315-1052645 GCA_026780845.1 Petrocephalus sullivani
CCACCCCCCCCCCCCCCCCTCCCTCCCCCCCCGCTGCCCCCCCCCCCCCCCCCCCCCCCCCCCCCCCCCCCCGGACCTTATTGGGCTTACTGATACAGAGCCCCAGCCAGTGAAGCATGGTGCGGGAGCGGGTACTGGTGTCAGTGTGCCTAGGGAAGCGGACCCTGCCTCCCCACTCCATTCTGAAGGGGTTTCGGGTAATGGTGACCTGCAAAGGCAGCTCTGAATGCCTGCTAGGCTGTGAGCTTTCTGCGATACTGCTCTGAATGACTGCCTCTCTGCTGCCCTCTGGTGGCCATGTTGAGATATAATGGACTCTGCATTTCTTGTGTGGTCCAGCCAGCATGAAGTTTGCACACTGAGTGCTTTAAGTGCAGCACGGGCATAATGGCAGTTACTTCCTGCCTCATACTTTCTCACCGTCCAATCAGCATGAGTCCTGTCCAATCTGTGGAAGATCAAGGTTGTGGATGGGGTGATTGATGTGAAGGTTGGTGTGTGTGTGTGTGTGTGTGTGTGTGCTTGTAATCATTACATTATGGGGATCATTACTTTATGGGGACCGGATTTCCCCGCATTGCGATAAGAACCTGTACCACGAGGAAACCCTCAATTTTACAAAAATCTGTGACTGCAATCAACAAACTAAAAATGCTAAAAGTCTTCTATTTTGTTTGGTTTGGGCTGGGTAGGGGAGTTTAGGATTATCAACATTAGAGTTATGGCCATTGAGATTAATGCGTCCCCACAATGATATGAATACATGGGCTGTGTGTGTGTGTCTGGCCATGTGTTTGCCTGTGTGTGTCTGTGGTCCCTGAAAGGAAGTACACGCCTCCTAAATTATACATCCTCCCCCTGCTCGCTCTCCCTCTTGCTCGCATGCACTTTCTCTCAACCTCCTGAGAGCTGTTCGCTTCCCCTCTGGTGTCAGTGCTGGAGCATATCTGTCCCTGAGAGTGATGCGCAGGGGGCAGGAGGATTGACGGGGCGTGGAGAGGCAGGAGTAGCAGGCGCGGCGCACAGAGTGCCAGCGGGATGGCCTTCTATACGTGCCCGGCCTGCCTGCAGCCTCTGCACTGGCTCTGGGTGAGTGAGCAAGGGGGCGAGCAAGAGCCATTGGATGGCAGGCAAGCCCTCCATGGCGACCCAAGGGATGTGCGGGGTGGCGGGGGGGGGGTTCTATTTAAAAATCAATTTTCATCCTGGCCTTTGTGAGCCGAGTTTCCTTCACACCTCCGGGAGGGTGGGGGGTGCTGTTCGGAGGTATTTCCTTTTGTGTGCAGTGTTTTCATGATGCTGGGATGTTTTGAGAGAGATCTGTGAAGCCGGGAAGTGCTTTTGGTCCTTGGGATCAGGGGTGTGATCAGTTGGGGTGGGGTGCAGTGTGTGGCTGGCCTCCCGCACCTTTCACAGCTCGCTCCTTCTGCTGCAGAGACTGCATTTGTACAGCACCAGGCGGCGGGCTTCAGTTCCTGCCAGGTGTGGAAATATCTGCTGTGATCTTTCATCACAGCTGATCTGCAGATAAATGTGTCACAATGGGCCCGGGCCCCGCAGGTGTGAGGCTCCCTTTAAAGGGAAGTGGAGGTCACTTTGTGCTGCTCACTGCCTGCGTGTCTGATGTGCCCCCAAACATCCTCTCAGTTTAACTCTGATGGACTTGTTCTGTTCCCTGGGAGTTCATGGCACTGGCCAGGATAAGGTTTTTAAATGACCTCCATGTGGCTTTGAAATAATTTGGGCCTCCCTCGGATCGCAGGGACAGGCGTGCAGCTTTTTCTCTCTAATTAAACTGAATAATATAGTCCAGCACTGCCACTGAAGCACACACAAGCAGGCACCCTCACCACGAACCGTTTAGCTTAATACTCAGCTCTACATTATATACATGAATAAATATATTTAACACAAGCTAAAAATATTCTGTTTGAAGTCTACAAGGAGTTAAATGCTAAAACAGATGCTGCCAGAATTTATAGAATTTGTAGCTTGGGCTATCGGGTCTGTCAGCTGTTTGATTAAATTGACAATTAACCACCAAGTCCAGAAGTTTGTGATATTGCACTTAAACAGCTGACATTCTGTCTGTGAAGTTGATGTAACATCAAACTCTCTCACTTACAGGGATATTGAACACACTGTTACTTCACAAGCACTGCTTGCAAAATGCTGTGCTATAATAGCTGTGAACTTTAGCATACTGTCTGTCAGTCTCTGTCGGTCTGTGCATATGTCTCACACTTTCTCTGTCTGTCTGTCTCCGTCTCTCTACCTGTCTGGGTGTCTGTGCACATGTCTCACACTTTCTCTGTCTGTCTCCGTCTCTCTACCTGTCTGGGTGTCTGTGCATATGTCTCTCTCTTTCTCTGCCTGTCTCTCCGTCTCTCTACCTGTGTGGGTGTCTGTGCATATGTCTCACACTTTCTCTGCCTGTCTCTCCATCTCTCTACCTGTCTGGGTGTCTGTGCATATGTCTCACTCTTTCTCTGTCTGCCTGTCTCTCCGTCTCTCTACCTGTCTGTCTGTCTGTGTAGATGTCTCACTCACTGTTCTTAAACAGCAGTGTTGTTTCGGTTTTACTGTTGGTGAGGCTGGTGGTGGAGGCTGCAGATGTGTGTTTGGGGTGGGCACGTGGCTGACCTCTGCATTCATGGAAGGTGGGGCTGTGTTTATAACCTGCTCTCCAAGGTCCAGTGCCAGTAAGTAGAGGTGTCCTCTGCATGGCCTCCCTGCCTGCCTGCCAGCTTTCCCCCTGTCAGAGAGCAGCCTTGTAATACGTGCCCATTCGCATGAGCGCCCCCTATCTGCGGCAGCTGTAGAGTTTTGCAACTCAGACTTCCTGTTGATGGCAAACGCTCGGCGGTGTGGAGGGGCGAGCTCTGCACGCTTTCGCTTGGCTGAAATAACATCTCCGGCTGTCTGGGGCTGCTGGCGTTTCCTGGGGTTGTGGCCTTACCGTGTTGGTGGGGGGTGTGGGCGCTGTGGTGGGCTCTTACCTTACACCCATATGGCACTGACTCCCCCCTGCTCAGCTTTCAAGCCAGCTCTCCGTTTGTGCTCCATTTCACTGTGACACGTCACGTGGCTGGACGAGAGCCCTGGTCTCAGTGGGTAGCGGCGGTGCTGAAGAAATGGCATGACACTCCCTCTCTGTAGGGGGTGATGGCTTTTTGGTGTTGAGGATTTTAAACTGGACCCTCCTCCTTTATCTCTGCCCATCTTTCAGAAATAAGATGGGGTCTCAGCAGTACATGCATTTTGTTCTCTCTCTCCTGCTATCTCTCCCCCTCCTGCCCTCCCTCTCTCGCTTGCTTCTTGCTCCCTCCCTCTCTCTCCCTCCCTCGCTCTCTTTCTCTCTCTCTCTCTCTCCCCCCCCATCCCTTCTGACTTATAAATCCATGTCGCAGCCCCCCCCCCCCAAACCTGCAGAGATGCTCAGAATCGGGCAGAGAGAGACAGCCCCAATTTCACCACCCCTGTTATCGCCAGGAAACAAACTCCCAGCCGCCTATCGCTGTCCCGCCACACATGCGCACACGCAGACGCGCGCGCGCACACACTAGCCTGAGCCTCGCGGAGCTCGCAGCAGAGCAGCACTATGCTGACGCAGTAGCGGTAGAGCTGCCCGCGCCGGCAGCAGCGCGCTGGAGAGACTTGCCCTGCTGAGGCTGCAGCGCCACCTCCCTCCCTCGCCCACCTGCCTGGATCCCTTGTCCGGCTTTCCATGTTTTTGATCGGGCTTCTTCTGTACGGATCTGAGTTTGGCGTGTGCCTTGGGGAACCCTAAAAAAGGACCTGGGAGCTTCTCGTGGGGCGGCAGGGCACTGCTGCTGCTCTCCTGGCTCTCCCGTATGCCCAGACCAGGAGGAGCCCGCATGCCGAATCCATTGGGTCCTGCTGCAGGAGCGTCGTCGGAGGATCGGAGTGTGGCAGTCACACATGCCCTAGGACACGTGTGTGCGGGGGGGTCAGACGCTGCCGATTTTGGCTACAGCTGCATATCAAACTTAATTCTCTGATTGGACGTGCATATTCAGCCGGAGTGTGTTTGGAGCGTGTGTACAGGAAGTGGCCACCGTTGGCCAGGTAAGGGACTGTAAACTCTGAGGGAGCGCTCTACCTGCTGCGGCCTTGCTCGGGCCGCCACCGCAACCGCATTACGCTCCGTCTGCTGGGACCGGGCCCCGTACCCCAGGCACCGGGAGAGTGAGCACCTGCCGCTCAGTGCACTCCCATGGACTGTGGGCTAGCCTGGCTTCCCTCTCTGGATGAGCATCGCAGGCTGGGCTTCACAGCGCCACTGAACTGGATCTGTGGACCTGTAGCGCAGCCCGCTCCCCTGTGAGACCCCGCCCCCCCAGGCTGGCCATGGAGTACCTGGGGGACAAGCTGTCGGCGGCTCACATGCAGGTGTCTGGCTGGGTGGGCAATGTGCGCCGGTCCCTGCAGGGGGCGCTGGGCCTGGCGACAGACGGCGGCGGCGGCGGCTTTAAGAGGGCGGCCTCGCTGCGGGGCCTGGCCTCTCGGAGTAGGGAGTCCTTCCGCCGCTTCTCGCTCCGCAGCCAGCAGCGACTCTCCCTGCGGAAGCGCTCCGCCGACCCCAGCGAGGACCCCGCCGTGCCGGCCCCTGTAAGGCCCTCGAATGCCCCGCACTCCTTCTCCGCATGTCCGTTTGGGGGAAACGCCCCCCCCCCCATCTCATGGCATTGCCACTCTTTTCCATGAGCTGTCCCGGTCACCTTCCAGTCCGCCGTACCGCCATGTCCCGTAACCTCCCGGGTGCGCGGCACTGTGCAGCTCCATGCAGCTCCATGCAGTGCGCGCGCATGTGTGCGTATGCTTGCACGTCATGCTTTTCAGGGCTCTGACATCAGCACGGGACCCTGCAGAGGCTCTGCACCTTGCAGTCAGGTCTCGTGGATCAGGTGACGCTGGGCTTTGTTTTGGGGGGCTGAGGCTGATGGATGCTGAAGCTCATTGTCCAGTCTGGGAGGAACCCTCATGTGCTCTTTGGCTTCTACGTGATGCATCGAACCTGCAGGAGACCCTGTACCACACATACACTGTCAAATGCACCTCAGCTGAGGTCACTGTGTAACGTGGGTCTGGAGCACCTTCAGTGCGGCCGACGTGTGACTGTGAGGTTGCTGTTCTTTCTCTGTGGCAGGTCGAAATCTTCAGGGAGGGGGTCAGATGGATGCTCGCGGCATGTGAGAAGGGCTGTCGCCATGGATACTACCTCCCACATGCAGCTCGCTGGGGTGGGCGCTTTCACTGAGGGGCACGTGTACATGTTTCGGTTCTGGTGCTGCACTTATTCTTCAAGATGGTCCATCTTTCATTATTCTCACTGTAAAATACACCCAAGCTATGGGGTGTGGGGTTGTCAAGAAGGGTCAGAGCTGGACACAGGTGACCAAATACTGCGATTACGACTGTAGAGGTGGATTGGAGGGTAACTGTGTACAGTGAATCCCACTGCAGCGGAGGGGTGGAGGGTGACTGTAATGCGAGTACTATTTAAGGGGGGGATTGGAGGGTAACTGTGTACAATAAATACCACTGTAGAGGTGAAATGGGGGATGAGTATATAGTGAGTACTACAGCAGAGGAGGCACAGAGGGTGACTGTACTGTGAATACTACTGTAAGGGAGGAATGGAGGGCGACAGTACAAAATTCTGCTGTAGGAGAGGAATGGAAGGTGATTTGAGTACTGCAGGTACGGCTGCATTGGGGGAATGGAGGATGACAATACTTTGAGTACTAATGTAGAGAAGGAATGGAGGGTCACTTTGTACAGTGAGTACTACTGCACAGAGGGTGTCTCGGAGTCACGGAGGGTGAATTGAGTACTGTTCCTGGGGAGGATTTCCTGCAGAGGAGGAATGGAGAATACACAGAATTCTGCTCTAGGGGAAAAATGGAGAATTTGTTTAGTATCGACCTGCGGTAATGAAACGGGTCCTCAGAGAGCCCCCAGCAGCGCAGGAGTAGGGGGGCCTCCCCCGCTTGCTCAGTGCTTTTGTTTCCTTGGTAAGAGCATATGTGACCACATGAGGTGTCTGTGCAGCCAGACCGCGCTGCCCCTGCCCGAGTGCCCCCTCTGGCCGCGGGGTGAGGGTGCGGTTGGCCAGCTGCCGTCTGTGCCTCTCCGGTGGGCGGGGACACTGCCAGCTTATGGGGATGCTACATGTGGGCGTGGCTTGTTTGTTTATCCACATCAGGAGTGTTCCTGCATCAGGACAGACTGTCCCTGCTGCGCTGTTCCTGCTGCATGGTGCCCGCCTGTCTCTTCCTGGGACGGCTGACCCTGCTCTGTCAACATACTTACAGTTCTGTAAGAACACGTAGCTCCCGCGCAGTGCTGCATTTCTGCTGCCCCCCCCCCAGCAGACAGCTCTGCAGTGATGCAGTATTCAGAGATGCTTTTTGGATCCGGGTGGGGAAGTGGCCCCCACTGCAATGCTGGGCTGCTGTCTCAGGCATTGCTCGGCCCCAGTATGGTTTCTGAGCAGCTTTAACTGCCTGTAGTCATTGGTGTCGTCCCACATTTGTTAAAACGTCCTCTATTATGGTCTGTTGTCCCTGTGTGCACGGCATGAGATGTTGCTCCCGGGATGCCGTCGATCACGGCTGGGTCTCTGAGCTGACTCTGATTCCGTTTCTGCTCTGAGTGGGGGGCTTCTTGACACTGAAGCCCCTGACTTCCTGCGGGACCTGTGCATGTCTCTCAGCTCACTGGTTCCTGCAGTTATTCTTTTCTTGTCCTGCCGGAAAGAAATGGCACAATTAACAGCCTCCTGCTCTGTTAGAAGCAGCCAGGTGCCAAGAAGCCAGTGGCAGAGGGAAGCTGCTCTCACCATAAGCCCTGCGGCCTTGCAGTCAGCCCTAACCCTAACCCTAACCCCAGCCCCAGCCAGGCATTGTTCTGGGACCGAGTCTGACTGACTGGCTGAGTTCAGAGAGGAAGTGAAACTTTTAAATATCACAAGACCTACAACCTCAGTGATGGTATTATGATACGTTTCCTCTTTTGTGGAGCGTTTGGCTACCCTCTGAGTGTGTGTGTGTGTGTGTGTGTGTGTGTGTGTGTGTGTGTGTATGAGAGAGCAGGGACATCTTAAGTGGGAACCCTGACCCCATTTCCCAAAATGGGATTCAGATGTAACTGTTCCAAAGTGATGCTCTGTTTGCACAGTTGTATTGGAATGCTTCTCTGCCATTTTGCTTTTCTTGAGAGAGACACTCATCAGCGAAGCTTGGGGTCTGAGTGCGGGGTCAGGCTAATTATTTGACATCTCTGGAGTGTTAAGCGCCTTACTGAAGGGCCCAGCAAAGATGTGACATTCTGCTCAGGCCGGGACTTGAAGCACTGACCTCCTGGCACAGGCACAGAAGCTTGACCCTCTGGGCCACGCACTGCTCCCTGTCAGCTTCCAAATTAACCCGAACGGGCCAAGGTAGCCAGCGCCGCCACGGTGGCGCTACAGCACTACTGTACTCCTGCCATTTCACTTCCCATAATGCCCCACGTCAGCTCACACTTTCCATCGCTTTGTTTTGCTTCTGCAGGAGCAGCTGAAGAGGTGCACGAGTGGCGAGGAGGAGGGCAGGGACACCGCCACACTGGTCCGTGAGGTGGACAGCCAGTACGGTACTTGGGAGACGGGCCTGCACACAGAGGACAGGTGGGTTGTTCTTGGGCTCCATACCCCAGTGCTGTTAGCATGTGCATTGGTACAGGCAGGCCTGCACACAGAGCAGAGGACAGGTGGGTTGTTCTCAGGCTCCATGCTCCAGTGCTGTTAGCATGTGCATTGGTACAGGCAGGCCTGCACACAGAGCAGAGGACAGGTGGGTTGTTCTCAGGCTCCATGCTCCAGTGCTGTTAGCATGTGCAGTGGCAGAGGCAGGCCTGCTCTGGACAAGGGGTCAGATACAGGATATGTCATCTATGCAGGAAAGGCGAATGGTGTGATGGCACCTCCCCCGACCCCCCCCCACCCCTGCAATTCCCTTGCATGTCTGCAGAAGCAGCCTGGGCCTGTGGCAGCAAGTGGAGTGTGCTCCAGGTGGCACTGTGTGCAAGGTGCTCACTATTTATAGATTTATAGGCTGATTTAGAGTATTTAGGCTGTAGGTAGCCGCATTACCTTCACCAGGGGTGGGCAGAAAGGGTTGTTGTGTATGTGAGTTTTCGCTGCAGCTCCCTAATTAGGTTACCAATTAGCAGACTGATTGGCCGAAGAGTCCTCACACTTGAGTTTGAAAAGCTGATCTAAAGATTATCCCAAAAACCTGCATAGACACCGGCCCTTTGCGATAAGATTGCCCACCCCTGCCATACACCATAGTCTGACGCACCCCTCCCCAGAAATGTAAATAGAGGAGGCATTATGCCATTAGATACGTGGCTACCGACTGTGTAGACTTAGACGTACAAATCAGCCTTAACTTGGAGTGCGAGGGTTTTGGGTGCAACAGCCCTACAGTAAAATGGGCCAGTGAGCCCAGTAGCCATCAGGGGCTGGATCTGCCCTAAGCGCAGATACTCCAGTTAGGCTCTGCTTTGCTTTGTTAGGGGGCCAACTAGTGTCCACTTCTTTTGCAGCCATCTCACTGCTTGTCTGCTGCCCCCTAGTGTTGCTTGTGTGATACCTCCAGCCACTTGTATGGAAACTATCCTGTTAAAGGCTGAAAGATTGTGGGCATATGATGGCACACCGACACAGCACTGAATCATAAACGCGTTTGCTCTTTACCCAGTTTCCCTTGTCCGTTAGCCTCATTAGTTTGAGTATTTAGGAGCTAAAATAGAAAGAGTACACACTCACAGGTGGACCCTGCCTCGGCCAGGCTTGGGGGGGGGGGGGGGGGCTGTTTTTAGCTTTGCTGGGCAGGACAGGGCGGTCTCTTTCTGATGACCTATTTGGGCGGCATGCAGGTAAATTGCAGCTCCGCAGTGCGACGGGGCAGGTAGGACGAAGCCATCCCTCTGGGATAAGTGCCTGCCTCTCCTGCCTGTGTCAAAGCTGCGTGTTTGGTTATGTGATCACGGCACGGTTTCCAGTTACCGTATCAGTATCGCAGATTGTCACGGCCGCACTGTCCTCGTGCACCGGCGGCTTTCTGCGTCTTGCGTTTGCTTATGCAGCAGCCCGGCTCTCGGGGACATGCCAGTCCAGCAGGCTGTGTATTAAACAGCACTCATGCACTTAGCACCAAACACTGCTTCCTGCACCTGGGATTCGCTCGGTCCTCTGCTGCCTGCTGCTTTGCCCATATTAACTGTCTGACGGTGTCCCTCCAACCGCGCAGCTTGACTCCCGCCACCCCCACCTCGGAGAGTGCCGTCAGCCCATCCCCCCGGAAGCCCACCCCGCCGCACACGCCCAGCGAGTTTGACGCGACCGCGGCAGTGATTGTGTCCCCCCAGGACAAGGCGGAGCCTCTGTCCTTCCCCGAGGTCAGTCAGCCCCAGGCCCAGAATTCCAGTGTGCTCCGGTGGTCTGCTTGTTCAGCTCATTTGCTCATTATTACTGTGTGTGTGTGTGTGTGTGTACATGTCAAGCAGACCTCCACAACCCTACTGGACTCCAGCGCCCTGCGCTCGCGGGTCCAGTTGAGCAAAAGGCGCAGTCGTCGCACCCTCCCATCACGCGCCGCCCGCAACAGTGCCACACTCTCCATGCTTCAGGAGGGTGCCGCAGACCTCAGCCAAGACTGGATGTACCGCGACTCGACAGGTGAGGGCGCACTCTCGCAATGCCAGCCGCTGGTAGAAGGGTGTCTTTGGGTCCCCGCCTGAATGAGGGCAACTTCTCCTTCAGCTGGAACTGATACACCTGGCTCCAGCAGCGGTAGCGGTTTGTTAGCATGTTGGTGCCTTTTAGAAGCCAGGAGAGCCAACAGGAGGCGGGGGAGGATGACATTTATTATTATGTGACCTCAACAGTTGTTTCATGGTCATAAGTATCATTCATCTCCCTCCAGAGGAAAAGGCAGAACCATCCAAACTAGCTGATTCCGACTCTGAGGAGCCGCTTAGGCCATCCGAGTCCCGGACACCGAGCTCCCAGCCCCAGAGAGTGGCCCTCTTCCCTGGCATGGACCCCTCTGCTCTCAAGGTGCCGCCTTGCTACTCAGCTCCTGAGATGGCAGCTGGAATAGGCCTTCACCCTTCTCACATTACTTCACGAGAATTCCTGTGGTCCTCAACGCCCCCTGCTCGTCTCTGTCTTGCAGGCTCAGCTCAAGAAGCGTGGGGACCCTGACAATCAGACCGATGGGCCCACTCCTACGCCTTCTCAGCTGTCACGTTCCCCCAAATCTCCCTTCCTCCCCCGGGCCTCCAGAGTGCTGCCCCCTGCTGGTGGAAAAGATAACGAGTACGCTTCTATCGAACTTGTCTGGCTTACTAACCGGGACTAATTCACTCCCTCTGGTGAATAATAATATAGAATATGATGTGTGTGCGTGTGGTCTGCAGGGAGAAGTCGTCCCCACAGTGGCTGAAGGAGCTGAAGTCCAAGAAGCGCTTGAGTCAGTATGAAAATGAGGCCTAATGCAGATGGAAGGTGAGCACCTCTGCTCTCCTGGCCACGCCTCCTCGTTCCTCATTCTCTCACTGTTTACTCGTCACTTGTCTCTTGATTTTAATGAATTTATCTGTCACTATGAGTGAGCAATTAATCAAAAACTGTTTTCAGGGAAAACATTTGCTCTTCCATTGCCTGATGGGAAAAGTGTAGGTTTTTCTTGTTAGGTTACATGCGAACTTCCACATTTACCTCAATCTTTTGAGAAACTAATGTTCATTTTTTTATTATTTTCAGGTTGCCTTAAAACTACAGAATGTACAGAAGCTACAGAACAGTGACAACAAGCCTTAACCTTTGACCTGGATGTGAACAGACCCGTGCTGCTGTTGACGTGACCTCCATGTCCTCCTTTGTTTAACTTCCCGTCGGATGTCTGAAATATGTGCATGGTGCCTTTTTTAAAAGATATATTTTTTTGACAAGATGTGCAAGTAAACCAGAAACTGCTTTTATTTTTCCATGCGAATCTCCTTGATCCTTTTACTGTCAGAAGGATCTTCAAGCCACTTCGCTCTCGCGCCGTGGGCGGAGATGGAGGACCAGGCTGAACCACTTCCTGTCCGCGTTTGGTCGCAGTTCTGGAAGGTCTGCTTGAAGGCCCAGATGCCACATCCCTGCAAGCGCTTCCTCAAACTGGAACCACATTCCAGAAACTTGTTTTTTTCTATTTTGATTTAAATGTGCACATTTGGTGTATCTTTGTGGGTAAGAGTTGGCATATTCAGTGAATGGTCACGCAAAGTTGCCATAGTCTCTTCTTTTATTATGTTAGAAAAAAATCAACAACATAACAACCCAGCATTCAGAAAAATATAATAACTCTTATTGTAAACTGTTTTGTATTTGTTTTTTTCGCCGATTTAAAAGTGTAAATGCTAATCGAATGCAGCAAAATTGTAGCCAGTAAAATACGTTCATAATGAAACCATCCATACCAGTCATTGTAATTATTGCTGTAGGAATTATTGATTTTTATCGCTCAAATGCAAACAAGCAAAATTTGCTTTAGTGTAAGAAGCAAGTGGCTGCCTTGTCATGAATTGATTCCACTTCTGAAGAGAAATAAAGAGCTCCATGCTGGGACCCTGGTCCGTTTTTATTCCTTCAGGAATCTAGCTGAGCTGCAGAATATTGAGCTAAACACAACTGGATCCGAGGCTCTTCCACGCTACAGACTAAAGAGTAGGAGGGGTGCCTCTGAGGTCTGGCCTGCACCTTGTGCTGTGAAATTGTTTCAAAGGGTCAGGGTGAAGTTTATTGTGACCCATATTGAGTAGAAGGCCTAATACCCACTGCATCTTGGCTCTGATCATCTGTGTTACCACCCCAGTGCAGCAGGTGGCAGTGTGTTCTTGCCTGCTCTGGAATGAAATTGTCGTTTAGCAAAAGTGATGTTGAGGCAATGGCAACGTTATTTGAAGGTTAAGCGATTATGAAGTACGTTTGGTGATGATCATGTCGCTGCAGTATATACTGCAGAATGATTCAGAAATAATGTTAAGCTGTCGTCTAAAAAACATAGAAAAGTGAAACCTTTTGATATGATAAACCAAATTTGAAGGGTAGCTATGGCCACAGTTTTCAGTGCCATAGGATTAATGTATGCTGTGGCCTTAACCTGTGGTCTCTTGCTGCACTTGGGGCTCATCAGGTAACAGCGAACAAATGGTGTCCTTAGTGATTATGCAAAAGAGCCCTCTAGTGGCTGGTCTGATAAACAGGCTAAACAATATGCACAGATCTGGCTGGCTTACCCATGCATCACCCTTAGTGCGTACTACCTAATGTCAAACTGTATATTATTGTCCTTTTTAATAAACAGAGGTGTGACTGAGAGGCACCAGGAATCAGGCTGCAGGCGGTCGAGAGCGTCCAATCACGGTGCCTCATTGGCACCAGGGTGACGTCAGAGTCTCTCTTACAGCTGCAAGTCTCCCACACTGCTGTAGCTTCTGGATGGGAAAAGGCTGCACTGTGAAGGACTTTCAGCATATTTCTGCAAAATAATATGCTGAATGGTACTGGGTGCACTACAAATACTATAAATTATTAAAGTTTACCATTAAGTTTAAAAAGGCAACTACCTTGAATAGCTGTCCAGCAAAAAAATACAGATTGATTGGCTGGGATTAAAACTTGCTTCTAATTGTTTTGTTGTCTTGTTAAGTTTTCTTGACCGTTGATTTTGCTTCTATGCTTTCCAAAGAATTGCCAGAAAATAGCTGCAGATCCTCCCTTTCCTGCTCTGAAAATTCCAGTAAGCACTTTGAAGCTGTTGATTTACAACAGAAGTGACCAAGTCTTCTTTCAGCAGCATGTCCTGCTTTCCACATTGCTGATCGTCAGGCGTTGGAATGTTGACAATCTTGCCATGTTGAGTTGTTTTCTCTCTGGAGTCTGCGGTCCGTATCGCACGTATAACTTGTGTGTTTTTACTGCTCAGTGCCATTTTTGTCAGTCTGGGGGAAACTTCTTTATCTTGTGATAATTCACTCTCTGTCAAAATGTCTGTTCTTCAATAAAATTTCCTGTAACTTTGTCTGTTGTAGTGACTTGCTTGCCCTCAGCGTTCACTCCTAAACAGGGTGTAAATGGAGCACAGCTCTGCCTCTGCATGTCCAAATCACACCTGGCCAAAGCACAGCTCCACCTCCCTCAGTCTTTTTTCTTAATGCCCCTAAATTTATAAAACAATTCACAGGGACAGTATGCGACTCAGTGGACTAAACCTCTTTGCCTGTGATTGAGAAACGGCCTCAGCTAAAAACAAAATCACCAGTCCATGGGCCCTTGTTCAAAGCAGTTAACCTCCAGGTCCCTGGCTGACCCTGTGCTGTGACCCAAAGCTTGCTCTCACCTGTATTTGTATCTCATGGAGAGCAAGATGGGGTAGGTGAAAAAGAGAATTTCCCCACAGGGATTAATTATCACAATTCTATTCTAAAGCAAACACTAATAAGAGAACAGTTTTGCACTAAAATTATGTTTCTTCATCTACTTTAGAGTTAATTTTTATTAGTTGGTCTGACCAGACATTCATTTCTAGGGTAGATGAGATATTCCTACATGCCGCCTTGAATTCTGCACCCCGTTTTGTATTTTGGCTTTGATTTTGCTGCCATATTGCTGAAAAAACTTTACTTACTAGCTAGACTCTGCTAGCTGATGTAAAAACAATCGATGAATGACTAGATATTTTAATACATTTTCACAGAGACATTATGAATGAATAAGCAAGAATATCACTTGTAGTGATATGCCATTTTGATTTTTAACTTTCATTTGCATGTTATGTATTTAAAAACTACACAATATGTACAATACCCATGTCAAATACAAATAGCTTTTTGTCACATTTTTAATTTATTTTGTGCTCCTTTAAGGTAGTAACAAAATATGCGGGCAAATAAACACACTACATCTTTTATCATTAATACAGTACGGACCCCCCCTTCCCAACCCCATGGACCCTCCGGGGGTCAGTTTGGCCGCCCCTCTAGTGCTCGGCCGGATTCCTTATGGTTCAGGATCTGCCTCTGTTACTGAGCACAGAACCTCTACTCCAGCAGATAAGCGGGAAAGCATTCCCTCCCTGACCTTCGGCATGCTCATGGGGGGGGGGGGGGGGCCGGGCTGGGTGGGGGGGCTTGGGCCCCTACGTTAAATGGAACCCGGGGCCGGGCGCCCGTTAGGGGGGCGTGCTTTGCCAGAGTAAGGTGGCCCG
>JAODKM010000039.1:1055618-1065750 GCA_026780845.1 Petrocephalus sullivani
CTCCCCCCCTCCGTTGCCCCCCCCCGCCCACGAGTAAAGCTTGCCCCTCCTTCATTGACCCCCTCCGGTTAAAGTTTGCCCCCTAGTTTAAATTCCAACTCCCATTAAAATAGATGAGAAAAACATTTTATATAGTATATAATTTCTGACATCAAGAACTGTCATTTTAACTAGTCACAACTGAATTTCCAATATCAATATAATGTATTTTATCTAATTAAGGTCAGATTTCTAGCATCAGAAATACACTAGCATTGGCTAGTTACTGGCTCATTATTCCTGATGTGAAGAACTAGTTAGAACTGAATTTGTGATATCCTCTAGAAATGAACTACAGTTAAAACGGCCTACCGTACTACGTTTACCGTCAGGATGCGCGTCACCGGAAGCAGGAAGTGCCTGTAGTCTCAGTATGGCGGCGCGCTCTGCAGCTCGCGCGACAGCTCTCCGCGTTGGTCCCTGCGCTTCACGTGCTCTGCTGACCTGCATTACTGCCTTTTAACAGTATTTTACGTGCCCAGGTAACGCTACTGTTTTATAAATCAACTCTTTAAAAATCGCAAGTGCTCTAAGTCACGTTAAGTTAGTAGTTGCGTGCCTGGTAAAGGTATGCAGTCGTTTTTCAATGAATCATATGCCGCATAACTGCGTTTTATATAATCTTTTTCCCCCACTAGCTTACTCTGTTATGTTCGTTCACTATATTTACTATACGCATATTTGTGTCTGTATCAAAACAATTAATTGTAAGTTCTCCTGGAAAGGAAATACGTAGGATGTCTGGACCTCGTCCGGTGATGGATGTAAAAGATTGTATATGTGTACAGTCATGTGAATCATTTTAAATTAAGAATCTTTTCCAGTCTTTGTGAGAAGTACGCATATGCTTTCATACATTTCATTACTTAGGATGTCGCAGGTAACAAAATCTTCAGTAATCAACAGCATTATTCTCAGTCCGGGGAGGGAGTACCTGTGGCTGTTACAGGGGATGGAGCACCTGTGGCTGTTACAGG
This sequence comes from Petrocephalus sullivani, assembly GCA_026780845.1. Lineage (NCBI taxonomy): Eukaryota > Metazoa > Chordata > Actinopteri > Osteoglossiformes > Mormyridae > Petrocephalus > Petrocephalus sullivani. The sequence continues at coordinate 1,056,635 of JAODKM010000039.1, forward strand.
GAATGGAGCAGCTGTGACTGTTACAGGGGATGGAGCAGCTGTGGCTGTTACAGGGGATGGAGCAGCTGTGACTGTTACAGGGGATGGAGCAGCTGTGGCTGTTACAGGGGATGGAGCAGCTGTGGCTGTTACAGGGGATGGAGCACCTGTGGCTGTTATAAGGGATGGAGCACCTGTGACTGTTACAGTGTCATGGTGCATTAAAACTTTTTATTTTGTAACAATGTTTCACTTATTAAATGGCCAGGTGGGCTTGCTGCTAAAATTATGTGTTGTTGGTTGCTGCTGGACAGCTAAATACTTTGTGAGAAATATTACACAGCACTCTATTCATAACTCACCAGAGAAAGTTGATGGTCAAATAAATGTAAATGTCACTAAGATTGTGCTGTGCAAAGTGACGAGTGCCAGAATGTGTAAACATAGGACATGGGGTTCGGTGGTTAGGTCTTTCACTGAGGAAGATGGATACCAGTCTGTATGTGGTGAACTGTTAGGGGCTGTTCAGCATAAATCACATCATCATTGTGACTCTGCTTTGACTTGCGTGTCCCTGGCTGCACGATAGGGTGACCAGACAGTGGCAGCCATGCCGGTGCTGTGCAGCCGCTGCGGGAAGGCCCGCGCCGCGCTGAAGCGGCCAAAGACAGGCCACTCGCTCTGCAGGGAGTGCTTCTTCTGGGCCTTCGAGGAGGAGGTGCATGAGACCATCGTGACGGCGAGCCTGTTCACCCGTGGCGAGACGGTGGGCATCGGGGCCTCGGGTGGCAAGGACTCCACCGTGCTGGCGCACGTCCTGAAGGTGCTCAACGATCGCCACGACTATGGTTTGAAGCTGCTTCTGCTGTCGGTGGATGAGGGCATCTCTGGCTATCGTGATGACTCCCTGGAGACAGTACGGAGGAACCAGCGGCAGTATGACCTGCCACTGAAAATCGTGTCCTACGAGGAACTGTATGGCTGGACCATGGATGCCATCGTCAAGCAGGTGGGCCTGAAGAACAACTGCACCTTCTGTGGGGTATTTCGCCGCCAGGCCCTGGATCGTGGTGCCATGATGCTCAAGGTGGACAAGATCTGCACAGGTAAGCTTCTTTGTCCATCTGGTGGTTCTTGTTAAAGGTCTAAAACTCTTTGGAATTTGTCTTTTAGTCAATAATATCTGGCATTTTATTGAGCCAAAAGAGGGACGTTTCTTGAGTTTGAGTTCACCCTAGACATTATTAGGTCAGAGCCAGCTCAGTTGACTATGCACAATTCCACTCCCACCAGGTCACAATGCAGACGACATCGCTGAGACTGTGTTGATGAATGTTTTGCGCGGCGACATCGCAAGGCTACGCCGCTGCACAGCCATCTGTACGTCGGGCGAGGGTGAGGGTGCCGTGCCTCGTTGCAAGCCCCTCAAGTATGCCTACGAGAAGGAGATTGTGCTCTATGCCTACTTCAAGAGGCTTGACTACTTCTCCACGGAGTGCATTTACTCTCCAAATGCGTACCGGGGCCATGCCCGTGCCTTTCTCAAGGACCTGGAAGCCGTGCGACCCAGCGCCATAATGGACATCATCCACTCAGGGGAGAACCTGTCTGTGCGCGAGGGTGTGCGTATGCCGGTGCAGGGGACCTGCACTCGTTGCGGCTACATTTCTAGCCAGGTGCTCTGCAAGTCCTGCATGCTGCTGGAGGGCCTGAACCGCGGCCTGCCGCGCCTGGGCATTGGAAAACACCACCGTCTTCACGGCAAGATCCTAGCCCAGCAACCACTCACCCAGGAGGAGGAGCGCAAGCTCAAGGCGGCGGACTTCTAATTGGCTGTTGCTGGTATATTTAAAGAACCACCCCCAGCAGCTTTCTGATTGGCTGCTGCTGGTGTATCTAAAGAACCGCCCCCAGCAGCATTCTGATTGGCTGCAGCCATATTGCTTTTAGTTTTTGGTTTTTAGTTGAAGTGCTTGAAATATGAAAACTGAGGTATCAGGCTGGGATGAAGATTCTACCTGTAAAATTACCTAAAAGCATAAACAAAGGAATGATATTGTTTACATTTGGACTGAAAAATTAAATATTCTGCATTTTTAAATGATTTTTTTACAAATTATTTTAAATAACATGTTATGCAGATAGTGTAGGCCTTTTGCTGTTTGGGCTTTCAGAGTTTGGTATTGGTATTCCAGACTGTCAAAAGATTGTCAAAGCGCATTGAATGTCCACCAAAGCTTTAACTGAGCATTTATGGTTCGGAAACATTTCGGCTACTCAGCCAGTTACTGGAGTGCCTGCATGGGTGATGGCTTTCAGTGCAGAATGTACCCAAGTAAATAAAATGTCATTTGTTTTTAAAGCAAGGTGTGGTCATTTGGTCATTTTGTTCTTGTGGTATGATAAATATATAGGCAGCTTTTTCTCATTATAAGTAGTCTTTAAATAATAGACTTTATAAATGTCTTTGAATTTCCTCCACGATAAAACGGCTCAGTGTTCAGCACGGGGGTTTCGGCTATGAGGTAGCCAGCATGCGCCTGTGTGGGTCGTCATCTTGCTGCGGTGGGGGAAGTTGTGCCATGAATATCCTGCCGCCCACACACTGTGGTCCGAGGGCTCTTAGTCTGAGGGGCTGCTCTCCGGATCCCAGCAAGCTTTTTCATCAGCCCTGTTAACGAAAGCTCAGCTTACGGCAGGGTGTAACTGAAACCCAGCAGACTCACTGTCTAACCACTGCTCTCAGTCCCCCCCCATATTCCTCATGCCATGACAGGATGGTGCAGCTTTTGGGAAACGGGTCTTTTTAAAAGAGTTTTTGGCGCCGTTCAGACACGTCTCCATGTTTCTTGACATAGTCAAACCGGGACAATGGCACCAGGGTGATCCACATTTAAGCCGGAATGGTTTTATTCGTCGGATTGATTCACAGGGCGCCCGGTGGTCCCGCTAGAGGTCGTCATTCACCAAACCCTGGCCGGGAGCTCCGCCGGCGGCGCGCCGCGGGGACGCGCGTGCGCGCACACGACACTTGTATGAAACTTCTAGGCGGCCCTAGGCTAAGGCCATAAGGGCTCGGCAGCACCGGGCTTACTGGGAGGGGAAGGACAGAGAGGCAGCAGCGAGCAGCACCGCCGGCCCGCTTCCCGTCACCGAACTGCGATGGACGATCTCGGTAAGACTGGGGGCCGCCGGCGGCTCTTTGCCTGTGATTGATGCGCTCTGGACGGCTGCATAGCGGACAATGCGAGGGGGGTGTGCGGGTAAGACGGGTGCGGGAGTGCGGGTAAGACGGGCTCCGCTCCCGGCCGCCTTATCCAGCTTGCGATGGCGAGCAGGGATGCTTGTGCAGTGTTAGTTCGGGGAGGTGGCGGGGATGCGGGCGAGCAGCTCGCCCCGCCGGACCGGCACGACTCGCAAGTTTAGCGGGAATCCCACATTTCTGCACCGGGCACCGGGGACGGCGGGTTTCTGGCCGATCGGGGGCTGCGGACCGCCCTCCCCGACCGGGAGAGGGCCGGCGTCGTGGCCGGACGCGGGCGCGCTCCCTTCGGTCACCGCTGCCTTGTTTTTTCGGACTGTGGCCGGTCCCAGGAATGCGGGCTGTGCCACCGAGCCGGGCAGGACGGGGGGGTGCGCCGCACGGCTCCCCAGTCCAACTCCCTCCGAGTGCCTTATCCGGACCCGCCACGTCCGCTGTGTAATTACAGTCCGGGTCGGCGAGCCTCGGACGCGTTTCGTCGGCCGCGGGGGGAGGCGGACCCATGCGGCGCTTCCCCGTGAAAACTGCGGCTCCTCTCCGCACGATGCGCTGGCCCGGGCTCGGCCTCATGCTCCCCATCACCGTGGGAATAAAATGCCCTGTTGATTAAACATTTTCCATCGCATGACTGCCGATTAGCCGCCCAGGGGGTCTGGCGACGTCCCACAGCCGGTCTGCGGCAGCGCCCTCGCAACATGTATGCATATTAATAATACTCATTATTTAAAATACATGCTCACTGAAGTACCTGCAAGTATGAAATCGCCTGGTTATGCTGGAAGAGCATTTTAATAATGTTTGCATTTTTTTGCAAGTGTGCAGAGTTTTTATTTTTTTGCCTTTTATTTACTTAAGAGATTAAAATCATTGAGATCACCTAGACGATTGTACGCATGTGTGTGTGTTTCTGATATACATTTCGTTTCAATCAAATTCAGACAAATTATATTCAAGAGAAATTTAGTCTTTTCGATGTATGTCTATTTCTGAAGGTGCATAAACTGTTCTGTTATACTTGCTAGTCCTCTCTGCCGTAAAAAATGCATGATCTAGTTGTGGAAGTCATTTGCCCGCGCGCGCGCGCGCACACACACACACACACACACACACACCATATATTCCTATCCTTAAGAGGACTCTCCATTCATCTCGGTATAACCATAACCCTAATTCCAATTGCCGACATCAAAGAAACAGATTTTGATCATACTTTTGGTCCCCACAGTGTAATATATCCAGCACACACACACACAATCTGCATTTGGCTCCTTCTGCCAGTGCTGTAAGCGTACTCGCGCAGGATAATAGCTGCTTATCCTCAGTGTGCTCTTAGCCCTTCTTTTAGATGAGGTTCAAATCGATGGTGAAGCTACTTGCCTGGGAGAGGGGAAGGTGTAAATTTCATAGGTGTACACTGCCCCCTTTCAGTGCTGACACCTTGTATGTACTTGGAGCTATAGATTTTACAAAATCTGCCTGTAATCAGTATCAAGGCCCATGGCTGAAATATTTGTACTATGCATCCAACCTGTGTGTTGCGTTTGTGTTTCAGCCAAATTCTTAATACGCTTCATTTATGTAGCAGACGCTTTTATCCAAAGCGAAAGCAGGGTCAGGCATCCCCTGCAATTAGGGGCTAAGGGCCTTGCTCAGGGGCCCAATGGTGACGTGTCTCTGATGACTCTGGGATTCGAGCACATCTGGGCTCAGTGTCCGGACCTGCCGAGTCACATGCCACCCCATTGATGATCACTCTGACTGATAAAAATGTGCAGAATTTAGCCCTTTCTGTGTAATTGCACCTTGCCCTGTGTGCAGGCTGCAGTCCTGCAGTTACCTGCATGCTTGGCCTGTCTGAGGTCTCTTCTTAATGGTGACATCACAGGGCTCCCTACTGGAAGCCCTAGTGGGTTTTTGCAGACGAGGGCCGTGCTTCTGCTCTGTCTCCGAGCTGCGGCCACCTCCTTTGTGGGTCGGGCCATGATGGACTCCTCACTCTCGCGGTGCTCCTGGTTTAGCCATGGGCTCCACCGGACCAGGATGGCCTAATGCTTGTCCTTTGGAAGTGAGAAACCCACCTGGGAAACATGTACAGCTTCAGGCCAGCACCTGCACGTGGCAGATGTCCATCCTGTTGTCCTGTTTACCTATAACTGCTGAGCTGAAATATCCAGCCCATGAATGAGTTATTTTGGGGGAAGAGGGGGGAACTGATGTAAAGCGGTATTATTATTTTCCTGATGCATAAAGCTTTTTTTATCGACACTTTAGCGTTTATATAAAGGTTTACATCTTCGGAATGGGTGGAAATCTGGAAATGTAAAAACTCAGCTTTGAACTTGGCACTTTATGACTTGTTTACTAGCTGGTTGACATGTGCCCAGCAGCTGGTTTAAAAGGTAAGGCATCTGGGGTAAATACAATACCACCCTTTAAATAACCGTGCTCCAGTGGTAAAAAACAAGCTCATGAAATTTCATATGCCCGCTATACTTAAAGCTATTTCTTACCTATAAAATTGTCAGTGTCTTTCCTCTAATTTATAAAATCCATTCTGGGAACCTGGTATCAAGCTTCACTGTGTTATATTTAGGCCCAGCCTGAGGTTGGCTGCTTGCTAAAGTGATTGAGGGGGTTCTGGTGTCTTGGCCACCCACCGCTCTCTGTTACTGACGAAAAGCCAGAGCCCTGCTTCCATTGAAAAAGAGACTGCGTTTTCATGCATGATGATGCCTGTTCTGCATCTCCTTGGGGAGCAGCTTTCTGTTCTTAAATGGTTGTTGTATGATCTCCAGACCTGGCTATACGCGGGACGTCCCATGCTGCGCCTCCCCCATGCTGCGCCTCCCACATGCTGCGCCTCCCATGCTGCGCACCCCTCCCATACGGCACCCTTGTCTCTGGCGGGGCCTCCGCACACGGCTCTGGCCCAGAAACGTGCAGCTTGGCCACAGAATGGGAAGCATAAGAAAACCGTCCGGCCAGCCAGGCGGTTTGAACCGGCTGCTAGTGACAAGTGTCTCAGATGAGGAGGTGGGGTTTAGCCATGGGGGGGGTTTGCATTGGGGTGGTGGGTGAAGCTGAGGAGTACCCCACTCTGACCAGCACCCCCCCTGGTGACTCGCCTCCCAATCGCTGACATGCACAGCAGATGGTGCAGTGGTTAAGGGGCTGGTTCTGCCTGCCTCTCCCTCTCTTACCCTCCCCAGCACTTTGCTCTGCCCCTGCCCTACTGCTTTTGATGTTTAATTTGAAGTTTCTATGCCGTGGATGCAAATCGTGTTCCTTTAGGGGTAGTGCTGTCTCGTCAAGCTCCACTACTGCTTTGCTGCTGGAATCTGATCCTCTGAGTGCCTGTAAGTGTCTGCTGGGTGGCAAACACTGCCGATGCAGGGAGTGGCTGCTTTCCTGTTCAATACAGAAGCTCGTATTTTTCCTTCTCATTTCCTGTTCTCTCAGCTTAAAAAGCGTTTTGCCTTGTTTGTTAGGCTCTTGACCCCTAAGCTGCATGATTTCCTTGTAGTCTTGAGTAAAGTGAAATTATTAGTGGTCCGTGATTCACCACGGTGCTATTGTACTCGAGGAAAAGGTGGAAATAGCCTTCAGTAAATGAGTCATCTTGGAATCTCCCTTCAGAAAAAAACAGGAAAATGGCACCATTGGGCTCTGAGTCCTGGGCAGTCAGTGGAGGAATCACCCCTTAGATATGTCAGCAGCAGACATCTTCGCATCCACAACATGCGATTTGTAATCAATTTTTTTTACATGCGGTCTCAGGCCGTCTGCCGTTGTCAGGCATTACGTTAGATGAAAAACAGGAAGTTGGTCACTGGCGCGAAGCGACTGCTGCTGACCCTGCCCCTTTATCCTCTCCCACAGGCCCCGCCCCCTCACGCACACCCCCTCTCTCATTGGCCGAGGCTTTGGAACAGTGCTGATTGTTTCAGTGATAGCTGAGCGGTACACTGCTATCGAATTCTCTGACACCCCTTACACGTGCATGTTGTTTGGGCAGGGCGGGGGACCCAATTCTTCACAGTAACAGTCCCAGCTCATGGAGGCAGCTTGGGGTGTCCAGTCCCGACTCACTATGGCATTTTAACTTTGGCACTGGAGCTGTGTGTGTGTGTGTGTGTGTGTGTGTGTGTGTGTGTGTGTGTGTGGAGGTCTTCGTGGGTTTATGCATCCAGGGTGAAGCCCCACCTTTTTCCTGAGACGCTGCGCAGGATGGGAGGTGGCTGCATACACAGCTGGTTCTGTTTGTCAGCAGTGACCTGTCCTGTCTCCTCCTCCTCCTAGTGTTCCTGCGTATCTGGCACCTCCTCATGCTCCAGAATATCTGACTCCTCCTCCTTGTGTTCCTGCGTATCTGGCTCCTCTTCCTCGTGCTCCAGCGTATCTGGCTCCTTCTCCTGATTCGGCGTATCTGGATCCTCATTCCGCTCCTGCGAGACTGACTCCTCCTCACATTTCTGCATGTTTCACTCCTCCTTACACTTCTGCGTATCTGGCTTCCCAGTGTCATCCTTGTGCTCCTGCGTATCTGGCACCTCCTCTTTGTGCTCCTGCGTAACTGGCTCGTGCTCCTGCGTATCTAGCACCTCCTCCTCGTGCTCCTGCGTATCTGGCACCCGCTTGTGCTCCTGCGTATCTGGCTCATCCTCGTGCTCCTGCGTATCTAGCATCTCCTCCTCGTGCTCCTGTGTATCTGGCAACTCCTCCTCATTCTCCAGCATATCTGGCACCCCCTTGTGCTCCTGCATATCTGGCACCTCCTCCTTGTCCTCCAGCGTATCTAACACTTCCTCCTCGTGCTCCAGCGTATCTGGCACCTCCTCACGCTCCTGCATGTCTGGCTCTTCTCATGCTTGCAGCTCTCACCCACCATTAAATCTCTCCCATCAGCAGTGTTACTTCCCTCTCTTTTTTGGCTCGCTTCTTGGCTCCGCCCTTTTTGGAAGCCTCCTCTCTCTCTTTCCACCCAGTGATATAATAAGCCCCCGAGCTGTGGGGGGATCGAGTTTCTCCTGTGGAGTGACGGTCAGCATTTTGCCGCTGCTGTGCCACCTGTAAAGCTGACAGTTTGAGACTTGTGTCACCGGTGGGAGGCGTGGGCCTCCCCCCCAGTGTTACCAGTAACTGTGACGAAACGGCTACACGCTAACAGTAGAGTTTATTCATTCTCTTCTTTCTTGCATTTCTTTAGTTCCTTGTGAATTTAAACCTGCTTCACTTGAGGATTGGTATCCCTGGGGAGGGGTTGTGCCCCAGTAAACTTGGCAAGTCTTGTAGTCTTGTTTTTGTAGATCCGGGCCTCGTGCCACTCAGCTCGGGTGTGTGCAGGCAGCAGGAAGCACCGAACTGAGGCAGCCCACCCCATGGTATTGCCACATGGGGTCACTTTCAGCCAGGGTCATGGAGCCGCTCTCAGATGAGCGGCGGTCCTACCTAAAACTGGGTTACAAAAGCAGTGAGAAAAATTGATGCAATGGACTCAGTCTTTTCAGTGAGACTCTTTGTGGCTGAAGGTGCATGTGTTCATCTGGAGAAGCAGCTTGATGACTCTGTGGCTGAAGGTGCTTAGACAACGTGGTACGTGAAGTCTGTGCTCTCTGGGTGGCAAGCCAGGGCCCTTCTTCGGGGGCAATGGTGGCGACGACCCCTTATAAATAACCCGGCCAGAACATGAAACATTCTCCTGATGAAAAGCGATGACTTACAGCATGACAGCTGCTCGCATGACGATGAGTGCTAGAGATGGCCAGCTGAGGGAAGAAGGGCCAAAGGCCTGTTTTCCAAAATGACTCAAGGGCACTACAAATCTACTGGTTATAAAATTACTAGGTCCTTGAAATCATTTACCTCTTGGACGCTA
>JAODKM010000039.1:1077002-1087731 GCA_026780845.1 Petrocephalus sullivani
ATGCCCCGGCCCCCGTCGCCTAACAACTCGGCCTCCCCCCCCGCCGCTGGCCGCGCCGCTACCAGCCGTGCCTCCCGCCCCCGCCGGTGCCTGTGGGGGGGGGTGGGGGGGCCCTGACCCGCTGATTTTGGTTCTTGTTCGGATGCCTTCCATTCCCTCATTTCGGTTGGGATCTCTGGTTATTCCCAAGGATGGGAGGGTATTTCCGAGCTCGGTTTCAGCACACAGCACTCACTTCCTGGCAGATATTGTTAGTTTCTTTTGGAAGCCTATAGTTAAGATAATTGGGCCGATTATTCCCCCAGAGCTGGCAGGTTCATGGCCCGTCAGGAAGGTCCACCTGGAGGCTTTGTTCTTTCTTGGCCCTGTGGTTCTGACTCTGTGCTCTTGTCGCGTGCCAGCCTCAGCCGCGGGACTTCATTGGCTGCTGTTAAGTGGCGCTTTCCAGCCATGGCAGTGGGTCACCCCCCCCCCAGCTTTATGAGTGTGATTGTTTGCCAGGTTTGGCTGTGCAGTGCTGCCTGTCAAGCTTATGATGTAGGGACCTTAAAACACCCGAAAGGAGACATGTGGTTGTGTGGTTAGGGATAAAACCTCCCCGCACACAAATGTATGCACATACTCTGTGTGTGTGTGTGTGTGTGTGTGTGTGTGTGTGTGTGTGTGTGTGTGTGTCCCTCCCATGCGATGGTCGCTGTAGTGCTGGCCCAGTGGGCTCCAGGGACGTTGAGGCCTTGTTTGGTGTGAGGGGGGAACAGCAGCTGCTTGGAATGAGAGTGTGACTCACAGAGCCAAGGAGCGTCTGCCAAGGGACACACACACGTGCGCACACACACACATACAGACACATACATACACACGTACACATAGAACACATGCTGTATCTATCCCTCGCTCACATGCAGCACAAAATTAGCCTTTTGCCTGTAAACCTGTTTTCATTTTGATACATTTTTTCCCTTCCTGGAATAAGGATCTCTGTGTCTGTCTGTAGGATGGTGCTGCTTCATACTGCAGGCAGCAAAAGTAACTATGTTTACATGCCATGCAGCATGAGACATTTGGCTCCCTGCTAAAGCGTTCATGTCCTCAGAGCTCGGCTCCAGCGTTTCCTCTTAGTACTCGGGGTTCCCCGGCAGTCCCAGAGCCACACCATCTGGGAGTGTATGTGTATCTAAGCAATCTTTTGACGCAACTTACAGACCCCACCATGAACAACATGGGATACTTGCAATTCTGGATGAACTGTGCATCTCAGTGACTTCACTAGGGTCAACTGATGCTGAAATCTGGTATCGAAGTTAGGATTGGGCCACTGAGCAGTCGATCAGTGTGTGCTTGTCTCCCGCCCCCCTAGACGCCCTGTTGGCGGACCTGGAGTCCACCACGTCCCACATCTCCACGCGACCCGCGTTGCTGGCTGAGGAAACACCGTACTCCTTCCCCTCGCAAGGCCAGCTGGAGCAGGTGGACGTTGCCCCAGCCCCCGTGCCTCCACTGCCCTCCACCACTGCCTTGAACGGTGCCTCGCAGGACCCCCCTGACTCACAACACTCCCCTCAGCAGGTGGGTCAAAAATGTGTTAGACATAGCCCTGAAATTGGTTGTTCATATGTGACACAATATATACATGTGTGTGAATGAGGTGAATATCATGAAGTAAGCGCTATGTGCGAATGAGGTGAATACGCTGACATTAGCACTTCGTGTGAATGAGGTGAATATCATGAAGTTAGTGCTATGTGTGAATGAGGCGAATACACTGACATTAGCACTTGGTGTGAATAAGGTGAATATCATGGCATTAGTGCTTCGTGTGAATGAGGCGATTATGAAGTTAGTGCTATGTGTGAATGAGGCGAATACGATGACATTAACGCTTTGTGTGAATGAGGTGAATATCATGGCATTAGCGCTTTGTGTGAATGAGGCGAATATCATGAAGTTAGCGCTTTGTGTGAATGAGGTGAATATCATGAAGTTAGTGTTATGTGTGAATGAGGCGAATACGATGACATTAACGCTTTGTGTGAATGAGGTGAATATGTTAACATTAACACTATAGCCAACAGGATGTTGGGTTACATCTCTAGGTATGTGGAGTTTAAGTCAAGGCAGGTAATGCTAAGATTATACAATTCATTGGTAAGACCACACCTAGAATATTGCATGCAGGTTTGGTCACTATATCTTTAAAAGGACATTGCTGTCTTAGAAAAGATGCAACATAGGGCTACAAGAATGATTCCTGGTCTTAGATGAATGTCATATGAGGAGAGGCTAGCTGAGCTAAATCTGTTCAGCCTCGAGCAAAGGAGACTGAGGGGGGACATGATCCAGGTCCATGATCCAGGATTCTAACAGGTCTGCATGCTGTTCAACCAAATAGTTACTTCAGCATTAGTTCAAATACAAGAACTCGTGGCCATCGGTGGAAATTAGCGGGGAGAACAATTTAAACTAGATTTCAGGAAGCACTTCTTTGCACAGCGAGTTGTTAGAGTATGGAATAGTCTTCCTGTTAGTGTAGTACAAGCTAAAACCTTGGGTCCCTTTAAATCAGAACTAGATAAGATTTTAACATCTCTGAGCTATTAGTTGAGTTCTCCCCAAACAAGCTTGATGGGCCGAATGTATATTGTTTGTATATTTCTTATGTTCTTAACACTTTGTGAGAATGGGGTAAGCAGTTAATATAGCATGATAGGGTTTGTTGGCGATTGTGTTTCATAATGTGCTCCTCATGCTCTGGGTCAGCCCTCTGCTTCAACCCAGAAAAGGTCCCAGGACAGTAGCAGTAGCAGCTCGCCTCCCTGTCATACTGAAGAGGATCACGTCTACAGGTGTGTACATTTACAGTCCATCTTCCGGCAAACTGTGTCTTTGAACATTTTGTATGTGTGTGTGGGGCTGTTGGTGTGTGTATGAATGTGTATGTGCATGTGTAGGTATGACTGTGTGTCTTTGTGAGGGCATGTGCGTGTATACAGGTATCTGTGTGTCTGTCTCCTCTATGTGTTTGTATGGCTGTCTGTCTGTCTCCTCACGGCTCCCTCTGTGTTTGTATGGCTGTCTGTCTGTCTCCTCACGGCTCCCTCTGTGTTTGTATGGCTGTCTGTCTGTCTCCTCGCGGCTCCCGCTGTGTTTGTATGGCTGTCTGTCTGTCTCCTCGCCGCTCCCTCTGTGTTTGTGACTGTCTGTCTCCTGGCATTTCCTTGTATCTGTTTGTGTGACTGCCTGTCTCTTTGCTGTTCCCTTCCTCCTCCACCTTCAGCTTTCCCAACAAGCAGAAGAGTCACGAGGCTCCATCAGCCATGAGCTCCACTGCTGGCAGCAACCTGACGGAGCTGGACCGGCTGCTGCTGGAGCTGAACGCCGTGCAGCAGAGCACGCCCTGCTTCCCCACCACGGGTATGGCTGTGGGTGCGAGGGGCTGGAGGCGCTGACCGTGATGCTGTATTTCCATGTCGTCATAGTAACACTGCCATTGCCTTCAGTGCAATTGTTTGTTAATGATAACACCAAAAAAGTATGTTTAATGTGATTATATCATTGAAATGCGTAGTTTTTTTTGTCCTTTTTGAAATTTTAAAATGTTTTGTCCTCTTTTTGACTTTTGTCCATCACATTCAACTGAATTTTACTCTAGTAATATCAATAGTGGTAAAGATATATTTGTGCGAATACATGCATTTTTGAATGAAGTGATTTTACATCAGACAGAAGTCTGGTAATACTGTGGCCTGCGTATATCCTATTGTCTCTATGGTCTCTTCCCTTAGAAGAGGCTCCGCCCCCACTGCCATCCATCAGCACCACCTACTACATTCAGGAGAATGGAGGCTGCCCCCCGGTCAAGTCAGCCCCACCAACCACAGAGAAACCCAGGCGCAATGGGACCCACGGTGTGGAGGAAGTGCGGCCCAGTGTGGAGAGCCTCCTGGATGAGCTGGAGAGCTCTGTGCCCAGTCCCACGTAAGCGGCATGACCTTTAACCCTCACCCAGCATGCCCTGCACAGCAGGCTGACTAAGGAGTGTTTGACTATGAGTCAGAAGCCACACTCGCTTAAATATGGGATAAGTTTGGCACAAAACAGGTGATTTGATAGCATGATCACTGGAACTAATTTAGACAATGACTCTGTGGAGACACCTGTCAGTGGTGAAGAGCTCTGCCTTTAGCTGGTTAGTTGTGGGCTTGTCGGTTCATTGCTCTGTCGTGTGACATGGGTGTTCGTGGTCAGCTGAGCGATTTGCTGGGTTTCTGATGTTCTCCAGGCCACACTCCAGACCCGGAACCCTGGAGGCCCGGAGCGAGCCCTCTGATGGCGGCCCAGAGACCCCCGCCCAGCAGCAGGCCCGGATCGCTGCCTCATCCGCTACACGGGAGCTGGATGAGCTCATGGCCTGCCTGTCGGACTTCAAGGTGCCGAGTGGCGTGTGTGTGAGTGGGGAGCCGGGGGGGTGGGGCTTGTGTGTTTGTGTGCATGTTTCCTATGGACTCTCAGTATGTTCAGTATGTAACTCAGTCTGTGCATGCTGAGGGGGACTAAATGGAGGTGATGCCTGTAGCCTCATTTCCACCGGGAAACTGCGTACCTCTGTGTGGGCTGAGGGTTACCTGGAGTGTGTGTGTGTGTGTGTGTGTGTGTGTGGGCTTGCATAGGTCACTTTTGAGTACCAAAATGTCCCCTAAGTGTGGTGAAATTTCCCTACTTGTTGGGACATCTTTTTAGGTCCCCATTTGGAAAACCTCAATTTTATAAAAATTAAAGTAAAAAAAGTAAAAATGCCAAAAGTCTTGTATTTGGGTTGGTTACTTATGGTTAAGGTTAGGGCTGGGTTGGGGTTAAGGGTGTCATGATTGGGATTAGGGTTTTTCCATAGAAATGAATGGAAGGTCCCCATTTAGATAGGTACGCCGTGTGTGTGAGCATTAATCTGAGGTTTGGCCTGTTTCTTGTCTGCTTCTCTGGGATTCCGGAAGGTTCTCCCTGACGTTCAGCTCAGGGTATTTCCTCGGAACACCACTGGTACTGGCAATTTATTGGTGGCTGAATGGTAAAGGAGGTGTAGGTCAGAAGGCTTCAAAAAGCCTCGGGACCACAACATCTGGCAAGTCAGGGAAGGCCAGCAGCCGGCCTGTGTTAGCGCTACAGGCAGCTGTGGGGTCGAAGCCGGTTCTTATCTGTGTTCCCTGAGACGCCTGACAGGACGTGCCCTCGTGCGATCTGAGTGGAAACACGACCGGTGATTTATCAGGCCTTCGAGGTGACATCGTCTCCCCATCCAGCTTTGGCTTTGCCCACCATCCTTATTAGGTTATTTTTTCAGATTTGTTCTGTGGTTTCCTGGGGAAGTAACTGAGCCATTTTTGTGTGTTACGTTTATTAAATAATACTCTATTTATCCTGTGTTTTCAAGCAAGATAGAAGTATCCACCCGCTAATAATTTAGAAAATTTCAATTAGAAGGCCGAATAAGGCATTGGAATTAAATAAGCTCCCAGCCGCTCCTACCATGACTTGCGTGCAATATCTAGCTTTGGCTCGGACTGACTTCTGATGTTAGCTTTTGGTGCAGGCAGGGGAAACATCCATTTTCTTTTCTTTTCTTTTTTGGTTTGTTTTCTTCCGTTTCTGTCCCCATGCTTCCTTTTTAATCCTTTCTTCTCTTTTCCTTTCCCTCCATTTTTCCATTTCCCTTCCCTTCACCCCTTCCTGCCCATCCTTCAGCCGGCTTCCCTGGGGTCTCTTGGCTCAGATTCCCTGCCCGAACAGGCCTTTACCCCACTTAGTGCCCTTTCTGCCCCCTCGTCCACCAGCCCAGTCCCTCTGCCTGCCAGCGATTCCCTCCTCCCTCTCCGCCCGGGGTCCCTGGAACTCTTGCACATTGAAGAGGAGGGGGCGCTGGATGTAGCAGGCCTGCCTCTGGCCCCTGCGTCGGCCCCCTCCCGGACTGCTCTGCTCTCCCACATCCCCATGGGAGAAGAGCCTGAGGGCGACGCCATCATTGATGTCTCGGCCTCCATGCTGCACTCCCGTCTGGAGTCCCTGGTGGTTCTTTCAGACACCGCTGCCCCTGCTCCCGCTGTCATAGGCGCACGTAGCCTGGCTCTCTCTAAATGCCATGTTGACTCCAGAGCTCCCTCTGTTAATAAAGCCCTTAGGACTGCAGTCTCTCCGGCTGCTACAGGCCCCATTTCTCAGGTTGAATCCTCTATAAGGGTCTCTGTTACTTCTGCATTGTCCACCCCCCCACCAGCTGTCCCTGCAGCTCCCTGCGCCGCTTCTCCATCTAAACTCCCCACTTCGCTTTCTGACGCTTCTCCAAAGTCTCTAGTCTCAGTGGCTTCCTCGAGCGCCACATCCCGCACTCCACCCCCTGTCCCAACTTTTAAGTCTGAGCCGTCACCTGCTACCAGTGTCTTTGACCCACTGGCAGTTGGGAAGCAGCCGGCTTTGACGCTCGCTCAGGAAACGCAACCTACCGGCCAAGAACCCTGGTTGGATGAGGCCCTAGATAAGCTGCTGGCCGTGAGCTTTCCGGCCTCGGAAATCCCAGTGGAGGCCTCCACGTCGGAGGTACTGCAGGAGATCCGTGAAGCACCCATGCTAGCTATGGACCGGAGGGATGTGCTCCCTGATATGTACACTGGGACGGAGAGGCTGGAAGCTACAGAGTATGGAAGAGAGCTGCTGGACTGGGTAGACCAGGAGCTAAGAGCGTCTAGTGACGATATGGACGGGTTGGAGACCAGCTGGCTGGACACCTCCCCGGCGTCTACGCCCTGCCCTCCCTGCACGCCGGATGACCAACTCGAGCTTCCCCTGCTGCAGCCAACAGCCGTGGAGAGGCTCTCCGCTTCTGGCCACGTACGGTGCCACCCAGATGCCTGTTTCGTGCCTGTCGTCTGACATGAACTCACAGCCGCTTGCGTGGTGAGGCTACGTTTGCCATAATATAATAATAACACATCGGGTCAGGTCCTCTCTGAAATTATCCCCGGTCACTTGGATCCACTTTCCTAAGTATGACATGTCTGTCCCAGCAAATGCCATGTTCTATATTTGCATGTGGATAATATCCTGCCAGATAGGAAGCATGCCCTGCATTGTCATCCGGCACTTCCCCCGCCCACCGCCACACACTCTCCACACATGGCATATGTGTCATTGTTGGCTTACTAGAGCTGGGAAGTCTAATTCTGTTTAGTTTGGGTTTTCTTTCACTGTTATGTGCATTCACAGTGTAGAGCATGTGTTGGCAATAGGATCCCCGCTACTGCTATGTTCAGAGTTACCATCGGTCTTTTATGGTGACATCATCCCCACATGATGTCTGGAGCCAGTAATAGGCTAATTCCCAGAATTCCCAGCCTCTGCTGAGTTCAGGGTGTTACACACCATGTTCGTCCTACTCTGCTAAGTGCATAGCGCTGCTCATCTCCATTGATTTGAGGCAGAATCTCTCCCTTTAGTACATGGCTAATGTTGGTTCTGCATGGGTTTCAGATGGTGGCATTACCACATGATTTTGGATGACCGGCATTTTTTCCCTGCCCCCGCTAACTTGTCAGGCTTGAGTTACCGGAAAGTTCAGCCATATCCCCACCCACGTTTCCCTGCATTTTACTGTACCCATTCAGCATGACCCACCTTTGAAGGTGGCTGCGGGTATGCTCTGGGGGGGGCTGAAGTTCCAGCACAAGAGTGCTGCATTGTTGCCGTGTAGGACACACCTTAGGCTGCCTTTCACTACTTGCTAACGGTGTCGGTGTGCTGTTATGCCAAGTGCAAGAGATTGATTTGGAAAGGAGTCTGTTGACATAAGCATCTGATGGGACTTTGACGACCTCAACCCCGACGTCCCCTAGATCAAGTCTGTGATCCGCCGCACTAAGGAGACGCCCAATGTGCACCCCATGTACCGCGAGGGCCACCCTCGACGCAAGATGGGTCCCGTTATCTTTCACAAGAACAGCTCCCAGGACAAGCTGATCGAGGAACTCCAGGGAAAGCTTGGAATTGGGCGCAAGGAGCTTCGACCAAGGCGCCAGGACGACTGGCTCACAGAGGGCATCGTTGTCATGTCCAGACCTCACCGCACACGTGACGATAGCTCAAGCACCGAGGTGGATAAGGTAGCGGCTGCTGTAGGATGGTGGAAGCACTAACTAGTGTGGTGTGGTCATGGTTAGCCTATGGTGCTAAGGTTACTGTTGGCCAGATTCCGGTAGCCATTGATGTTCTTAGCCTGTCTGCATTCTTCCATCTCATTTCTGTTATCTTTGCTCCATTTCATGCGATCTTTCTGTTGTTTTCTCCAGATCATTATCCCACCAGAATCTCCTGTCCCACAGAGGAAAGTCCTTTCCCCTCCACAATCCCCACCACCCCCTGTACACCAACCTCCTATCGTGGAGCCAAAAAGGCCTCCTCCTGTGAAACAGGCTCAGCCTCCTATCCCTCCACCTCTGCCTCCTCCCCCATCATCACCTCCTCAGCCTCCTCCACCAACCACTTCCCCTCCAAAGCCACTCCCACCCCAGCCACCAGCACCCATTTTACCTCAGAACCCCCCCAATCCTTCCAGCCCACCCAGCCCCCCAAAACAGCCACAACCACCCCCTTATGTCCCTAGACCAGCAGAGCCCCCAATCCCTGTCTCCACAGCGCAGCCTGTTCATCCCCCATTGGTTCAGCCTACTCCTGCTGCTCCCAAGGTCCTGGTGTCCACTGGGGTCCAGACCGAGGAGGACGCTCTCTTTCCTCCAATGCAGGCATGAGACTCTGCCTTCCTCTGTCCTTTGTCATGTTGGGCTGAACATCTGAGTGTCAGCTAAGCCAACAATTGCTGACAAGGGTGTTTAGACATTTGATCACTGGCGATGCTCGTTTTCTGTGGGGAGCACTCTACTGGTTATATAATATATGTCTTGTAAAAAGACATTTAGAAGTCTGTGTGAGAAACCACGTTTTGCTATAAAGGCAAGAGGAAATGCAGCAGGTCAGCAGCTGAACTGAACTTGACTCCTGATATTTAAGCTGAAAATGGAATGTGATTCGTTGTGGCCACGTGAGCCTGTGCAGTCACTAGGAAGGAGCGTGGAAGTGAGACAAAGCTGGTGGGGTATTTTTAGGGGAATGGAACCCAGTGTGGACACATGAGTCAGGCAGGGCGCGGGGGGGGGGTCTGTGACAAGGTTATAATAGTTTCGCATTTTTCATTCGTTTTTTTTTTATTTCATTTTCACTTTTTATTTTCAATTTCAGTTTAGTTTTCATTAGTTGTTAAAGTGACGTTACTAGTTTAGTTTCGTTTGGTTTGTTTGAAAATATTTATTATTTATATTTAGTGTTTATTGGTTTTAGTGTTAGTTTTAGTTTTTTGTAATGTTTTCAGTCCTCATTACTTCAGAGTTTATTTTATAAAAATCCGTGAATGCAATCAAAAAAGTAAAAATGGTCTTGTATTTTGTTTGGTTACTTTTGGCTAAGGATACGGTTGGGTAGGGGTTAAGGGTGTCATGATTGGGATTAGGGTTTTTCCTGTTGAACTGAATGGATGGTCCTCACTAATACAGGAATACAAATGACTATTTGTGTGTGTATATGAGAGAGAGAGAGAGACAGAGAGACAGAGAGCGAGAGACAAATGAACAAGTCTGTTTTTCCACCACAGCAGGTACTGTACTTTTGGTACTTCAAGGTGTTGGTTTTCCACTGGTGTAAAAACTGGTCCCAGTCCTGAATTTCTTATCATGCCATCCTGCTCTTGTTGTATCTATTCTTCCGACCAAATGGCAATCATTTTATTTTTTTTTACTTCATTTATTGTTTTGTCAGTTCATCATTTTAGACAGTTTTATTTTGTTTAAAGATGGGCTATTTGCATAACCAATTGTCAAAGAAGGCGTTTCATATCCCACGCCGAAGTATCGAAGCACCAAATAAGTAGTCGTTGCCACGCATAAAACTGGCACAGCTAAAAAATGAAAGAAATTATCCACCTAGAGTTATGTATAAAATAAATTGACAGAAATGTATTAGTTTGTTTTGTAAACATACAATACAATTTTAGTTATCTTTTTTTCATGAAGCCTTGATTTATTTTTATTTCAGGTAACTAAAATGTTTTCACACGTAGTTTTTATTGTGGGGGCAGCATGGTGGCGCAGTGGTTGGGGCCAGGATTCTAGTCTCGGCCCGGGTTCCATGTGTGCGGTGTTTTCCCTGTATCATTGTGGGGTTTTCTCCAGTTTCCCCCCCACAGTCCAAATACATGCTGAGGTTGATTGGAGTTACTAAATTGCCCGTAAGTGTACATGTGTGTGTGACTGGTGTGTGAGTGTGCCCAGCAATGGGCTGGCCCCCCATCCTGGGTTGTTCCCTGCCTTGTGCCCGTTGCTGCGGACCCCCCATGACCCAGTAAGGATAAGCGGGTTGGAAGATGGGTGGGTGGATGGATGGATAGTTTTCGTTGTATCATTAGTTTTCATGAACGATAATAAGCCTGGTCTGTGAGGTGACAGACCTCCTGTACAGTGCTCAGCTGTGCTCAGCTGTACGTTTTTTATGGATTTTTGTCTTCCTCTTATTATTTTTATTATCATTACTGTTCTTAAATAGCATTTAATTTCACTGTCAAGTTGATTTTCATTTATCACCGTGAAATAAGTGGATTGTAGCAGAACTGCTCACTGTGGTCGGTGGCTGTGGGTGGGCT
>JAODKM010000039.1:1095866-1111915 GCA_026780845.1 Petrocephalus sullivani
AAGCTCTGTCACTAAAACAAATTCCTTGTACGTACAGCGTACTTGGCAATAAAACTCTTTCTGATTCTGATTCTGATTCTTAAATTATGCGCAGCCAATTGCAATTCTGCTATTGTGCCTCTAGGGGGACTTATTTACCGAGGCTTATACGTTCAGAAGTTCAGTTTCGATTTCGATTCGTATTAAATGCTTTGAGCTAGGGCTGAATGATTTTAAGAAAGTATCTAATTGTGATTTATCTGCCAGATACTGCGATTGTGATTTGATTTGTGATTTTTTTTTTTTTAATTCAGTTTAGTATTCACTATATGACATGTGTCATGAGCTGCCAGGTATGGAGCAGGGAAGCAAACGGGAGTCCAAAGGATCGGGAGAACACGGGGTTTATTCGTGGATCCCAAAGGGAGGCACAAGGCAGGTAGCAGCACACCATAACTTCAATGACAGGACTGGGGAAATATACTCAAACGCGGACTGAAATACACAGGACTAATAGCATGGAACAAGGAACAGCTGGTAAACGTAGGGATTCCATACGAGGTTAACGAGGGGGCGTGGCACAGGAGGATCGGACGGGCAGAGCATGACAGAACCTCTGGGCCCGCCCAAGGCGGATGAGGGGTCGAGACTGGGGACACAGGACCTGGAAAACGAAACAAGACCATCAACGGGGCACCGGGAACAGGACAGACACACAGAATGGGCACAAAGGGAGCAACCAAGACAACAACTGACAAAGCATAGGCAAAGCAAACAGACACAGGGGCATCAGGAAAGGCAACACAGGGGAAACACCAACTGGAGGGAGAAAGAGACCAGGAGGGAACACAGAAGAAACAGGGACGAGAAGCAGACACAGGGGGCACAAAACCAGGAGGCCGGAAGGCAGCGGACGGGGGGAAACAGGGAAGGAGGAGGAAGTCGAAGGAGACCTCGGTGAAGGCGAGGAGGGAGGCACAGCCGCGGCTGGTGACCACGCAGCAACAGCTGGCGAAGGCGCCGTTGACCAACGAGCCGAGGTGGGAGGACCCGCAAGCAGCCGATGAGTTGAAGCGGAGGAACCTTCAGGTGACCGACGAGGCGTTGGAGGGGGATCTGCAGGCGACCGCCGATCAAGAGCTGGAGGACCTGCAGGCGCCCCTCAAGCCACGGCTAGAGAGACCGTGGGCGAGCCGGGGGGCAGGGTGGGCGGGCGGATTTGAAGGTAAAAACAACTTTGAGCCAGGCAGGTAACAAGTGATATCACTTGCAAACATCATATTCTGTCTTTCTGCAGTGAGTTTTCCCTGGCTCAAAGTGTTTGACCCATTGAACACCTGTCTAAAAATTATCACATAATGACAAGTAATGTGTATGTGGGCTATGTTCCGAAGTGGATTTGAAGGTGAAAACAACTTTGAGGCTGGCTGGTAACAAATGAAATCACTTGCAGACATCATGTCATGTCTTTCTGAAGTGTTTTCCTTGGCTCAAAGCATTTAATAAGTTAATACAAAATACTGAAATACTGAAGTTCTGAACGTCAGCCTCGGTAAATAAGTCCCCCTAGAGGCGCAATAGCAAAATTGCAATTGGCTGCGCATCGTGTAAGGTGGACCGGAAAATCTGAATAAGGAATTGCAAATAAGAAGCCAACCTCAGCCTCGTTCTGAACTTCTTGGGATAGAAATGTCACACACGTCAAGCATGTCACTAAAATCTTCAGCCAATAAATGCAAAGTTGTGTCGTCACGGAGGCTGTTCCCAGTTTGTGCAGCTGGTCGAGTGCAGTAAGTCGTCTTGCTCTCATGAGAGTTTTGTACCATGTGACATGATGATGTGGGGTGACGTTTTGCAGCCCCAGCTGAAGACGGACAAGAAAAACCAACCATCGTGCACTGCGTCAAGACCAGAATGCATCGCTTTAAGCCACCGCAATACAAAGTTCATGATCAACGCCCTTGCCATAAATTTTAAAAGAATTAGCTATTTCCTCTACTGAAGTAATTTAATTGAATCAATGACCAGGCCATTTACATTTTGTAAGAGTCCTCTGGGGCTTGAAGCTGTATGGCACAGCATGTGACACCCGGGACCATATTCAACAGCACGGGCTGAAAGTGCAAAGGCTAGGGTGACCACATAGTCCATGTCAGGGAGGCAACGTTGAGCTAGGACAGGATCTGTAAACTACTATTTCAATTAAAAAGGACCTGGATTTTACTTGAGCTCAGAGTTCCTGCTGTGCGGTGATTGGTCAGTCTCTTTTAATCATGCATGTGTTACTACTGATAAAGAGAAAAGTAGTTGGACGAGAAGAACTGCACTATTTAGCCAAGCACAGGGGCCTTTCAGGTTTAAAGTAGTTTGTAAAACCTGAAGTAGCTCAATGTGTCCAGGATGACATGGATTATCTGGTCACCCTTTTGTCAAAGGGGACACAAACACACAGTTCACTTCAGGCTTCCACTAATGATATGATCAAAAGTGTGTGATCCCCACCTCTGCTCAATATAAAATTACTGACACACACTGATAAGAAATCGTACCAACGACGCATGACAGCCACAGTCCGTCCCGTCGCGTGCTTTCATATACACGTCAGCAGCAGCACCACGTGCCGATGCCGTAATCACCCGGAAGTGATCCCACGAGCTCTTCCTAGATCGACACCGGCAAGATGGCGGCGGACACGCAGGTATGAGTGTGGCTTAATTTAGAAATCTGGTAGAATCTCCCTCATCGAGTGTATCCACCGCGCTGATAGTTATAGCCAGCTTCGCTCACTAAAAAGCCGGCATGGCAAACGATAACTTTTACCACTATATGTGAATAAAGTAGAAAATCTATGTTTTTTTGGCAGTGTGAATGGAAAACGGGGATTGTGCTGTGTAAAAGCTGTGCACAAGTGCAAACATTTCAAGATGGTGTCTTCCAGACCTCAGAGCAGTTAAAATAGTTAGAACAAACACGTAAACATTTAACGAAAGTTATACAAGAATGTGTTGTCACCGATTTTCTAAATTGAAATAGTTAATAGGGAGAACGAAATCACGTTTTATTGACCACTGAAACGTCAAGTTACTGTCTGAATTTTACAGTCGCGAGTGAACTACTTTTTCTTGTGACTTACTGTTGTATATGATGTGCAGTGTTTACTTTTGACATTTAGCTTTCCTCTACTATGTATCTACAGTAGTTTAAAATGTACACACTAACTGTATGCTCCCTTACGGCACCTTTCCTTCCTCTGCGATGCCCAAACTTGAGTAATCTAAATTAGTTTATATACAGGATGATGATGATTTTAAGTGGCTTATACTGCGTGAGATCTTTGTAGAGATTTATACAAAAAGTTACGTCTTTTGGTTAAGTTGCAGATTAATATTGGTGTTATACATCAAAAACTGTGTGAAGTGCTTTGTGTTTGTAAAAATGTTTAGTATGTTGCTGCATCTACATTTGTGGGTCAATTGTGTAACTGCAACTGCAGTGACTCTATGACTTTGTTGGCGTCTTTAGGTTTCAGAGACTCTGAAGAGATTTGCCCATAAAGTGACCACAGCCAGTGTGAGAGAGCGCAGGCATGTGCTTGAGGAGCTGAAGCAGTGTGTCGCTGGCAGAGGTGAGCGTTCATAAGCAACTTCTGTGAACCTCGGGGACTACCAGGTGGTGAGCTGGAGGTGCAGGCATCTCAGGCTCTTTTCATAGCTGTAGCTTGGTTATAAGCACCTGCTAATCTAGTGCCCCATTTTCTATGAGCGTGAGTTTCATTCGCTGTAATGCAGTGATGTCGTTTTCCATTGCAGATTTGCCCGAGCCAGCGGTCAAGGGGCTCTGCAAACTCTTCTGTCTGGCACTGCACAGATACAGGTCAGTGGTGCCATCGCAATGAGCTTATTACTGTTCATTTAGCTCTGCGCATGAGCCGTATCTACAGTCTCCTCCAGGTTGCACCCTGTGCAGGCATGTCACTAAAGGAGAGCTATTCCGCATTTTATTCGGGCAATTTGCCTGAAGCACAAGAGCACACACTTGATGGAATTAAGGCAGTGCAGGTTTATGTGAAGTTGGGCAGTGTTTTGTAAGCTCCACAAACCTGCCTTTGCAGTGCGTGTGTGAGTGGCGGCGTGTGCATGTGCGAGATCTTCACCTTTCCTGTCTGTGCTGCCTCAGGGATGCTGCCTCCCGCAGAGCCTTGCATTCTG
This sequence comes from Petrocephalus sullivani, assembly GCA_026780845.1. Classification (NCBI taxonomy): domain Eukaryota; kingdom Metazoa; phylum Chordata; class Actinopteri; order Osteoglossiformes; family Mormyridae; genus Petrocephalus; species Petrocephalus sullivani. The sequence goes on from JAODKM010000039.1 coordinate 1,100,054, forward strand.
TCATCAGCACCCTGGCTGCTTCCCAGCCTGTCATCACAGCGACCAGCCTCCTCCACTGCCTGCTCAACAGTGGTGTCATCAGCAAGTCGGGGCTGCCCAGGTAAGGAGGCACATGGGGCCTGTAGGCACCCAGTGGGGTGAAGGAAGTCTTTGTGAACAGTTTCTGACTTGTGTCCTTGTTTTGTTGGCTAGCAGTGCAGGGTGGTGAGCAAATAGAAAGCAGATGTTTAAATTGAGCCAAAATCATTGCAGATGGTTCTCTTTGGACCTCAGTAGTGTGTGGCATTGTACCCTGTAGGTTCAACCCATTTCTAATTGGTCACTTTACTGGTTTCTTGTTGTGTCCTGTGAAAGATTCCTGGTTCCTTTTAATTTGCAAATACCTTTAGTACTGAGAGGGGGGGAAGTAGATGAAACACAACACAGAGAGACCTCAGTACATTGGGTGCCTGCCTCTCGCCCTCCTGCAGTAAGGGCACTGCCCCTGCTGCTTCCATGGGCCTCTCCTGGACCTGTCTGCTGGTGCGAGCTGTGTGTCCCACCCCAGAGACCAGAGAGGGTCCCACCTGGAAGAAACTGGTGTGTAACTGGGAGAAGTTCTCCCCCGCTGCCTTACATCTTGGTCTCTGATTAGTTATTAGAACTTCTATGAAAGCAAACGCCATACTATTTTCTGAAGGAGAAAGTTGATTGGTTGGTTGTTTGGGTGAGTAGCCCAGTGCCGTCGGGTTAGCATTGCTGCATAATATGAGACTCCAGTTAATTTTGATGGTCCAGGTATGAATGCGAGATCACAGGAAGGCTGAAGTCACCTGATATGGACTTTTGTACTTCGGGATCAGAATGTGCATCCCTCGCAGCTTCTGTTTGAGCTCTGTCTGCCATTTTCAGCGTGGCCTTTGTTTATATCTGGGGCAGTGAAATGGCCTGTCAGGAGCCGCTTGAGCCGGTGCTCTGTCTCCGCCCTGCAGGTGGAAGTGCAGAGCCTGATGCTGGCTGAGGTGGTGGGTGGGGCCCAGCGTAATACCCTCAAATCTGCCCTCAAGAGCCTCAACCGGCTGTGGAGAGAGGTGAGCGGGTGCCGGGATGTGGGCAGGCGCAGCCTGACCAGTCGGAGAGCTTTCTCACCTGATTCTTCGTTTTCCAGAACCCTGGCCTGTCTGACCAGTACCTGAGCACCCTGTTGAGTCTGGACCAGAACCCAAGTTCTCTGGCTCTTCTTGGCGTGTGCGTGGACTTCTGCACTGCCCAGAAGGATGTGGCCACCATCGAGAAGCACAAGGTTCAAATGAGACACTGCATTACTCTGCCTGCAGGGGGTGTCTTCTTTTAGCTTGTGTAATATCAGGGGCGTAGATTTAGGGTGGACGGAGGGGACGTGTCCCCACCAATATCCTCCGACCATTGAAATGTCCCCACCAATAATTTAATCCATTTGGTCATAGGTCCCCACCAATGTCCAGAGCAAATCTACGCCCTTGTGTAATATAATACCCCAACACCCCTTTCATCTATTCCCAGGGTGCCCTGCTGGACCTCTACCTGAAGACTGTCCTTATGAGTAAGAGCCGGCCGCCCCAGCACATCCTGGTGAGTTGTGTGTGAATAGAGTGTGTGTGTGTTGGTTTTCACAGATCACATCTGCGGACTAAAATATCCCCAAATTGTGATAAAACCTGAAACTTCCTTACTTTTGGGGACGCTTTTTTAGGTCCCCATTTGGATTTGGTTTTATAAAAATCTGTAAATGCAATCAAAAAAGTAAAAATGCCAAAAGTCTTGTATTTTGGTTAGTTACTTAAGGTTAGGCCTGGGTTGTCATTGGGATTAGTGTTTTTCCCATATAAATGAATTTATGGTCCCCATTTTGATAGGTACGCGAGTCTGTGTGTGTCTGTGAGACCCCCGGTTGCCCCTCCTGTTCATGGCATGGGCTCTTCACAGGAGCGGAGCGGCTCTGTGCTGCGACATGTCACCCACAGCGACTTCCGTGAGCAGCTGCTTCCTGCCCTGCAGAAAGCCATGTTGCGCAGCCCGGAGAACGCCATGCAGAGTGAGTGTCCCGCATGTATACGTTTGTAATGCTGATACACACATTCAGTATAAATATGCATAGATGCATATACAGGAACACACACTGTGCCCCTCTCCCACCAGCCATTTCCTGTCTGCTCGCCTCCGTGACACTTGACCTTAGCCAGTATGCCCTGGATATCGGTAAAGGCCTCGCAAGTATGTCTACGTGCCCTCCTGTTTTCGTTTGTGTTTGTACGTGGCCGTCCGCCGCTCAGCAGGGTGGCCATGTGACCCCCCCCCCCCATGTGACATTTTCCAGGCCATCTGAAGGCCAACAATGTGCAGCTGACAGAGGAGGCCGTAGTGGCCTTACAGCACCTGGCCCAGCAGTGCAGTGACCCCGGTGCTGTTCAGGACGTTGTCACACACCTCTTCAGCATCCTGGGAGGTCAGAGGTCACTCTGTACAGGAGCCGTCACACTGAACTGATATTAAATTACGTGGAACTGTCTGTAGGTGACCTGAAGGCCTCACTCTCTCCCCTGATTGCAGGCTCTGAGGGGAAGCTGACGGTTGTGGCCCAGAAGATGAGCGTGCTCTCGGGTAAGCCCATGCCCTTTTGTGTGTATTATTGTGCCCAACGCCCACCTGTGTGTGATGGTGACACTGTGCTTCCCCCCCTCCCAGGAATTGGCAGCTGCAGCCACCACGCCCTCTCGGGTGCCTCTGGCCAGGCCCTCAGCTCTGCTGTCACCCTGCTCTTCATCCCCTACCTGCAGCAGGAAGGTAACCATGCTCCCGGGGCGTTCTGCCCCGAATAACAGAGAGATGCTACTTCAGCATGGAGTCCTTTATTGTAGAAAAGGATGGTGTAAAAGAACCTTAAATCTTTTTCTAGTGTAAACTGGACTCATGTTACAAAAAACTATTACTTGGAAAATTGGACTGAAAAGCATTGATTTTTGTATATACGAAATATTCAGCATTTTCTAATATAATTATCAGTGAGTGCCTCAAGTGCAAGCTATGCAGCCCTCAACCTGGGCACCAATGAGCTGCACCCCTTTGAAAATGTGGGATAAATCCCAGCCGATTCCCTCCCACTCATCTGAATGGGACTTCTTTATGGCTGAGACTACTTGGGTCCGGGAAGGTTGTCCTGGGCCGGAGAGACGCTCTCGCCCTGCCCAAGCCCCAGGGGGCCCTCAATAGCCACCTCAGCATGCCAATGTGACCAGCTATCTGAATCCCCCTGGTGAATTAAACCGAGTAAATGTTTATTAAAGAACATCAGGAAATCGAAAGCTTTCCATTAATTAGGTAAATTAATGGGCTATGGCCTGAATATCTCTATGGAGGAAGATCTCTGTGGGCTCTGTCATAAAAACCAGCTGCTGTGAAGCATAGTGCCCCCCCCCTAGGATATGCTCCAGATATGAGGGTATACTATCAGTGGTGCCTACACACCCGGGCCACAGGTCTCTGGTCTCTGCCAGTCAGAGCCTGGCCCTTGTCCAAATGCATAGCCTCTAGCGCTCCGTTTTATTGCGCTGAAAGGGACATGCAGGACGACTCGCCGCTCTGTGCCTGGCCGCTCTGTGCCTGGCCGCTCTGTGCTGGTGATGTTGCGCAAATGCCGGTGGGCGTGAGAATGCTCAGCATGTCTGTGATACTTTCCCCATCTTCGCCATGGTCGCCTTGTAGGCGGTGTTCATGTCAGCACACTGTGCCCCCTCCAGGACAGTGTGTGTTACGTCTGTGCGGCGACTGGCCTTTTAATTAATTACAGCAGTTTTAGAAAGTCTGTCCTCTTGTTTTGTTGCGATTTAAAGAGTTAATATATTTTATTGTGTTTTATGGTGCTGATTAGCATACTGTTCATAATCTTAGGTAACTATAAAATCTAATGTTCATTCTTGACACTACCCTATGCCATGACATTTGCTGTTTTGGATTATGGGCAGAGCCTGTGAGGCATAATTATCTATTCCCACTTGCCATGAGGTCCCTCTCCCATTGATTCACCTCAGACCCCATTGCACCCATTGATTCACCTCAAACAAGGTATTGTGTGTCCTCTCCCTTCCCGTTTGCCCCCTCCCTACCCACCCTGCAGTTCATGAGGGCACGCTCGTACATGCGGTGGGCGTGCTGTCGCAATGGAGCGGGAAGCTGACTGTGGAAGTCCCACGGTCCCTAGTGGAATGGCTAAAGAAGGCATTCACCCTGAAAGTCACCACGTCCCCAGTGCGACACGCCTATCTCCAGGCCATGCTGGGGGCTTTCAGAGGTCGGTGCCCTCCGTCATACCTCGTTGTCTTCTCCGCAGTCACCCTGGCTGCTGAATTCCTGCACCTCTGATTTATATAAACATTCATAAAAACTCATCTGTCAGTAATAATGCTTGATCCCAGACCGTTGTTACAGTCTCATGGTCTCTCATTCCTCTTTGCCTCTCTCTAGGTGACACTCTGTCCCAGGCCTCTGCGCTGGTGCCGCTGCTACTGCAGACAGTAGAGAAGGCTGGCGCTCAAAACTCCCAGCAGGCCTTGCTCTCAGAAGGCGTGGCCGCTGCTGTGCTGCTGTGCCGCCTGTCCCTGCAGGAGGCACCGTCAGGTTAGTACGCTGGCCTGGGTTGCTGGTGCTGCTGCTGGTGGGGGGGGGGCCTTGAGTGGTTCTTCTTGACCCCAAGTGCGTGTCTTCACAGATTCAAAGATGGCTGCTTTTTGGACTCTCATTCTGGATGAGAAAAAGCCACTTTTTACTATGGAGAAGTTCCTCTCTCAGGCCAGTGAGGAAGGTGGGGCTCACACACCAGCTGTGCCATTAGGACACACTAACACATGTATGTATGCAGACTGCATTCTGATTGGTTAATTTCCCTTTGGCCTAGCCTTGTGCACCGTGCTGCAGCTCTGTGAGAGGCTCTTCCTGGACCACGCCCACCGGCTCACCAACAGCAAATCACAGTGAGTCTCTGTCCACTTGGCCATGCACATCTGCTTACCATTTCTGCTCTAACTGGGGTCTTAGAGGTATGTTTTGCATTGGAGGGAATGTTGGCCTTTTAAAACTGAGTTGTGACCACTCGGGCTTGGATGTCCCTCACGCTGCCCCCCCTCCCCCCCCCACCCACCCAGGATGTACCATCATGCAGCAGTGGCCGCACTGCTCTCACGGAGCTGGCGGGTGCGCAAGAAGGCGCAGCAGACCGTAAGGAAGCTGCTGTCATCGCTGGGCAGCTCTGGCTTGGCGCACGGCCTTCTGAGAGAGTTGCAAGCCGTGGTCAACACGCACAAGGTAAGGGGGGCATTGGTGAGGGTCCCTGTGACTGCAGGGTTTCTGCCCCTGAGCTGCCAGCGAGGGGGCTCACAGTGAGATGGGGGGTGTCTGATCAGTCCTGCAGAGCCTCCCCATAGCCAAGCACTGAGTTCTTTTGGCTTCCATCTGGTAGGTTACCAGATGGATCCCACCTCTGAACCCAAAAGCCGTTCCTCTGTACCCAGGTGCTGCCAGCAGATGTGTTGCTTTTGGAGAGCGGTGAGCTCTCAGAGCTGGGCCGCACCTACACCCCACCGCGTGTCCTACAGGAGGCGCTGTGCACCATCTGCTCTGCCGCCACCCTGCAGGAGGACCCCGCAGAGGCCGAGCGCCTGGCTGCTGACATCCTGGTCGTCGCGCACCATCCCTCCATAGGTCTGCCCACACCGCCTGACCCTGCCCCACAAGGCAGCTGCGGATCCTGTGGGTTTCTGTCTAGTCCCAGAAACTGCTGGATCTAAAAATTCCTGATCTGATCAGGAAACGTCACAGTTAAATAACAATTAGCAACTGACACACCTTGCCAGATCAGCGCGGTACTCACACTGCATAAGCTAGATGGTGGCATTTTGTGTCCAGACAAGGAACACAGCAAATGGCCTGGATTCTGGTACTGGATAAATTCTTAGGCCTGGTGCTGTTTCTGGGCTTGTGATTGGACAGTCCAGTACTGTGACATGTGTGGGCCCCGCCCTCTGAATGCCATTCCTCTCTGTGCCCTGCAGAGGCGGCCTACCCTGGGCTGTGGCCTGTGCTGCTGTCGCACATGAAAGTTGACGCTGCTGGCTTCATTGACAAACATCTGGAGGCCATCCTTCCCCGTCTCCTGGACAGCGACGCCAACAACCAGGTGCGAGGCCACCACAGCCCATGCCAAGAGATTTTTAACTTCCCGGTTAATTATCAGAAATTGAATATTATAACTGATATCCTTTACTTATCAAAACTTTGATGAAAGATATTATGTTGGTGATATTTATGAACAATCCCAGAAATCCATTGTTGCTAAATAAAGGAGCTGTGCTGTTGGCATGGGGGCTGGAAGTCCTCGGGCCGAGAATCTCACTAAAGCTGCTGTTTCCGTGGTGTCCAGCAGGCAGCGCAGAACGCAGTGGGCTCTCTGTGCGTACTGTCCCCCGACAAGCTACTGCCACGGGTGGTGGACCAGGTCACCGAGCGGCTATTGAACCCTGCGCTGGGACAGGTCACCCGGGAAGAATACTCCATCATGCTGACCCCCGAGGGGGAGCTCTATGACAAGAGCATCATCCAGAGGTGACAGTAGCAGTGGCACACAGCATTAGGGGTGGAGGGGCTGGTTAAAGAGATGCAATTGGAAACTGTTCTGAGCTCAAGTCCCAGCTGGACCTGGATGCAAATTACTGAATCATCCAATAATTATTACATTTGCTAATAATAATGTGGTTCTTTTAGATGTAGAAGTAGGTTACTAGTAAGCTAATATTAATAAATGCTTCATAAGTAAAGTAATCATTAAAATGTAAATTATGCAAGTTGCTTTTTCATCAAAGCCATCACTAAGGCTGTAAATGGCTAGCTGACTGTCTGTGCAGCTGGGATCCAGGTCAGCTCTCTGAGGCTCACCCTCCTCCTCCTCCTCCTCCTCCTCAGTGCCCAGCAGGAGAGCACCAAGAAGGGCAACCTGAAGAGGGAGAACAAGGCATACTCCTTCAAGGAGCAGATCATTGAGCTGGAGCTGCAGGAGGTCAGTCCCAGCCCATGGCCGGCTCATTGCCATTCCTCCCCCACTTCTGCGTGTGTGTGGTCTGCATGTCATCCCCGTGTTCCTGCGGGGGGTCCTGCAGGTGGCTCTCAGCACCAAGCGTGTGTGTGGTCCTGCTCTCACCACTGCGGTGCCTAAAGGGCTAACGTGTTCGGGGGCTAAACTGAGAGCCCTGCTGTTTATTCCAGGAGATCAAGAAGAAGAAAGGCATCAAGGAGGAGGTGCAGCTGACCAGCAAGCAGAAGGAGATGGTGCAGAGCCAGCTGGAGAAGGAGGCGGCCATCCGCAGAAGACTACAGGAGGTAGGGGGCAGTCACACAGGGGTGCCAGCGCTCTCACTCACAGTATGCTGAAATATGAGCAACCAAAAATCATTATGCACCTGTTGCTGCTTCCTGTTTCTATAATGCATATGTAGCTGTGTCCTGTTACTATAATGTACCTGTAGCCGTGTCCTGTTTCTATAATGTACCTGTAGCGCTCTGCAATTCCAAAGGGGTCAATTTTTATATAATTTTCAGGGCTGATACTGTTTTATCAGTAAGCAAGAATATCACTCAATGTTTCTCATATGCCAGTGTTAACTGACATTGTGTTTCCGTGGTATTTGAATGATAGGGTTACTGGCCACAAACTGTAATCATAATCAGGTTAATAAATGCATGTCATCGCACTGACTAAGTGTAGTCAGATGGCTAAATTACAGATCAACTAATGAACTTGCTGACGATCACCATCGCATTCAAGTTAAGTCTACTAGACTCAATATTTACTTGCATTTTAACCATTGGCTACCTATAACGTAAAAACACCAATTCATACGGGCGAGTAATGTTATGTTTGCAATATGGTCCATTTGCACCTGCACCCACGTTACTTAAAGATATTGCTATCGCTACATAACTAAAACAAGAGAGTGAATTTATCATTGCAGAGGTGATTTATTTGGGATTTTTCAGTGTAACTGGGAAACTGGGTATCTTTACCCTCACAGAAATAGATCATAAGATTGTTGTGTTTTTGCCAATTCATCGTAGAGGAAACACGGGTGCCTTTGCTCACCGGAGCTGCTCCAGTGTGCATGTGCATCCCTCTGTTCTGGTCTGTGGCACAGCAGCCTTCAGTGATGATAGGCTGTTACGTGTCTTATATTTGGTACTTGTGTACTTGTACTTGTGTAAAGGATTTGGTAATTGGCCAGCCTGATAATCAGTCGACACCTCCTGTTTTATAAAGCACCTTGGCACTGTGCCGTTTCTGTGACATGCCCATGGTGCTTTGCTGTTTCTGGCCTGCAGTAACCAACCAATGGCAGCTTGTTTTCACCCTCTGACTTTTCCCATGATCCGCCCATTGAGCCATACAGAGGTCACACACATATTCTCTTCCTGTTATATTTGTTTTTATGTCTTCAGCTGGAGGTAGAACTGAATTCCACTGCGCGTCTCCTGGGGGCGCTGCTCAGCCGGCGGCCAGCCCACCTCTCCTGGCACCTCCCCAGGGTCCTGCAGGTGCTGATGCCCTTGCTACATTCGCCCCTGGCAGCGCCCATCCTCCGCAAGCCCTTCCTGGACATTGGGATTTTCCTGATGCCCAAGGAGCTACGTCACCTTGGTAACGACCCCGTCTGTTCTCCTTCAGTGATGACAGCGTCACACACTGCAGTTAATTAAACCATTTAGACAAGAGCTATTTGTGGTCACCTGTGTAAGGAATGTGACCCACAAAGACATTTGTGGGTGGCTTTACAGCTTCCCAGTATGCAAACTCTTTCAGGAAAGTGACCATTATACCCTGCAATGGTCGTGTTGCCTTGATGATGGCTGTCTACTAGAGGTGCACCGATCAGACTTCTTATGTCCCGATATCTGTGCTTTCAGTAGCGGTCAATGCCGAGTACTGATTAGTGTTTAATAAGGTGTAGGCTTTGCCTCACTCTGTGGAAGAGACTGTGATTTGTACTTCTGTGTTTCGACGCCATAAGTACAGAGTAGCCGTGGATCCTACACTATAGCCAGAAATTTAACTACACTGACTGCAGGAAATGTGATCGTTTCGCTTGGCCACTTTTTTTTTTTTTTTTTTTTTAATTATAGGAGTGAGGAAAGCAAACATCCTGGTGTACTTATATTGGTCACTGAAACTGAAACGTTATCTATATCTAACGTTATATAAACGTTATTATAGCTATTGCTCTGTTATTATATCTATCCTTTGTTTAGTGGGGTTTTCCATTAAGTGCTACTTAATGCAGACTGTAAATCGCTGCGCTACTAGTTATTATTTCAAGTAGAGTACTTCCAGCTCCCCCTACCACAAAGGGGTATGCACATGATTTCACCTTCAGACAAAGTCACTGCGCTCACACCCACTGATGTGCAATTGATTGTACAAATCGACTTAAAAAGAAATAGGAGCTACCTCTAGTGTTTACTGCCTGTGATTCTGTCCATGTTCTAGCCATGCTGGTGGGCCAGGTAACACTGCGAGTCCTGAAGCCAGAGTGCTCTCTAGATGAGGCCTGGTGCCAGGAGGACTTGGCCATGGCCACCCAACGCACAGTGCTGCTGCTACACAGCCATACCGTGCCACAACGTGACGCCAAGACTGGTGAGCGTCGATGTGCCAGTCACGTTTAGTATCTGATGCCACGTGACGTCTAGTGACCCATCGGGCTACCCGTGCTTCCCCCGCAGATGCCAGGCCCCTGTCTGCCCCATCCTTCTCCTTCTGCTTCCCGCTGCTGCATGCCGTGCTGAGCCAGACGGCCTGCACCAGCGACCAGGCTGAGGCAATGCTGGTCCAGGCGCTGCAGGTCATCAGCGAGCACGCCCAACTCCGTGCGCGCGACTCCCCTGACCTGCTCATTGACGAGGTACCTTCCTTTTTCTCACTGCCCCCTGCCTTGTGGTTGTCCTGCTAAAATGCTTGTAGTATTGCTCATTTATTGTTTTTTTCTGGTGTCCAGTATGGCCCAGAAATGCTGCCCCGCGTCAACATGCTGCTTCTGCTCACCAAGGTTATTTCCACTGGCGCCCCCCGGCTTCAGGTATGGGCATTGCACTTGATTTTTAAAACTGATTTATATGAACTGCTGTGTGTGAAGCGGTTGGTATGTTTTGCCATTCTTTGGTCTGTGGTGCGTGTCTCAGGTCCTGGCCTCCAGCTGCCTAACGGCCTTGTGTACCAGTGCTGGGGGTGGGCAGGGCTGTGCTCTGGCAGAACAGGCAGAGATGGACGTGCTGCTGCAGGCCCTGCTATCGCCCTGCTTCTCCGTGCGAGATGCTGCCCTTAGGGTGAGTGTAAGGCTGATGGCATGTCGCCTGGACCAGGAAGAGGGCTGGGGGGGGGGCAAGAGCGCTCTGACTGACTCTGTCCTCCCCCAGGGGCTGCTGGAGCTGGAGATGGCCCTGCCCACCGAACCGGCAGATGATGTGGGCCTCGGGGTGCTGCGCAGGCTCTGGGTGGCTCGCTTTGACCAGGAGGAGGAGGGCCGCATCCTGGCTGATAAGTTAGTGGGGTGGGAGGGCGGTTTCCAGAGCAGAGTGCAGTTAAAGATTAGTCTTAAAGGTACATCACACACCTTGTTGTTCCATTATAAACCCCCCTTTGATGTTTAAGGAGCAGACTAACAGCATCCAGAGGACTGTAGGCTAGCAGGTTTTTAATAGTGGTAGGGTCTTGTGACCTTTCTTAAGGTGGAGCAGCGAATCCCCAGTACCGTCTTAAAGCGGCCATTCTGTGTGCCCACTTCTCCTGCCTTCGGACGCAGACTCTGGCAGTCCCTGTGCCTGGAGCTGGTACCGGAGCTGTGTAGCCTGTTGATCGCCGACGTGACGCATCACGAGGAGGCGGTCCGTTCCGCTGCCGCCGAAGCCCTCTCTAGTGCCGTGAGCAGCTACCAGGGACAGGCCTCTGCAGTGCTGGCTCGCTTCATCGAGCTCTACCAGCAGAGGCTCTATGTAAGTTCCCCCTCCACCAGGGGGTGGTACGGTACACCGCCTGCCCTGTACATTTGCCTGCATTTCTCTCTACATTCAGTTACAGTAGGATCTGAATATGAAGTGTAGGTGATTGATTGTTTTGTTTTGCATATAGCAATGTATTCTAACACACCCATGTAAAGCGCCCTGGGACACCTCTTCTGTGAAGGGCGCTATAATAAACTGAATTGAATTAATTGTTATTGTTGACACACCAGCAGAACGGCGAAATGTCCTCTGCATTTCACATGTCGCAGTGCTACATAGCAGTGAGCAGCTAATTCAGTGCCCATGGAGCACCACTTTGCTCAGGCTACCTCTGTGGTTCCTAGCTGGTCAGGGCAACCTTTCAGTCACTAGTGCGCTTCCCTAAGCATCAGGCCGCCGGCTCATGTGTGATGCGGCTGTTCCACAGAATGGTCCCTGTCCAGTGTGGCGTGTGGTGTTGGGTGAGAGGAGGGCAACTGTATTCACACACCATAATGGCTCGCACGAGAGCCCATAGCTGAGCCCTGCTTGCACCCTCACGTGTCATTGTGCGCCTTCCCAGAGACCCCCGCCTGTCCTGGACGCCCTCGGTCGAGTCATTTCCGAAGCCCCGCCAGACCAGTGGGAAGCAAGGTACCAAATAAATAAAGTGGGAACTTCATCCCTGTCTGTCTGGCCTGAGGTCTGCGCCTCCCTGCAAAAGGCGGCTTTTGTAGTCCCTCGTACATGTGAAGCAGTGTTAATTTTGACAACAGATTTCAATTTAGTTTTAGTCATAGTCTTTTAACTAAAATGCAATTTTAGTTTTAG